>JAINUG010000381.1:0-197343 GCA_029706075.1 Aldrovandia affinis | reverse complement strand
CCCACGCCATAACACTACCTCCACCATGCTTCACAGATTAGGTGGTATGTGCAGTTAGAGCAAACTCTAATCTGGTCTTCCTGTTTTTGAGGCTTACCAATGGTTTACATCTTTGCAAATCCTCTGTATTTACTCTGGTGAAGTCTTCTCTTGATTGTTGACTTTGACACAGATACGCCTACCTCCTGGAGGGTGTTCTTGATCTGGCCAACTGTTGTGAAGGGGTTTTTCTTCACCAGGGAAATAATTATTCTGTCATGCACCACAGTTGTTTTCCATGGTCTTCCAGGCCTTTTGGTGTTCCTGAGCTCACCAGTGCGATCTGGCCAACTGTTGTGAAATAGTTTTTCTTCACCAGGTAAATAATTATTCTGTCATCCACCACAGTTGTTTTACGTGGTCTTCTGTGCCTTTTGGTGTTTCTGAGCTCACCAGTGGGTTCTTTCTTTTTAGGAATGTACCAAATAGTTGATTTGGCCACACCTAATGTTTTTGCTATCTCTCTGATTGGTTTGTTTAGATTTTTCAGCCTTGCTTCACTGGCAGTGACAGCTCTTTGGACTTATTGGGAGTTAACAGCAACAGATTCCAAATGCAAATAGCACACTTGAAATCAACTCTAATCAACTCTAGACCTTTTATCTGCTTACTTGTAAATGGAATAATGAGGGAATAACACACACCTGGCCATGGAACAGCTGAGCAGCCAATTGTCCAATTTCTTTTGGTCACTTAAAAAGGGGGGGGACCACATATAAAAAGTGCTGTAATTCCTACACCGTTCACCTGATTTGGATGTAAATACCCAACATGAAATAAATGTTATTTAATTTCAACTCCAATATGCTGTGGTAATGTTTAGATTTTTTGTCTGGATTTCTTGAGTTAATACCAAAGTCTGGTGCAAATTTCACTTGAATGGCCTCATTGGAAATACATTTACTGGAAAAAATGTTGATGTGTTCAATACTTATTTCCCCCATTGTATGTGCTGTATATATACATACAGTACAGTACTATGCAGTCTGACAAATTTGAATTAAATACATTTATCTGAGCAGTAAGTGTTTAATTGGCCCAAAAAAACACTATATAACATTGAAGTAAACACAAAGAAACATGAATACAATGAAAAGTAACAAAAACTTCTTGTGTTTTTAAAATAAGTCAGTATTTTGTGTGGCCTCCCTTAGAATGCAAAACTGAAGCAATTCGCTTTGGTAGTCGTGTAATTCTTTCAAATAGTCCTGCGGTAAATTCTTCCAAGCTTCTTGCAGGATTTGCCATAACTCTTCTTTTGACTTTGGCTGCTTTTTGTTCATTTCCTGTCTAAGTGATCCCACACAGCTTCAGTTATGTTGAGGTTGGGGCTCTGAGGTGACCAATCTAATACTGTGAGTGTTCCATCTGCACACTTCCGCTCCAAGTAGGTCTTAATCTTGTTTGCAGTGTGTTTGGCCTCGTACTGAACGAGACCAAACAACTACTCTTCAGTACCTACGACAAGATCAAGGGGGAGGAGCTGATGGAGAAGGTGCGGAGAGTGGAGGCAGCTCAGGGCGAACAACAGTATGGGGAGTCATGGAGGGTCATAAATGAGATGAGTGGGCGCAAGAGGTCGAAGGAGGGACAGGTTGCAGGCTGCAGCCCGGAGGAGAGAGTGACCTCCTGATTCACCCACTTCCGGGATCTCCTAGGCACACACCCGACAGTGGATGGAGCCAAGGAAGTGATAACTGCAGTATTCACAAATCTCAAAATTGACGATGGCCCCTTTACACTCAGGGAGTTCGCCACAGTGAAATCCACTCTGAAGCAGGGGAAAAGTGCTGGGCCGGACGGCATTCCCCCAGAGGTCCTTAAGAACTGCGACCTTGACGACATCATCCTGGAGATCTGCAACCTAGCTCTGATGGAAAACAACAAGCCTGATATTTGGTCCCTCTAACATCATCCCAGTGCCTAAATCTGAGATCTCTCTAAGCCAGACAACTACCGTGGGCATCAGTCTGACATGTATCATTGCAAAGATGTACAACCGCATGATACTGAACCGGATAAGGGCGCCATCGACCCCCACTTGAGAGAGAACCAGAATGGCTTTAGAGAGGGAGAACCACTGTATCCTAGATCTTGACCTTAAGGAGGATCATCGAGGAGGTGAAAAAGAACAACCTGACAGCGGTGCTGTGTTTTATTGATTTCAAAAAGGCTTTTGACTCAATACACAGAGGCGTGATGATGAAAATCCTTAAGGCTTACAGTGTCCCTCCCAACCTACTCCGGGCCATAGGGACCATGTACACGGAACAAGAGCCAAGGTAGTAACCCCAGATGGCAATAGCGAGGAGTTTGACATCCTGGCGGGGTGCTGCAAGGGGACACCCTCGCCCCCTTCCTCTTTATTATAGTCTTGGACTACGCCCTTAGGCAAGCTATCAGTGGACGGGAGCAGGAACTCGGCTTCACTATTACACCTCAGAGGTCTAGACGAGTCCCTGCTGTAGTCCTAACGGACCTGGACTATGCAGATGACATCAGCCTGATATCTGACCGTGTGGAGCAGGCACAGGAGCTCTTGACCAGAGCGGAGACAGAGTGTGCCAAGGTTGGTCTTAGGCTAAATGCAAAGAAAACCGAGGTAATCACCTACAACATCCTCCCGGACCATCCACCTCTAATGACAACAGGGGCACTGCTCTGAAGGAAGTCAATGACTTCAAATACCTGGGCTCATGGGTCAACTCATCAGAGCAAGACCTTAAAGTGAGGAAGGCGCTTGCATGGAAGGCTCTGAACGGCATGGCCAGTGTATGGAACTCCAACCTCCCCGAAACATCAAGCTGCTTCTTCTATGCGACCGTGGAGTCCGTTCTCCCTATACGGCTGAGAGCTGGACCCTGAAGCCCACCCTACAGAAGTCTCTGGATGGGTGCTACACCAGAATGCTGCGTGTAGTACTAAACATCAACCAGAACGCACGTTACCAACAAGCATCTGTATGGGGGCTACCAAGGCTGAGTGAGAAAGTAGCAGTCAGAAGAATGAGACTGGCGGTCATTGCCAGAGACACCGGAGCTCCCAGCCAGCAAGCTGGTGCTGTGGGAACCAACACACGGGCATCGATTACGAGGGCGTCCCACACCAACATACGTGGACGTACTAAGGAAAGATGTAGGAGCTGAAAATGCTGGCGAACTAGCCAGATGCATGGAGGATCGAGATGATTGGAAACGCCGCTGGAGGACTCGTCTGAGGACGACATAGAGAGAGAGAATGTGTTTGGGGTTGTTATCATGCTGAAAGAAAGTTTTTTCCCAAAGGTACAGAATGATGAATCAAGATCTGTTTATATTTCTCAGCATTCATAATTCCATGGATTTTGAACAGATCCCCTACACCTTTGGATGAAATGCACCCCCAGACCATGACAGAGCCACCACCGTGCTTCACAGAAGGCTGCAGACAGGCATCAATGTACTTCTCGCCACCTCTTCTTCTGACATACTGGTGTCTTTGTGAATCAAAAATGCCAAATCTGGACTCCATAAGACTTTCTGCCACTGGTTGTGACTCCATGCTTTCTGGTCTTTCACGTATTGCAATCTCTTCTGCATGTTGCCTTTCCACAAGAATGGTTTCTCAGTAAGGTAACTTGTCCTACAAGACCATTTCTTGTAATAATAATAATAAACTTTATTTATATAGCACCTTTCATACAGAATGCAGCTCAATGTGCTTTTACATTTCAGCACAAAGAATAGAGAAAAAAAAGTATAAAATTAAAATAAAAAGTAAAATAAAACAAATAAATCACACAATCCAAATGGTATAGAGAAAATCATGTAAGTAAAGGAATAAAGCAAATAAAATAAATAAAATAATAAAGAGTGGATAAAATAAAGAAATAATTAAAATTATTAAGTGTTGCTAATTATAAGCTTAAATAAAAAGGTATGTTTTCAGTTGCTATTTCAAAAATGTCCACTGAGCCCACTTCTCTAATACTTTTTGGTAGGGAGTTCCAGAATTTAGGGGCGTAGTGGACGAAAGCAGCTCCCACCATTTTTTTTTGGTGGACCTTCGGAACTTTTAAAAGACTTGCTAGAGAGGACCTAAGGGCTTGTGAAGGGACATAAAACAACAGGGAATCTGTGATGTAAGAGATAGAGATACAGGGAGCCAGTGCAGTGTAGCTAAAATAGGAGTAATCTGATCTCTCTTCCTTGTTTTCATTAAAAGTCTAGCAGCAGAGTTCTGAATTTGCTATAGTTTCTCAATGGACTTTTTTTGAAAACTGGTGAAAAGAGCATTACAGTAGTCCAGTGAAATAAAAGCATGAATTAACTTCTCAGCATCCTGTTGAAAACGGCCGTACTTTGGAAATATTTCTTAGGTGGAGGAATGCTGTTTTGGTTACATTGTTTATGTGGGTTTTAAAACTTAAATCAGAGTTTAGAATTGCACCTTGTTGCGTCCGATTTATTCTCATGAATCAAATTTCCTAACCTAGTAGAAAGTGCATCCCTTTTGTCCTATCTTTATTTAGTTTCAAAAAAATATTTCTCATCCATTTATTAATTGTAGACAGATAGGTAGTCAGGGAGCATAGGGCATTTGCATCATTCGACTCAACAGAAATGTATAATTGTATATCATCACCATAGCTATGACAATTAACATTGTGTTCTCTGATGATATTACCTAGGGGTAGCATGTATAGTGAAAAAAGAAGGGGACGAAGACAGATTCCTTGTACAACACCAAAGGATATGTAATATTTCATTGAGATGTGATTTCCAATACTAATATAAAATTGTCTCTCTGTAATATATGTTCGGAACCAGTTAAGGGCACATTTAGTGAGGACAACCCAGTTTTCTAGATGATTGATCAGAATTATGTGGTCAATTGTGGTGAATGCAATGCTCACATCTAAGAGAATAAGAACTGAGACCTTGTTTGCAACAACACTGAGTCTAAGATCATTGATTATTTTAGTTAGAGCAGTCTCTGTACTGTGATTGGATCTGAAACCTGACTGGAACTTCTCTAGAATATTGTTTTCATTTAGAAAGTTGTTAAGTTGATTAAACACTACGTATCTTGAAGGGTAAGTTGGATGTAGGCCTGTAATTACTTAGGACACTACAGTCTAAATTTGATTTCTTCAATAAGTGGTTTCACAACAGCAGTTTTAAATGCATTGGGGAAAATTCCAGTCTCAAGAAATGTGTTAATTATTTTTAGAACAGATGTGGAGACACTATTAAAAACATTTTTTTTAAATGTCGTAGGGACAGGGTCAAGACAGCATGTTGAAGGTTTACTCTGTGTTACAATCTTACAGAGTTATGCATCAGAGATGCTACTAAAGTTCTTCATAGTTGTCGGCCTGTTACAGGGCAGATCATATTAGTGACTAGTGCTTCTGACAATACTGGCTCTAATGGTTGTTATTTTGTTGTTACATTTTTTTTGCTAATTCCTCACATTTTGAGGCAGAAGCCAGGCTAGTGCGAGATGTATTAATCAGTCAATAGTACCCTAGAATTGCTGCCATTCTCTGCAATGATGTTTGAAAAGTGGGTGGGTTCTATGAGTTTGCAGGTTCAGAAGAGTTTCGTACTGCTGTAGCATCTAAATACGTTTTTGAATTGTAAATTATCTTTTGCTACTAGATGTATTTAACAGAGCGTCAAAGAACACACAGTAATAATCAGAAACTGTAATGTCAGACACTGAAATGTTATCAATGCTTATCCCTTGTGATATTACCAAGTCAAACATATTACCCTGTCGATGGGTGGCTTCAGTAACATGTTGCGTTAATCCTAGGCTGTCTAAAAGATTCATAAATTCCATAGCCTTCGAGTCAGTGTTATTATTAATTTGAATATTAATATCTCCATTTAGAATTATTAGGTTAAAACTAGTAAGAGTAATGGACATAATTCAGAAAGAAATACTGAGGATTGCTTAGGTGGTCTGTAGGCATGGGACGGTTACCGTAATAATGGTATACCGCGGTATAACAGGCCACGGTATAACTAACTACAAACATTTAGTTTCCACGGTATATGCTCTACGGTATTTTTTATTAAAAGAAGCAAAAAATAATAATAATGCTATGCGAAAATCTATGCACCCCCGAAAACGAACCTAAGGTAATTGAGATTCGAATTTCACTTGGTGCAGAATTCTACTTATGGCGGCATTGCGCGCGGAGTCAGTTGTGAGTCAGTGAGATTTGTTGTCTGCTCCACGTTGATTCAGTCATGGCAGCCAGGTTCGAAATAGGAGGTGAACCACCCGAACTGTATCCCCGTCCAAAAAGACTAAATCAGCAGTATGGGAATATTTTGGATACAAGAAAAACACAGAAGGCAACTTGGAGGAGGAAGGTGCCCCAACATGTAAAAACATGCCTGAGAAGCGTGGCAGCAGCGGAGGCAATACCTCAAACCTGATAACGCATCTCCGGGATCACCACCCAGCACTCTAGCCAAGTTCAAGGTAACGTAGTCTTTAGCAATACTTAGGTGCCTTGCTAGCTAACATTAGTGAAATAAATACTATAGGATAGTTAGCAAGGCAGATAACACGGCAAGACGTTCGCTCAGTGAAGTAACGTTAGGGGGGAAAAGCTAGCTGATTACTAGCTAGTAGAGGTGCGCCGCCGCCGCGCTAATACCGTGGTAATGGTATACCGCGGTATTTTTTCCCAAGGTTATCATTAAGTCAAAATCTCATACCGTCCCATGCCTAGTGGTCTGTATTGTGTTACAATAAGGACATCTGATTCAGCCTTCAGCACAATGGCAAGATATTCAAAGGATGAAAATGTACCTAAATCAATCTCAGTACAACTAAACTGATTAGAGAAAATAGCAGGTTAGCAATAGGGTTTTGCTAAGATATTAGCTAAATTACTTAGATTGCAACCGGCATTTAGCCTAAGCCTATATTGTCTCTGCACAGTAATAATAGATGGAATGGGAGATTCCCCAGTAACTAAATTACTTACTGATACATCACAAAGTGGCCATCAGGTTTTGTTAATAGCATCCTCAATGTTTCTGCTCAGGACCCTGGCTCCTGCCTTGCTAAGGTGAAATCCATCACATCTATAAAAGCGGTCCTGATTCCAGAAGGCATCAAAGTTCTTAAGTTCTTAAAAGCGTCACAGAAATGTCCAAGCCAGTTGTTCAAATACAGCTGTCTAGAGAAGCGTTGCACTTGAAATGCACTCGCCACCCCGCATGAAAATGCACTTCTCCAGGGTTGACAGGAGTTCTGCGAGTTCCTGAAAGTCCTCCTTCAATGTTTTGGACTGGCAGAGTTTCATATAATTCATGCCCACATGAACGATGATTCTGTGGGCGCTGGGGTACTGTTCAGTTAAAGACGTGATCTGCTGTTTCACGTCTAAAATCTTAGCTCCAGGTAGAGAGATGGTCTTTCCATCCCTAATCGCAACATCCCTGACCATGGAGTAGCCGATGATGAGATAGCCAGGGGCAAACGCAAAATAGGACGCAGGAACAGGCCCATTTCCCGCCGCTCGTCCTGCCTACCTGCGTGCTCCAGGACGTTCAAAGCTCTAATTGTGTCCTCAGCCCCTGAGGGCGAGTCTTCCTGTGGGTAAAAGCAAAACAAAATGAAGCAGTAAATTAAGTTAAAACCGATTAAAAGAATTAAAGTAATGCATAAGAAAGATTTAAATGCATCCAAAAGGATCTAAGATTGCAAAGAAATAACACCACTGTCCAACTCAGCACTGCAAGCCACACAGCAGCTGACTCAGTAGTCAAAATTCCCACTCTCCTCTCAACCTCAGAACCACAATCCCATGCGCTCTCTGTGGATCTGTCAAGAACACAGGTTTGTAAGACTTCTCCTCATGGTCGAAGCGTGTACTTTGGTGCCAGGTGCCAGATGCTGAGCAAGCACTTCACTGGATTTCCTTCTGTCCCTCAAGGAAGTGACCTTTAATTACTGTTCATCAGATGCAGACAGCTTTTTTGGTCTTCCACTGCGAACATGCCCAGTTTCTTCAAATTTATTTAGGATAGCTTGAACACCACATCTTGAAAATCTGGTGAGATGGGCTATTGCTCATTGATAATTGCCTTGTTGATGCAAAACTATGATTTTATGTCTGTCGAACTAAGAAAAATACATGGAATGGCTGGAGTGTCTTGAGGAGAGGTTTGGGAACCAAACCTGTGTTCTTCTAGCCATCTCACAAGATATCAATAACTTTTTGGAAAGCACAAGACATTCTTGTTCCTTTTTATTGTATTAATGTTTATTTGTATTCATTCTATATTCTCATTCTCATTATATAGTTATATAGTGTTTTTCCAAGCAAATAAACACTTACTGCCCAGAAAAATAGCTTTAAACATAATTTTCTCCGGTGGTCTAAGACTTTTGCAGTACTGTATATATACATAAGGTTGTTTGAGCCACATAAAAATGTGTTGTCAGAGCTTAGTCATGCCTACTAACACTTGAACTCAAGGTCATGTGCAGTCCAACCCAGAAAGGTCAGATGAGAGGTCCAGTATAATATGTGAACTGAGTTTAAGATTACTTTTGAATTAGATTGTTAAACTAAAGCAGACTATGGGAAGAATTAAGCAGATTGTTGTGTTGTACTACTACACACTTTACCACCGCTTGGAAGAGAGTCTGTGAAAAACTTCTTCTTCAGTCAGATTTAGCTCTTGACAAAACTCTTCAAAATTAGCTAAGAAGATTGAGTTCACTATGGCAGATGTTAAAGATGTTGAAGTTAAAGAAGGGGACACTAAACATGTTTGTGCTGTGCAGCAGACGCATGTGAAAAAGGAACTAGGGAATGGAAAGAAAGATCAAAGCACAGTGATGAGAAACAGTCAGATGCTAATGATACTCATTGCTATTGCTATTGTTGTGGTTCAGCCAATGACAATGTGTCACAATGTGTTGTGAGCTAATGACAAGTCCTGCCCTGATAAAAGTGCAACATGCAGATTATGTGGAAAATTTGGACATTTTACCAAAGTGTGTAGATCTACCCCAAAGACAGTGAATCAACTATTTCTTCCAGAAGTGACAGTACTTACTATTCATAATTGCACAATAAGGAAGGGAAAGCTGTTGTGCACTGTGAAAATGTCTGCCTCATCTTCACAGATCTGTACTGCAGATCTCCTGGTGGATACTGGTTCTGGAGCTAGCATTTTGCCTGAGCACATTTATGATGAGTACTTCACCATATGGAAGCTGATTGAATCAAGAGCACAGCTAGTGACTTATTCATAGGAAAACCATCCTTGAAGAGCATTCACTGAATTCTAATCCTAGGTCCAAACCTGGGAATGGACCTGGTGACTGCTCTTACCAGCTACTACCAGAGCTTTCAACCACCTGTGCTGCACACATCAGCTCAACACTCTGCCAGCTGACATCAGAGGAGATGGCAACTCTTCAGCTAAATGTGGGGGCTTCATACACAAGGTGAAGGTATGTTCAAATGTGAAACCTGTTCAACAAAAATTGAGATGCTTGCCTATCTCAGTCCATGATGCTGTTACCAATGAGCTTAGATGCCTGGAAGAAAATGGAATCATTGAAAAAGTGAACTCTTCTGAATGGGTATCTCCCATTGTGGTAACCCAGAAAAAGACTGGTGGAATATGCATATGTGTTGACTTAATTGAACCAAACAAGGCTGGTCTACATGGTCCAGTGTTATCTGGATGATGTAATCATCTATGGGTTTTCGGAGAAGGAACATGAAGGCAATCTGCATGCAGTGCTACAGAGGATTGACAAAGCTGGGTTGAAGCTCAACATTGACAAGTGCCAAACTATGCTACTGTTGTGGAGCCCTTGAGAGCACTTATTCGCAATAACTTTTCATTTCAATGGGCTGATGTTGCACAAACAAGCTTTGGGCCCTATTTTGATTAATTAGGACGGTGTCGGTAACACAGATGCAAAGCAAAGACGGTGGTGCTTTAGGGCGTGTCTAACGCAATTTCGGTAATTTCATGATTCAGGATGACAACGCACCTCTGGCGCAGTTGTAAAAGAGGTTGGATTAACTTTTTTTTAAATACATGTGGGTGTGGTGGGGGTTTGGCTTCATAATGGCTAATCAGAACACCTATTTTCTATCCCTTTAAATACCAGTTCGCTAATGCTATAGCAAATTGGCAATTTCCTGACATGGATGACAGTTTTGTGAGGCTGCGCCAGGAGCGCTTCTCAAAAGAGGAGAGTGAGGAGGTGCGGAAAAGTTGGCGTGCAAATCAGAGGGGGAAAACAAGGCACACATTAATTTGTTATTTTCATGATTTGAGTTTATATTTTGAGACCTACATTGTTAAAAGAAAGTGTATTATTTTACCATCTCTTTTTTTCCTTATTTGTAGGCTTTCCAACTTTAAAAACAACATTTCTTTTTTTCTTTTTTTTAAATACATTTATTTAATATTTTTTTTTTTTCTTCCCGTTTTTCTCCCAATTTGGTTGCCAATTATACCCTCTATTTATTTCAATTCCCCACCCCCACGAGTCTGCCGCCCGTCCTCTGGGAGCGAGACACACATTCCTGGCCGATTGTTCCCGCCTCTTCCGAGACGGAAATTCTTCCACGGACACCTTTTACCTTCTCCTTGACGGACTCGTGCCGGCTCACCCTCCCCCCTCCCCTGGAGGCGGACAGCCAAATGCTGCCTCCGATCGGGGCTGACGACCAGGGCCGGTCTGGTTTCGAACCGCGTCCCTGACAGGCAGTGCACACTTTGATGTGGCGTGTTAGACCGCTACGCCATCCGCCGCCCCGTTTCTTTTCTTCTAACTTAATGTAATTGTTAAATGGAAAGCAATAAATAAAAAGAACTCACAACTGCAACTAGGCCTGTTTCATTTATGTTCGTCATGCAGTAGGCCTACATGCGTCACCCTGGACTGTGCATCACAAATCACCTGGATATTAATTAACCCCCTTACGATTCACATACTTTCTGTGTGGAGTTTGCATGTTCTCCCCGTGTCCGCGTGGGTTTCCTCCGGGTACTCCGGTTTCTTCCCACAGTCCAAAGACATGCACGTTAGGCTAATTGGAGAGTCTAAATTGCCCGTAGGTATGAGTGTGTGAGTGAATGGTGTGTGTGCCCTACGATGGATTGGCGACCTGTCCAGGGTGTATTCCTGCCTCTCGCCCGGAACGCATGCTGGGATAGGCTCCAGCCCCCGCGACCCTGACCAGGAATAAGCGGCTTAGACAATGGACGATTCACATAAATGATACCGTGATCAGATGGTGCGCGCAACTGCACGTGTGCAGTCAATGGCACCCAAGACCCCAGGGAATCCACATTGCGTATAAAAATCCTGTTTAGTTCTCTGCTGGTTGTCGGGTGTATGAAAAGTAATAAACGAATTTGCATGTTGGACAAGACTGGAAGAAACTGCATGTACAGCCGAACTGATAGCTGTCTGGCTAACACCGGCTACCAAACCCAGGGTATCACTCACGGTATCGCCTTCGGCGTCCAATTATGTACTCCATTTTCTGTAGTGCAAATGGAAGGAATAAAACCCTTTCACATAAGAAAAACAATGTGCATACAAACATATATTTATTTAACACGTGTATCTTACTGAACGGTAGCGATGGATGGCCTGCTGGCTTCAGTCTTTCATGAGCGTGCATAAAATAACCACAAGCTGTGGTGAAATTGTTTTTAGCTTAATTGATTACGCTTGCAAATTACCCATGGATTGGACGATTTGCCTCAACGTGGGGGGAAATTCACAATATTCACAAAACATTCTCATGTGATTTCAGATAACCTTACGTTCATATGTGCGCATCAATAAAGTCACCAAATTGCACAGAGCGCCAGCGTTTGCGCTAAGAGGTGGTCTAGTTGGACGCTAATGCAAACTCATTATTTGACACCAAACTTGTATAGCGCCCGACTCTTTTCATTGTCACACCCCCTATTGCGCTGCCCAACCCATAGTCGTGCAAACGCCTTCATTGTGCACCACAAAATTGCCAAACTCGGCGGAGCCGGGAAATATTCTGTTTGTGACAGACGAAACTGTCAATTCGCCAGCGCTAGGGCATAACGCCGCTTAGCGCCGGCACGAAAATAGGGCCCTTTGTCTGTTATGAACCCATAAAAACCGCCCACACTTCAATAGCTGGATGGTGAACCAAGATGGCACGTGACAAACAAATATTCCCTCGAGTTAACAAGTTAGATAAAAAGATACAGGATTTATTTATGACTCACATGACAATGAAGGGATATAATAAAAAATCTATAAAACAGTCCGACTAAGCCATAGTGCCAGAGAGGATAGGTTCTAAACTCACTCGCATGCAAGTCAAAAAGGACGTTCTCTTCCGCAGACTGCTTCCCCTACTCTACGCTTCCCTAGCTATCAAAAGGTACATAAGAAAAAATATGTACAGGGAAAAACGGACAAGCAAGTAAGGTAAAAGTCTTTGCAAAAGTTTTCCAAAAAGGTACAGCTGAGTGGCACAAAGTCAAAAAAAGGAAAAAGCCTCTTCGTCAAAAAATGTTTAGCTCCACCCCATATAACCTCCAGACAGGGGCGTGGCCACACGAGGTCGAGGAGAGTGCAGCTGGGAACAATCCAATCAGCACCAGAGTGACCACGCATTGGGAGCATGGCCTTAATCAGCAACCAAGCACCTGTCGTTTAACAGTCTCTGGGGTCAAATTTTGGTCAACCGTAACATTGACCAAGTTTAGCACTATTTGATCCTGCATTAGCCACTGGTTTCTATGGATGCTTCAAATTACAGAATTTGAGTTGTTTTAACTCAGGTTACAGAGAACGGGTCAGAACAGACTGTTGCTTTTGCCTCATGTAGCCTGTAGGAAGGAAGAAAGAAGCACTTAGCTGCATTTGGACGGTTGGGAAATGGCAAACAGCTGTGGGGAAGGAAATTTCTCCTTTGCACTGATCATCAAGCCCTGACAACTCTACTGACAACAAAAGGAACAATCGTGCTGGATTAAGGATTGCCAAGTGGTTTGCTCGCCTGTGGGAGTTTGACTATAATGTTCAATACAGGACGAGATCCTTGAATTATGTTGCTGACTGCCTCTTCAGACTCCCTCTTCCTGAAACTGACCCTATGGGTGAAGACACTGTAAAAACAGTGGCTATTGTCTTAGACAACCTGAGTGTTGAACCATTGCTCATGAAACATTGACCTTGCTCATGAAACACACCAAGGCATTGTTCATACGAGGCAACGCCTTAGGGAAATTTACTGGACATACAAACAGAAACTATAATTAAGAGCTGTGTTACCTGCAGACGACATGACAAAACTTCTGTCACCCATGATGCTCCTCTCCATCCAGTGCCTCTGCCATATGCTGCCTGGAAAAGGTTCGCTGTGGATATTGTGGGACCTTCTTAAATTACTCCCTGACTGCAGGTATGTCATAACACTGGTAGACTATTATAGCAAGTGGCCAGAAGTACCTTTTACTTGTGTGGATACTGACAGTGTGATTCAAGTTCTTACCTCCATATTCAGCAAAAAAGGGAATCCTTGTGAACTGGTCTCTGACTATGGACCCCAGTTAATTGCAAGGGACTTCTGTGACTTCCTACAACAACAGGGAATAAAACACCTGAAGTCATCAGTTTACTATCCTCGCATAAATGGAGAAGTGGAACGATTTAACCGAGTCCCCAAAGACCCCCAAAGTCTCCAAACCAAAACAATCCAAGTGAGCCATGGAAATCTTTTGTCCTCAAGTTCTTGATGGGCTACAGATCTATTCCACATGTGATAACTGGGCGGCAATGTTAACATAATGGTTAAGGAACTGGGCTTGTAACGCAAAGGTTGCAGGTTTGATCCCAGGTGGGGACACTGTCGTTGTACCCTTGAGCAAGGTACTTAACCTAGATTGCTTCAGTAAATATCCAGCTGTATAAATGGATTGTATGTAAAGAAATGTAAGTCGCTCTGGATAAGAGCGTCTGCTAAATGCTTGTAATGTAATAACTGGAGTTTTGCCTACAAAACTGCTGCATGAAAGACAGAGAACCAAGCATCAAATCATGGACTTACCTGTACCTGCCACAGAGAAATATGCCTTGTGAATAGAGGTGGTTTAGCACAGTTATGTGTGGAGGGGAAGGACAGTATACATGAGTAAGGCTCTGAAGTTCCTGTGCTTGAATGCTAGAAGCATAAAAAATCTTTTTTTGGAACTGGAGGCTGTCATGTTGAATGGGGGTTATGACATTGTTGGGATTACAGAAACATGGTTTGGTGCAGCGGATGGGGATGAATTTAATGGGGAGGGGTACAAATTGTTTAGAAAGGATAGAACTAACTAATAAAAGAGGAAGGGGAGTGGCCGTTTATGTGAAAGACCATCTTAATGTACAGGAAATTTCAGGTATTAACTCATTCATTCCTTGTGAGGACATCTGGATTAGACTACTGGGAGATCATGACAAGGGCCTGTGGCAGGTTGATGGGACAGAAAAGAGGCGGCTCCGCAGCTCCCATCAGACTACCTGTAGGGACGGGCAGCGAACAGAGTCGAAAGGTTGATACAGCTAATTGTTCTGATGGGAGCTGGCTAAATACAGAAACAAGCGACAGCTGTGGCTCGTTGGACAAACCCCGGCTGAAAGCAATTACCGTGAGTGGACGGCTATTTAAAAAGCAGACTGGGAAACACAGAAGGGAGATTCCGAAAGAGCTGGCTACTGTCTGTATTTCCTTTGCTAACCTCTCCTATCCTCCCCAGATTTGTCCAGCAGCAGCCCTGAATGAGGGAACCTGAGCAGCTGATTGCCTGAATCGGCTTGGAAAATAAAGTGACGACGTAGGTGACCGGGAGACGAAGAGACACGGGGGAGCCGTTCAGCAAAATGCACAGCCAATCTTTTTTTTGTTTCATAAAGCCGTGCGGCAAATAACTACTAGAGTAAGAATTATTGGTGTTTTCTTTTGTGTTCTTTTGTGCTGTGATTTGGTACCCTGCCCCACCTATAAATGGATATACAATACAAATTTTTTTTTTTCTTTAATAAACCTCCTTTGCCTCCCACCTGTTCTTTCTCATGTCACGGTCACGGAACGGGACACACCTCGCACCCGTTCACAGGCCTTAATATAGAAGTATGCTATAGACCACCAGCTTCAGACCGCAACATAAATACTATGCTCTATGGTAACATAAAACAAGCCTGTGCGAAAGGAGAGATTTGAATTATCTCTCTATTAATTGGGAAGTAGTGTTAAGTCAGGGTAAATGTGAAGAGGAGTTTTTAGATTAGGTTAATGACTGCTTTTTGGTACAGTCTGTTACTCAGCCTACGAGAGGGAAATCAATACTGGATTTGTTTTTGTGTAGTAATCTTAACAGAATTTGCAGCAGAGAGGTAATAGAACCACTAGGGACAAATTATCATAGTGCAGTTACTTTTGATATATTTTGGCAAGTTAAGATGGCCTCTAACTCTAGAATATTTACCTTCAGACGAGTTGACTTTAATAAAATGAGAGAGAATGTAAGTAAAATAAATTGGGTAATACTTCTAGATTGCAGAACCGTGAATGAAAAATTGACTAAATTTAAAGGGCTATTGTAGATGTACAGTGTAAATTCATCCCAAAAGTAAGGAAAATAGGATGAAAAAACAGTCTCCACAGTGGATGACTAAGTCTTTATGGGAGATTTTGAGGCAAAATAAGTGACTGTATATAAAAAGGAAAACTCAGAGAGAAACAAGGTAGATTATTGTAATATGTGGGCCAAGGTTAAAAAAGGAAATAAGAGCAGCTAAAAGGCAGTTTGAAATTAAAATTTCCCAAGATGCAAAAAGTAATCAAGCAGTTTTTTCAATATTAGAGTTGAAAAAGGAAAGCTAGTGATGAGGTTAAGTGCATTAAGAATAAGGAAGGAACTTTGGTTTATAATAATTAGGATATTGCCAACACACTAAACAGTTACTTTGTTGAGAGCTTTACCAGGTAAATATGCCTAAATGTACAGCCAATGTGTATAATGTTTTGGAGGACCTTGAGATATGGGACATAATAGTACTAGAAAAACTAGAAAAACTTAAGACAAGTGCAATGCAATATGCAACCCATAAACATTGGAGAAATAAACAGATGACTGGAAGCAGGGTAGTATAATTCCAATATATACTGACCCAGGGAACAGGCTTGTCAGTTTAACTTGCATTTCATGTAAAATACTGGAATGTATTATCAGGGACAAGTTGGAATTATTCTTGAAAAATAATAGTATTTTAAAGGGCCAACTTGATTTTCTCAGGGTCATGCCTACCAACCTTTTTTGAAGAGGCTACAGGCTGTTTTGACCTGAACCAGGCTTATGATATTATATATTTGGACTTTCAAAAAGCATTTGACAAGGTACCACATGAGAGGCTCATTGTTAAAATGAATTCAGTAGGAATTACAGGAGTTGTTTCAGAGTGGGTTCATAATTGGCTGCAGGGGCAAATACAAAGTAATAGTAGATGGGGTCATATCTGACCGAGGTGCTGGGACCTCTGCTCTTCCTTATTTACATAAATGATACTGATAGAGATTTGTGGCACCGGAGCCGGCGGGCCTCCAGTACCCCGGACAGCTCCCCAGAAGCCGGAAGAGGAACCAACATTCCACAGCGGGGCAGCTGTCCGGTGCTGAACCAGGGAGACAGCTGCAGCCACTCTCTCAATCAGGCAGCTGTCTCCCATTTCGTAATCAGAGGACGCTGCATAAAGGGAGAGACAAATGCAGCCTCGAGGAGAATGTTCTTTTATTGGTTTTTTAAAAATTCTTACAATATTTAAAATCTTTACATTACAAAGTTGGCATACCAACTAGAGGGGAGGGGGGGGGAAACAATATTTGGTAACAATAGGATAGTGCATTTTCAAGGACAGGGAAAATAACTTAACAGACAGGACTGGAAATACATATAATCTTAAATCAAAACAAACAAGAAACAAAAAAACAAAAGTTTGTGCTTGGGCGTTGAGTGCCCAGAGTGCACCTCCTCTGGGGGGGTGAGCTATATAATGAGTTCTTTCCAGTGGCTCACCCCCCATTTCCTCCTTGCCCCTCTCTCGTCCTTCAAAAAGTCCACCAAAACACCGTCCTGGAGGAGGTTTTGAAGCCTCCCCCGGAGAGTGAACAGGTCCACTGTTTGTTCTTGGAAGACCCTGATGTTCCTTGCCTCCCACAGGACCTGCTTAATGGTGTTAATGATCCTCCACTAGCGCTGCAGCTCCGGGGTCCTACATCCTTCACGGGGACCGTACAGGACCCTCTCAGTCATCAGGGAGGATCTCGGCAGGAGCCTGTTCTGGGAGACAGAGGACACAACAAGGCCCCAGACCCGTCTGGCCACGGAGCACTCCCAGAACAGATGGTGTACATGTTCCGAGTCCGTGGGGGCAGTTCTCGGTCAGGGTTAAGTGCCGTCTAAACAGGAATGGCCTGGTGGGGAGACAGCCATGAGCAGACATCCATGTTATGTCTTTTTGTTTTTTGTTTAATGTTTTATGATTTGCATTTTTCCATACAATTTCAGGGTTTAAGGCTGGGTTGCCCCTCGGGAGCGTCATGGTCTCTCCCGATCTCAAAAAGGACATGATATTTTTGTGGGCATGAGGGCAACCCAGCCCCGACCAATCCCGTCCTAAAGGCAAAATCCCTCAGGGCCCTGTATACATATGGGGGGTCCCAGCTGTATGGCACATTGTGGTCCAGCCCACACAGCCCCATAGATCTGAGGAAGGGAGTGGCATAGTATTTAACAAATTTACCAGAGGCCGACTCCCCCCCAGGGTGTTCTGGACCAGTGCGGCCAGACCCTGTGCCAATATCACTGATGTTATATCTGGGACCCCCCTGCCCCCTTTCTCCTTCTCTTTCATCAGGGTTGTCCTCCCCAGCCTCTCCATTTTGCTCCCCCAGACAAAGCAAAAGGCCATTCTAGCAACAAGTTTGCTAGTGGCTCTGTCCGGGGGAAACACTCGGCCAATATACAGAAGGCTGGGAAGGACTATTGCCTTCAGGACCAGGATCTTACCCCTCCGATTTTTTTCTGGACGTGATGGAGGGCCTCCTCCCAGCTCCGGTTCCCTCCCCCGTTGTTCTGGAAGGTGACCCCCAGAAGCTTTATGCCTTCTGTGCGTACAGGGAAAGAACAGGTCAGTGACTCACTCCATGACGGCGACAGGTACAGTTCGCTCTTGCCCCGGTTGACCAGGGCACCAGTGGCCGCACAGAAATGGTGGTGGAACGACTATCTGTGCCAACAATGGTGATGTCGTCCATGCTTTATGTAAGTTAAGGGAGCGCACGGCCCGGGTGAGTTCCTCGGCGCTCAGCTCCCCCTCCATGCTCTGTCCCTCCAGGCGTCTGTCCAGGCCGTCCAGGAAGGTGTCAATGAGAGCCCTGTCCGTGGGCCTATTGGCATACAGACCCAGGTAGAACTCCCTGGCCACCTCCTGGACCTCTGCCTATTCAGACACCACCACCCCTGCGTTGTTATACAAGGAGAGAATGTCGGTTTTCCTTGACTGTGCCTTGCGGAAGAAGTGGCGAGTGCATCTCTCATCCTCCTCAAGACCCTGGAGTTTGGAGCGGAAGATGTATTTCCTCCGCTCCTCCCGACAGAGGGCGGAGAGATGCTGTTTAGTCTGGGCCACTTCCGTACTAACCTCCAGGCCTCGGGCCTGGAGGAGGCTCAGTCTTTGGAGGGCAGCATTATTGTGGTTATACGCTGCCCTCCTTTCCTTTGCCTTCCTCCGTCCGACTGCCCGGAAGTAGCCCCGCACCCGATCCTTCACCATCTCCCACCACTCTATCGGGTAGTCAAAAAGGGGTTTTAGTGTGACCCACTCCAGGTATCGTCTCGAGAAGGAGAGGCGCATTTTGCGTCCTGGAGATGGCTGGTATTCATCCTCCACGGACCCCTACCCACCGTGATGGTCTTCTCCCAGTCCATAGACACGGTCACCCTGTGGTGGTCCGAGAAGTGCACTGCTCCGATGGTATAAGAGCGCACTCTCAGGCCTGGAGAGAGCAAAAACATGTCTATTCTGGAGAAGGAGATGCCAGAGAAACTCACCCATGTGTATTGAGGGGGAGAGGCGCCCCCGGCGTCATGGAGGGAGAAATCTTCTATGATGGACCACAGCTCCCTGCTGGATTGATCCCTCCTTGGTCTGCTGCAGTCTTAAAGGGCACAGTTGAAATCTCCCCCCACGACCACCGGCATATGGGGGGTGATTAAGGATCAGATTTTTGTAAATAGGGAGGTTCTCTCGGCCTTGCTATTAAGCCCATACACGTTGATCACCCGGAGTGGGGAACCCCCAACGTCGAGGTCGGTGACGAGGATTCGCCCACTCTCTACTATGTCAGATGATGTTATTCTGACATAGGGGTTGTTGATCAATGTGCCGACCCCATCAGCTCGAGATATGTTTGAGCCAGAACCGGAGAGAGTCTCCCCTTCTCCATCCTCGAGAAGAAGCGGACACGGATGTCTCCTCCAACCGCCTTGCTAGCGCAGACTGGAATTCCTGACCCGAGGACAGCGCAGCCTCGCTCTCCGACCCAATCCAACCCACGCGGTTAAACCACAGATGCGGACCGGATCTGATTGTGTGGGACGAGAGCAGTTCTGCGACATAGCGCCTTGGATATTCTTATTTTGATTTGTATGACGACGGCCTTTTTTTAGTTGTTTTTTCGTTTCTGTAATTAAATAATTTTGTTCGATTATTCTTGCCTTGGGTGAAGCTGTCTCGCTCCCGATCTATTGGCCACGCCTTCCCCAGGCGTGCAACAAGATGTTAGTAGCAAAATAATTACATTTGCAGATGATACTAAACGTGGGGGTTCAGCAAACAGTTTGGAATTAACTAAAGCAATCCAATATATTTAAACAAAATCCAAGAATGGGCAGAAACATGGCAAGAATGGCAGATGACATTCAATATTGCTAAATGTAAATGTATGCATGTAGGAAATAAAAACATAAGACAGGAGTATTTTATGAGAGGAGAAGAATTAGTAGGTATTCAATTTGAAAAAGTTGTAGTTGATCAAAGTCTATCTGCATCTAAGCAGTGTGCTACAGCAGTGGAAAAGGCCAACAGGATGTTGGGATACATAGCAAAAAGTATTGAGTATAAATCAAAGTAGGTTTTATTAATGATATCAGTGGTGGGCTGTCAGGGCCTGCAAGGCCTTCTCTGCTGGCCTAAAAAATATCTGAATCACAGACTGATGTTAATTATATTTTGTCCATGAATACTTATTAAATAATTTCAAATGGTCTGTTCGCTTCCTTTCATAGCTGTTCCCCTGGTTGCACTGCATCCAGACATGTATTTTCATATTAAAGCATTTAACCAATCACATTTCAGCCATCATTTGTTGCCAGGGTCAAATAAATCTGCCTGGAGGCATTCACAATCCGTTCTGCAGGCCCTGTAGCATAAAATAAGTGTTGATCAAACTGTTGCTTCAACCAATCAGATTTTGAGTTGGGGACACGAAGGCCTTCTAGAAGGCCTAGGTAACGTCAGCGTATTCACACCCTTTGATTGGATAGTCAGAGAGTGTCTGACTATGATGTAATGTGATTGGTTAAATGCTTTAATATGAAAATACACGTCTGGATGCAGCGCAACCAGGGGAACAGCTATGAAAGGAAGCGAACAGACCATTTGGAATTATTTAATAAGTATTCATGGACAAAATAGAATTAACAACAGTCTGTGATTCAGACATTTGAGCGGACATTTTCAGCCCTAAAGCGAACTTATGCCAGAAATACGACAGGGCAGGCTCGACTTTCAGCATTAGCTTCGATGGCGATAGAAAAGGACTTCTTGATGGAACTGAAACACACGGATAATCTGTACGACAGAGTAATTGAACTCTTTTTGAGGAAAGAAAGGAGGATGGATATGGTGTACAAATAATAAGGATTTTTGGTGAGTAAAATGTTGCTATTTTCCTAAATAATATTGCAATTTTATGAGGTTATTATTATTGATGCTTTTTTATGTGTGTCGCAGCTGTAGCACCCCGGAGACGAGAGAGAATGACAGCGATAGTTAGAAGCGTGAGATAATTAGTGATTAGTAGTGTTAGTAACTTAATCTAAATCCCTAATGTTAGTAGATTAGTTGGTTAGTACTATATACATCTAACTAATATATACAAAGTGTAATTAGAAAGTAAGAAGGAAGTAAAACGAGATTAGAAACGAAGACGGAAAAACCGAAACATAGAATTTCCCAAAGTGCATGACAGAACGAGAATGAAACATGACTGAAGAAAGATAAATAAACAAAGTGCAAAAACAAACCGAACAGACACTCAAAACATAACAATAAGATGGCTTTTATAGCCATAAAATAGTTATTGAGGGGTGGATTGATTCAGACGGAGCACTACTGAAGGCCTAGGTGTGAAATGCACGGCCCGCCACTGCTTTTAACATAACCAAAACGACACTCATCAAAGTAAGCCAAGACAAAAAGACATAAAAAGTTAAATAATAATAATAATAATAATACAAAATAAAGATTAAAAAACATGTGCAGTCATGTGGCCAGGGGCGTCGTAGCGGGGGGGGAAAGGGGAACTGACTACCTAGGGCCCCAAGTGGAGGAATGGGAAAAAAAACATTTGTCTGCAATTTTAAATTTCTAAGTAATTAGTGTCATTACTAAATTATATTGGCTGAATAAATAGGTTGAGAGACTGAACTTTGTATCCATAAAAATATTGGAGGCTCTCTGGGCTCCCTCCCCTCTCGAAAAGCACAAATGGTTTAGTCCGCCCCCCTGCACTAAATAGGTATGTTACAATTCCCGTGCGCAGCGGCGGTCTAGATGTGCCTGTGTCCCTGTGCAAGCAATTACGAGAGACTATGGCCGTACCCCAAAAATGCAGGCTTTTCAAGGGCTGTCGTTTTTTTTTTTCACCATATGTCTGCGATATAACGTAGTTGAAAACTTGATCTTGTTTCCGAAATTTGATTAAACATTGCTCGGTTTGGTCATACGCTACACTTCAGAGTCAGACTTGTGTTTAGTGCTTTCAAAATGATATATCGCAAGTTCAGGGCTAAATAAAAGGTATCCAGGACGTTAATTGAACATTTTATCTTGTTTCTGGTGAAATTTCATTGAAATCTGTCGATGCGAAATGCGATATTTTTGACCCGGAATGTGAGATATCTTTGCCCAAATGCTCACTGCCTGCCATGGTTTTTGCCGTGTTGCGGCGTGTGCGCAACATGTAATAGGGTATATGTCGAGCATCACGTGACCAAACCGGAAGACATGCTTACTCACTTCCGCCAGTCAACAAGGTCAAGGTAGCCGCTGTCACTAGCTAAGTGAGCTGAAAATTAACGGATAATTTATTTTGTATATGGCCTATTACTCTATCTGAACTTTAAATTATTGGTGTTCTATTTTATTTTCATATATGAAATTTTCACGAATAGGGGAAAAGGTCTTTTTCAAGACGATTAACGTATCAGAAGCGGGCTAATCCTAATGGTGATTTCTGCTGTGTACCTCAGTGATCATTAAATAAAAACAATAGCATGGGTTGTTAATACTGTACCTTATAGTGATCAATTTTATTTTGAGAGACCTGATGAATAACATACTATTATGCCACTAGATAATCAATGATTTACAAGAAACTATAATACTGTTACCCCAATAACCTTGCCTATACTCGTTTTTCAGCTGAAATGTATTAGACCGAACCAACAACACTGAACTTGAACAGCTGTTATTTTGGACTGATGCCTTTATCAAACTTCTCAAAATGGGAATGCTGGTATAAGTCGTGCCTTTTATATCATGACGATTAGATAGATTAGATAGTCAAGAGGGTCCTGATCGTATTGCCAGATTAGCCTTTATACCTTGAGAAGTTTGACATAGCGTTACCATCCTTGAACTGGAACTGATGGTGAACGCGAACAGATCAACCTTATGCTAACCATCCCTACTCTCAGGCTGTGGGGCTTCTCACTCTTTCACATAGACCTGTGACAGGCTGCCCAGATGCGAACATCGGCAGTCATCCTGTCTCTGTTTGACACTGGTGAAAAATGAGGAAGACAACATAAAGATCAACATAGGTAACTGTTATTGAGCAACCGACCAGCTAACGCTAGGTAATAGACAGCAGGCACAGGTACTTAAAAAATGTTGTTAGTACTAGCTAGCTAACGCTAACACTAGGTAATAGACAGCAGGCACAGGTACTTTAAAAACAAATGTCGTTAGTTCCCTCATAGTCATGGATATAGAAGGAAGCGTATAGCTTAAACCCCTTGTCCATTTTGCTCGTAGGAGCCGTAGATGTCGACTTGCATATCCGATGCACATCGGATATACTAATTTTGGGCAGCTCCTGTAAACATCTTGTATAGAACAACGCCATTATCTCGTCTACCGGAAATGGCCAGTCAGGTTTAGCAAAACACGGAAGTCCGTTGCGCATAACCCCCATAATGTGATTAATTGATTATGTAATGTAATTTCAGATAATTCAAATTAAGATATATCATATCTTTTTTTAGAATGCTTCAATCTGTAATTACTGAAAATGTCATGCAATTATATTTATTTTTAAGAAAGTTATGGGCATTTATGTTATTGAAACACAGCTTTTGTTTCAAGATCATTGAAAAACAATAGCCATATTGTCAATATTGTCAATATGCAAATTTCAGAGTGTAAAAAATACCATAACTTCCTTAAAACTTAAGATATGAGAGTGAATAAGGTATCAAATTAAAGGTATTTTCATGCTCAGGCTAGATTTATAACATCTAAAAAAAATTAACATACCTAGGCCTACACTAAGATTCATCGCCAAACACGGCTAATCACACTGATGCTGTAGCCCGCAAGTTTCAGTCATGTCTTTCCAGAAGAAAGTGAAGTCGGGGTATCAAAAAAAAAAAAAAAAAAAAGCAAACTGAGGGAAAACAACTGCTCACTAATTTCTTTCAAAAGAAAGGTAAGCAACTTGCTAACACTGTTTAAGAGTGGTTTAAGCTAATATCGGTACATTGTTTCGATTGAACTAGGGCTGTCAACGTTAACACATTAACGCATGTGATTAATTTTAAAATCGCGATTTAATCTCATTTCAGTTTCACTCTCCCTACTGGCTGAAAGCAATCTCAAATGCGGGCAAACATACTACTGGTGATGGTGAAATGCATTGAAACTTTGTTTTTGAAGACTCATTTGATCCAGTTCTATAACAAGACAAGCTAACATAGCTAGCTACATTATGATAGTTAGCTAGCTAGCTGGTAAATTAAGCAGAATCTAGCCTGTAGCCTGTTTCATTGTATATTATAAGCAGGTTAAGAGGCTAATATCAATCCTGTATGCTTCATGCTTGTAGAGGGGCCTGTCCTTGTAGCAGAGAGTGAGCAGGAAGAAGATGTGATCGAGGCAGAGAGTAGCAGTAGGGAAAACGAAGGTTGCTCTGAGGGTAGTGAGAAGGATGAGGAGAAGACAGAGGAGGAAGTGGAAAAAAGTGAGGGGAATGCAGAAGGGTATTTGCCAGAGGACCCAGGACTATGGCCAGAGAATCTTACTAATCTTACTAATTATTTGTTTAAATGTGGTATAAGCAGTTCAGTAGCGATTACCCTAATAACCACTCCAGATTCATGTGTATAGTTGTTGATTCAATTTAAAAAAATTCTAAAGATGAGTGAGAGTCATGGATCAAGGGGTTGTCATAAAAGGTATGTGTTCAGTCTGTGCTTCTACGTTGATCTAATTCCACCAACAGCAGGTGGCTTGCATATTCTGTTCAACGCTGGAATACATTTAGCAATAGCCTACTTAAAGACATTATTATGGCCTAGACTACTGCGTTCTGTAGTTTTAACAATCAAAGAGGTCGTTATATAATGAGTTTCTAGTTAAGATCCTGTATAAACTGTTTAGCTGCATCTACATTCTCAAAGATTATTTGCGATTTGTAAAATACCTTCCAGTTAACAGGGTAGAGAAGAAAGTTTTCTATCCCCTTCTGTTTCATGGTTGCAATGACGGGAGAGAAAGCCTTTCTCCTTTAGTTGGTGTGTGCGGAGTAATCGGCGAAGAGAAGCAGCTTGCGATTATTGTGGGTCATAGAAGAGCCCCCCTCCCGATAAGCTTTCATGATCAGTTGGCGATCGTTGTAACGCAGCATATTGAAGATCAGGGTACGGGGTTTCTTCCGATCTGTATCGATGTCATCGTAAACTCGGTGTGCCCTTTCCATTTCAATTGTACCCCGAGCAACCGGGGCTGGAAGCCAGACCGGGAGCAGACGCTGTAGGAAGGCGATGGGATTATCTGACTCTGCTCCTTCTTCCAGGAAGACGAGTCTCAGGTTGGACCTCCTAGCGCGATCTTCCATCATGGCCATCCGCTCCTCTAGTTTCATAATCTCTCCGGTGTTGTCATTTATACTAGCCTTGTTGCGATGCACCTCCACCTGCAGTGTGTCGGTTTGCTTCGCGATCGTTGCATTTGCAGAACGGAGAGAGACCGCGTCTTTCTCCGCGGCTTCTAGTCTGGAGTTATACTGTACAACTTGTTTCCGAGGGACAAAAATGATTATTTTAGCTCAGCTATTGAGGACTTAAGTGAGTTCGATAGGGAGTTTTCCAAACGGATCAGCTGTTGCATTAAAGGTGAGTTTAATTCTTCCTCTGCCATAGAAAGGCTAACAGGTGTAACACACCGTAGCTCTGAACAAGACTTCTTAGCTTCTTGTAGCTGAGATGGTGAAGGTGTTGAAGGAGACATTTCTTATCCTGGTCAGACATAACCACATAAAATGTCAAAGTTGATGAAAAAAGAATAACGTAGTAGTAGTTTAAATGTCGAAAAACCTAATTAGTTTGGCAAGTGAGAGCGTGAGCCACAAACTAGGCAACCATCCTAGGCAGCCATCTTGCATCACTGGCAGAATTCTGTATAGTTCACACAGCTACATTCAATTATCAATTTGACTGCTATACCGGCCAGCATTGCTTCTCTGTACTTTTTGAATCGTTTACACACTGCACAGGAGCAACTGGTCTAGATCAGTTCTGTGCTCACTAGTGATGATGAAGCTTAATGGGAGTAGGATAACTGTTTCAGGACAGTGTTGTCTGGCTCTTCTACGCTGTTGAAAATTGCTGTATGTGATGCACTACATTACTGTAGTTTGTCACAGTAAAGTACTGTGGTACAGAGGTAGGTATGACCATCGTGACAGGTGGTGAGCGTTCATCTTTCTGACAAAATGGACAAGACAGCCATGGGACAATGGACAAGACAGCCACTGGGTATGGCATCATTTAACCATTAGTCAGGTACAAGGGAAGAACATCACTGCTCAGTGTAATCTTTTCAAGCCAAAAGTGAATGTCCTTTCCACATACAAATATTCTACTTAACATCTGAAGAAACACTTGGAGGTATGTCAGTTTAGCTAGCCAGCTAACATTATAGCTACCAGTTACTGGTAAAGTTAGTTGGCTACTGACAGCTATGTGTTGTTGTGAGTCTTTCTGATCTTCAAATCCTTGTTTAGACTCCCCAAAATACACTATATTAGCTAACTTAAATTAGCTATCTTAGCTAGCTAGTAATGAGCAGGTGAGCAGGGATTGGCAATCAGACAAGGCTAGACACTAATGGCGGGGCTGACCTCTGAAAAAAGGAGTGTATTTTTCCAGTATATTTCCTATGCTTGTGCTCCCCTGCTCTTACATAATGCTACTGGCTATAGCACTGCTTTTCTTCTGACTACATGTTCTCTTCTCCGCCTCGGCCTCTGACTCGGGGGCACCTGTCCCCGAGCCCTAGATCCTGCGAGAAGTGTGAGCTGCCCCCATCAACCCTCACCCCCTACGCCAGTGCTTCTCAATTATTTTCTGTTACGCCCCCCCTAGGAAGAAGAAAACATTTTGCGCCCCCCACTCTCCGCCGCGACTATAAATAGTATAATTTGTCTATAAAATTGTTATAAGTACACCTCTGAATAACATTGTATCCTTATTAACATTCAAGAAATGCTATGGTGTGGGGTTTTTTGCACTGAGCAATTTGGTACGCCACCTTATATGATGCTAACAGTGCTCGCTGGTTTTCTGAAGTAGCATTCACAAAGCGGGATGATTGTCGGCAATATTCGGCACGTTTTCGCTTAAAAAACTCAAGCGGCTTATCAGCGTGATTGGGGTGTAATGTCTTTAAGTGACGCCTTAATTTATTTGGCTTCATGCTGTCCGCTGCCAACATTTTAAGACACAGTAAACACACCGGTCTTTCCTCGTCTCCCACCGTAGTCACAGTGAAGCCAAGCGCTACATACGCTTCGTCATATTTCCTCGTCTTAGCTTTCGGGTGACTTTTGTTTGTCTCATTATCTTCGTCTCTCTCCGCCTTTCTTTTCAACCCTGTTAAATATTTTTCCATGGGGTCTCTTGAGGGTTTGTTCACTGCACTTCATGGATGTACAATTACACTTTATTCTAGTACGGCAAAAAAAAGCATGTTCCCCGGGGTCACACGCCCCCCCTGGCATCGCGCGCCCCACTATTTGAGAAACACTGCCCTACGCCAACCACAGTTCCTGGATCTGGACCCTCTCCGCGTGGTTTAGCCCCCCCGCTGACTACCTAACTCAGGAGGGACAAAGTCTTTCAGCCCTGAGCCACCTTGGACTGACCATGACATGGTCTTTTTTTGGACATACCCTGTGCTGGCCAGAAGAGGATGGGCTCCCCCTTTTTAGTCTGGTTCCTCTCAAGGTTTCTCCCTACCAAGGGAGTTTTTCCTTGCCACTGTTACCTTTAGGCTTGCTTTTGGCTGGGTCTAGGCCTGGGTTCCCCCTCTGTTAAGCGTTTTGTGACAATTCTATTGTGAAAAGCGCTATACAAATAAACTTGATTTGCATTTGGAATCTGTTGCTGTTAACTCTCAATATGAAGTCCAAAGAGCTGTCACTGCCACCCATCAGAGAGATAGCAAAAACATTAGGTGTGGCCAAATCAACTATTTGGTACATTCTTAAAAAGAAAGAACGCACTAGTGAGCTCAGGAATACCAAAAGGTCTGGAAGACCATGGAAAACAACTGTGGTTGATGACAGAATAATTATTTCCCTGGTGAAGAAAAAACTCTTCACATCAGTTGGCCAGACCAAGAACACCCTCCAGGAGGGAGGCGTATCTGTGTCAAAGTCAATAATCAAGAGAAGACTTCACCAGAGTAAATACAGAGGATTTACCACAAGATGTAAACCATTGGTAAGCCTCAAAAACAGGAAGACCAGATTAGAGTTTGCCAAAAAACATCTAAAAAAGCCTGTACAGTTCTGGAACAACATCCTATGGACAGATGAGACAATGATCAACTTGTACCAGAATGATGGGAAGAGAAGAGTATGGAGAAGGGAAGGAACTGCTCATGATCCGAAGCAGACCACCTCATCTGTGAAGCATGGTGGAGGTAGTGTTATGGCATGAGCATGTATGGCTGCCAAAGGAACTGGTTACTTTGTATTTATTGATGATGTGACTGCTGACAAAAGCAGCAGGATGAATTCTGAAGTCTCATCTCATCTCATCTTCAGCCGCTTATTCCTAGTTAGGGTCGCTGGAGCCTATCCCAGCATGCATTGGGGCGAGAGGCAGGAATACACCCTGGACAGGTCACCAATCCATCGCAGGGCACTACATACACCATTCATTCACACACTCATACCTACGGGCAATTTAGACTCTCCAATTAGCCTAACGTGCATGTCTTTGGACTGTGGGAAGAAACCGGAGTACCTGGAGGAAACCCACGCGGACACGGGGAGAACATGCAAACTCCACACAGAAAGGCCCCTGGCCTGGATTCGAACCCGAGACCTTCTTGCTGTGAGGCGACAGTGCTATCCACTGCACCACCGTGCCGCCCGAATTCTGAAGTGTATACGGCTATATTATCTGCTCAAATTCAGCCAAATGCTTCAAAATTCATTGGACGGCGCTTCACAGTGCAGATGGACAATGACCCGAAGCATACTGCGAAAGCAACCAAATACTTTTTGAAGGCAAAGAAGTTGAATGTTCTGCAATGGCTAAGTCAATAACCTGACCTGAATCCAACTGAGCATGCATTTCACTTGCTGAAGGCAAAACGTCCCAAGAGCAAGAGTTTCCCTTCAGAAACCGAAGACAGCGGCAATAAAGGCCTGGCAGAGCATCACCAGGCCTGGTGATGTCTATGGGTTCCAGACTTCAGGAAGTCATTGACTGCAAAGGATTTGCAACCAAGTATTAAAAATGACAATTTAATTTATGATTATGTTAGTATCCAATTACTTTTGAGCCCCTAAAATTTGGGGGGCTATGTATAAAAATGGTTGTAATTCCTACACGGTTCATACAATATTTTTGACAAAACCCTTAAATTAAAGCTGGCTAAACACTTAAAGCACATCTTGATTGTTTCATTTCAAATCCATTGTGCTGGCGTACAGAGCCAAAATGATGAAAATTGTGTCACTGTCCAAATACTTATGGACCTGAATGTATATGTTTCCATTCATCCTCCTTCTCAAATTTGAATGGTGTTGTCTGCAGTCAGTTCCATTGCCATGTTTATATTATTGTAATGAGAACTCTACAATGTTACAAACTCACATTTCCATTGCTGGGTTAAACAACACACTAAAAACTATAGGGGTGATTCCACGATTGGGATGCCATTTAGCCCTTGTAACTTTATTCAATTTTCAACATTGAATCTAATGCATTTAACCATTCAAAAAATGTGTTGACCCATCTCAGGCAATATTATCCCTATTTTTACAAGGTTCCTTTGCTGACGATGGCTGCATTTTGCTCAACCCTGTTAACAACACTTATGCAATTGTTTGAATATCATTTTAAAAAGCATATTAAAAAGATCCTTTATTTTCCGATCAATAAAGTGTTAATTTTTAAGAAATTAGTGGTTGCATGTCATAATAAGTGATATTTGTTCTAAAATAATTACCATATATACATGTGAGTTGACAAAGTATTTTTTCCTTTTAAAGGAGCCCACAAGTCCAATTTTATCCAAATCTCTATAACATGTAATTTATTAAATAAATAAATAAATGATTGACCAAACATAATTGAAAAAAAGGAATGAATTATTATTACTTTTTGTAATAAAACAATGAAGTAACAGGGTTGAACACTGGGTAACACATATGACTTTATTATCCCGTTATTCGGGAGTCCCCAGAATAAGTATAACTTCATCTAAAATATAACTAATATCTGTAATTATGGCAGTGGTCTCACTTCACCATAAGTGTGTGTGTGCATGTGTGTGTTACACACTGTTAGGTGACTGGATTCCTGCAGTGGCAGTTGTCTCAGAGAAAGTGTGTGTGTGTGTGTGGAACTGATGTTTGTGTCCCCTCTCCCTGCAGCACTCCATGAGGTCTCGGAGGTTTGTTGTGTATAGAGCTGATGTCTGTCTCTCTCCCAGCAGCACTTCCCGCTGTCTCGTAATTGTGTGTGTGTGTGTGTGTGTGTGTGCAGCCACAGAGACCACCCAGCTGACGTCTGACGGCCACCACGCCACCTACCGGACCGACACAGGCTACGACTAACACCCCCCGTGGCCCCGCCCTCGTCCCTGCTCCGCCCGGACGGACGAGAGGAGTGATTCATGCCAGTTCCATTGCCATGTTTATATTATTGTAATGATACAACTGTTACTCAACCCTGTTACTCTTAAATTAGTAACAGGGTTGAAAGTAACAGGGTTGAGTTTTTAGCATAGAATTAGGAAATACACAAATGTGGCTAACTGGCATCCATGCTAATGGAATGAGGACATTTAGGACATTCAAATGATTTACCTAAAAATGAATTTTACTTTTGAATTACTTTCAAGCTATAATTTGGGTAACAAGGTTGTATGTAAGGCGGCACGGTGGTGCAGTGGATAGCACTGTCGCCTCACAGCAAGAAGGTCTCGGGTTCGAATCCAGGCCGGGGGCCTTTCTGTGCGGAGTTTGCATGTTCTCCCTGTGTCCGCGTGGGTTTCCTCCGGGTACTCCGGTTTCTTCCCACAGTCCAAAGACATGCACGTTAGGCTAATTGGAGAGTCTAAATTGCCTGTAGGTATGAGTGTGTGTGTGCCCTGTGATGGATTGGCGACCTGTCCAGGGTGTATTCCTGCCTCTTGCCCGGAACGCATGCTGGGATAGGCTCCAGCCCCCCCCCGCGACCCTGACCAGGAATAAGCGGCTTAGATAATGGATGGATGGATGGATGGGTTGTATGTTGAGAGTGACCTTCTCGGTCATACTAACAATATTACTGAAAATACAGAAAAAAGAATGAGATGGCACCTGCCATGCCGTAGACTGCAACCTGGTACTACAGAACCACTCCTGTGCGTAGCGAACACCCTGTTGGCTTCCCTCCCCCTTCCCTGGGGCGGACAGCCAATTGCCACCCCCGGTGGCACTCCTGGCCAGAGCAAACTCTGGCGCGGCCAGTGGAATTGAACCCCGGTCACCGTGGCCAGCGTCGGACATTGAAACCGCTAGACCACGCCGGAGGCCCTTTGGGGAGCTACAGTATATAAAGGACTGTTTTATGTCACATTGGGGAGGAAGTAGTTTGGTGTATTGGAGAGTGGTGAGAGAGTAAACGAGAATTGTTTTGGATTGCTGTTTGTGTTTGACTTGGATTGTTTTGAGGACCCCGTTTTGTGTACTGACTATTGGATTGTTTGAGGAACTGAATTGGATTTGTGACTTGGATTACGGACAAAGACTAAAAGAAGGACAGTGGACTATATGTGTTTGGTTTCCCTAATAATAAAATGATGAAAACAACTAAGGAGATTGCTGAAACTACTAAAATTGGGTTAAGAACTGTCCAACGCATTATTAAAACCTGGAAGGATAGTGGTGAACCATCATCTTCGAGGAAGAAATGCGGTCGGAAAAAAATCTTGAATGATCGTGATCGGCGATCACTTAAACGTTTGGTGAAATCATATCGTAAAACATCAACAGTAGAACTCACGGCTATGTTTAATAGTGAAAGTAAGAGCATTTCCACACGCACAATGTGAAGGGAACTCAAGGGATTGGGACTAAACAGCTGTGTAGCCTTAAGAAAACCACTTGTCAGTGAGGCTAATCGGAAAAAAAGGCTTCAATTTGCTAGGGAGGATAAAGATTGGACTCTGGAGCAATGGAAGAAGGTCATGTGGTCTGATGAGTCCAGATTTACCCTGTTCCAGAGTGATGGGCGCATCAGGGTAAGAAGAGAGGCGGATGAAGTGATGCACCCATCATGCCTAGTGCCTACCTAACAAGCCTGTGGGGGCAGTGTTATGATCTGGGGTTGCTGCAGTTGGTCAGGTCTAGGTTCAGCAGCGTTATGTGCCCAAAGAATGAGGTCAGCTGACTACCTAAATATACTGAATGACCAGGTTTTTCCATCAATGGATTTTTCTTCCCTGATGGCACGGGCATATTCAAGATGACAATGCCACGATTCATCGGGCTCAAATTGTGAAAGAGTGGTTCAGGGAGCATGAGACATCATTTTCACACATGGATTGGCCACCACAGAGTCCAGACCTTAATCCCATTGAGAATCTTTGGGATGTGCTGGAGAAGACTTTGCGCAGCGGTCCGACTCTCTCATCATCAATACAAGATCTTGGCGAAACATTAATGCAACTCTGGACGGAAATAAATGTTGTGACATTGCAGAAGCTTATCAAAACGATGCCACGGCGAATGCGTGCCGTAATCAAAGCTAAAGGCGGTCCAACGAAATATTAGAGTGTGTGCCTTTTTTTTGGGACGGGCAGTGTATGAGCTAGTTACAGTTCGTGCAATAGGAAAATGCTAGAACAGACTTAAAGCATAACATTTTGATTGTTATGGGGGCTCTGTTTCAGGGGGTGGACGAGGGTCCCGAAGACTTGGCATCACCATGACAGTGCTGATGGGAGCCAACATTGCCAACGAGGTGGCTGAAAAAAGGTTTTGCAAGACCACTATTGGTAAAGGGAGAGGGAAACGAATGTCAAAAGTAGTTACAATTAAATAGTTGAAATTCTATGATCAGTGTTTGTGCAATCTCTGTTTGTTAGTTTAATTCAGCAGCTCATATAGTCTATCATGGAAAAAGACACAGAATGACATAGTAATAATACATAATAATGGATTGTATTTATATTGTGTTTTTCATGTCATGATCTCAGAGCCCTTTACAACTAAAGAAGGAAACTCATCTCAACCATCACTAATAACGGTAAATGATGCCTTGAAGTTATTAGTTGCTGCGATGGATTGGCGACCTGTCCAGGGTTTATTCCTGCCTCTTGCCCCTATGCATGCTGGGATAGGCTCCAGCCCCCCCACGACCCTGACCAGGAATAAGCGGCTTATACAATGAGAGATGAGAGAGTTATTAGTTGTTTGAATTCAAACTTCTGAAAAATGTCTGCCTGGAATCTGCAACCAGAAGCCTTGAAGAGCTGACACTGTTTAGTCCACAGAATCAGATCTCAAGATCAGAAGTTTCAGTTATAACCATCATCTTTTTTTACATTTATTTCAGATTATTTGCCCATTTCTCTCCCAATTTGTTAATTGTACCCTCTATTGATTCAATTATCCCCCTCCCACGAGCTCGCTGCCTGCAAGTATGGGACTAGCTACTACCCCACCGAACCGCTTCCTTCGAGACGGAACCCGCCAAGCTGTAATTCCGATACACACAGGGAAGCTTTCTGTGCATGCGGTGAGCTCATGCCGGATTCCCTCCCCCCTCCTCCTTGGGGCGGACAGCCAATCGCCGCCACTGAATGGGATTCCTGGCCAGAGCTGGGCTGGCGCAGCTACGGATCAAATCCATGCTGCAATGGGAAAACTGCACTTAGAACAAGTGCATTTACCGGTTGTGCCATCCAAGGGCCCCTATAAACACCATCCTTTAAATATAAAATGTACATGTAGTCTATTAAACAAAACTGGCATTATAATTGTACTAGAAATTGAGTATATGTTTACTGAGAGAATCACATATATGAGATCTGTAAAGTTGAGACATAAATCAGAAAGTAGGCTGGATATCATAATCTTCATAATTGTTATTATCAGTTTTTATAGAATGTTCTATTATGTCTATATTAATCTTATTTCTGTTGGACTGAATTGGACTCCTGGTTTTGATTGAGTAGATTGTAGCAGAGACACCTCTGTGACTCTTTCTCCTACACTAACCTCTCTTCTTGTCTGCAGATGCACGTTACATTTTACATACATTTTAAGCATTTAGCAGACGATCTTATCCAGAGCGACTTACAAGATGTGCATTAATACATGGTAAGAACAATCATAGTTCACGCAAGAGAACAGTGCAGTAATACAGCGATAGACATCGTTGTAGGCAGCTGCATACCATACCTCTAACACTGGGAAGGAAAAGGTTAGTAAAAACTTTTTTTAGGAGTAAACAAGTATACATATACAAAAAGTATTGACCAAGTAGGCAGTGGTGATGACAATTAGCTAGATGTACAGAATTCAGTGGTAGTGGCGTCTGAAAAAAAGTGGGTTTTGAGTCTCTTGCGGAAGATCGCAAGTGATTCCGCGGTCCTGACCAATTGCGGAAGATCATTCCACCACCAAGGGGTCAGAACAGAGAAGAGGCCAGACCGCGAGGAGCGGCTGCCGGGCACCCGGAGGGATGGGACAGTCAGTTTGCCAGAGGAGGCGGAGCGTAGGGGTCTGGCTGGGGTGTAGGGTGTGATGAGTGTCTGGAGGTAAGGGGGAGCAGTTCCTCTAGCCGCTTGATAAGCCAGCACCAATTATTTGAATCTGATGCGTGCTGCGATGGGGAGCCAGTGCAGAGAGGAGAGTAGAGGGGTGACATGGGTGAACTTTGGTTGATTGAACACCAGACGTGCGGCAGCATTCTGGACTAGTTGCAGTGGCTTGATGGCACAGGTCGGTAGGCCTGCCAGCAAGGAATTGCAGTAGTCTAGACGTGACATCACCAGGGCCTGGACCAGGAGTTGTGTGGCCTCTTGGGTGAGGAAACGGTCGGATCATCTGGATGTTATGGAGGGAGAATCGACAGGCCAACTCTGGCCCTCTGGCATAGTGACCTGCACACCTTCCAGGGTGTATGTGTACTCTGACTCCTAATCTCCTGTGTTCTCTGTCAACATCCTAAAGGAAGCCACATTCCTGGGCAGAAGACTTTGTACAGAAACTCAAGAATAAGACTATTACCAGCATGTAATAAATAATGACCAGCATTTAAATATATTCGTAATGATCCATACACCTCGGACAGAGATATTTGTTTACCTGATGCCCTGTCCACACCTTAAATGTTGTCCTATAATGTCCAATAATAATAACTCATACAATCATGAACTGGGGCAGACTGGACTTCCTGGGTCATATTCCTGTTCTGAGAACACTCCCAACTGCTGAGATTGGGACAAATAAATACAATTTACATTACAATTTTTTTTACATTACAGGCATTTAGCAGACGCTCTTATCCAGAGCGACTTACAATTTACATTTCTTTACAATCCATTTATACAGCTGGATATTAACTGAAGCAATTCAGGTTAAGTACCTTGCTCAAGGGTACAACGGCAGTGTCCCACCTGGGGATTGAACCTGCAACCTTAATGTTACAAGCCCAGTTCCCTAACCATTATACCATACTGCCTGTGTTGCCCAATTTCTGGGGTATCGGTTTAATAGCTGGATACTTGTTCCTCACATATGTCCAGACCTCATATTCCTTTTCTGAGAATACTTCCAACTGCTGAGATTGAGACATATATATCTGTATGACAGATACAGTCAGACAGGTAAATATGCATTAATACATATAGCTTTTGAAATACAGATTCAAATATTGTTGAAAAATACACCCCACAATGGAGCAATATAACAATATGTGGCTCAGTAGGTAAAGCATGGCGTTAGCAACGCTGCGGTTGTGGGTTCAATTCCCACTGGAACCACATATAGTGAAAAATGTAAGCATTCATTACTGTAAGTCGCTTTGGATAAAAGCGTCTGCGAAATGGCATATATTATATTATTCTATATGTGTGTTTATATTTTTTACTTTTGATACTGCCAATGCAAAAATAAGAATACAATTTATTTTTACATGGTTAATGTTGCATACACTATACGTACAAGTATGGGAAGTATCCACTTGAGGTGCACTCACTCCTGTTCGCCACTAGAAGGAGATACATAATAAATAATAAGTGGAGGATGCGATAATGCTAAAGACCACTGGGAGGCGACAAATACTTACGTGAATGTTTTTCTATTGCTTGAATGTGTATTTTTGGGTTTCCACCTTTGAAGTGACAACTATGATTCTTCCCCCCATGATAGACTGTATGTCCACATTATGTATGTAAAGACAATATTTGTTCTACTTTATATAGATTTAGAACAAACCAAACATACCCTTACATCATTAGAAATATATGCAACCATAACACTGTCTACAGTAAGACACGTTTGAAAGAATGTATTTGATTTTGTGTAACTGCTAAACTAACTGCTAAGTAAAGCCGACAAGACGTTCGCTGCGCACAGGAGTGGCTCTGGGGTGCCGGAGTTACGGGCGACAGCATGACAAGTGCTGTGATGAAGTGATGAAGGCTACTCACCACTGGGGACAGGCAGGTTGCTTCGGAATCAAACCTTCTCTCAACAGCCTAATTCATACTCTTCAGAGGGATAATGAACCTAACAGTGGTTTACCAACCTGTTCTCTCCAACAGTATAATTCACACTCTTCAGAGGGGTAATAGTGGATTGCTATTAGAATACATAGGTACAGTGGGTTCGGAAAGTATTCAGACCCCCTTAAATTTTTCACTCTTTGTCATATTGCAGCCATTTGCTAAAATCAATTAATTTCATTTTTTTCCTCGTTCATGCACACACAGCACCCAATATTGTCAGAAAAACACAGACTTGTAGAAATTTTTGCAGATTTATTACAAAATAAACACTGAAATATCACATGGCCATAAGTATTCAGACCCTTTGCTGTGACACTTGTATATTTAACTCAGGTGCTGTCCAATTCTTCTGATCATCCTTGAGATGGGCCTACACCTTCATTGGAGTCCAGCTGTGCTTAATTATATTGATTGGACTTGATTTGGAAAGGCACACACCTGTCTATGTAAGGTCCCACAGTTGACAGTGCATGTCAGAGTAAAAACCAAGCCATGAAGTCCTAGGAACTCTCCATAGACCTCCGAGATAGAATTGTGTTGAGGCATAGATCTGGGGAAGGGTATAAAAACATTGCTAAAGCATTGAAAGCACCCAGGAGAACAGTGGGCTCCATCATTGTGAAATGGAATAAGTTTGAAACCACCACAACTCATCTTAGAGCTGGCCGTCTGGCCAAACTAAGTAACCGGGCAAGAAGGGACATGGTCAGGGAGGTGACCAAGAACCCAATGGCCACTCTAAGAGAGCTTCAGAGTTCCTCTGCAGCAATGGGAGAACCTGGTAGAAGGACAAACATCTCTGCAGCACTCCCATCAATCAGACCTTTATGGTAGTGGCTAGACGGAAGCTACTTCTGAGTGAAAGGCATATGACAGCCCACCTGGAGTTTGCCAAATGGTACTTAAAGGACTCTAAGAGCATCAGGAAAAAGATTATCCGGTCTGATGAGACACAAATTGACATTTTTGGCCTGAATGCCAAGTGCTACCATAAAGGTCTGTTCTCCTGGGTGATTTCAATGCTTTAGCAATGTTTTTATACCCTTCCCCAGATCTATGCCTCAACACAATTCTATCTCGGAGGTCTATGGAGAATTCCTAGGACTTCATGGCTTGGTTTTTACTCTGACATGCACTGTCAACTGTGGGACCTTACATAGACAGGTGTGTGCCTTTCCAAATCAAGTCCAATCAATATAATTAAGCACAGCTGGACTCAATGAAGGTGTAGGCCCATCTCAAGGATGATCAGAAGAATTGGACAGCACCTGAGTTAAATATACAAGTGTCACAGCAAAGGGTCTGAATACTTATGGCCATGTGATATTTCAGTGTTTATTTTGTAATAAATCTGCAAAAATTTCTACAAGTCTGTGTTTTCTGACAATATTGGGTGCTGTGTGTGCATGAACGAGGAAAAAATGAAATTAATTGATTTTAGCAAATGGCTGCAATATGACAAAGAGTGAAAAATTAAAGGGGTCTGAATACTTTCGAACCCACTGTATGTATTGAATTCTACCAATGATTGGATTACATATATTATGTCTATATCATGATTATTTCACACAGAGGTGACCAGTCCATTGATCTGTATGATATTGACCTGGTACTTTGATAAATGACAGGATCATTTGCAAATAAGTGGTGATGAATGAATTCTAAAAGGATATTTTATTAATATTTCATATTTTATTCACAAATTACAGCAAGACAAAAAGCTCAGTCAATGAAGTTTGGTGGTCTGGTAAGAATGGACCTTTATATGACCAGGTAAACATGAAGAAAGACAACCTACTCTAACCCCGCATTCTAACAGGGGGCGATTCGGCGACGAGCTGCCGGAAATGCATTGATTCTCTATGAGAGTGAGCGACTTCCGGTGCCTGACCGATTGTCTGATTTATGGGCGTGGCGGTGGCCCAGAAAAGTTGACAATTCTGAACTTTCGGGCAATGTTGCCCGGTAAGAGCCAATCAAATTCATGTCTTGCTCTTTTTACCTCCCACGCGGAAAGCAACACAACACCGAAATTTTGTTCCTAGTTCCGACACTTCAACATGAATGAGGAGAAACTGATAACAGCGGTCTGCAGTACCGCCATACGTTATTTAATCCTAAAAGCATAAATATTTATAGCTAGCTAAACTTATATGGCCTACATACATCTTATTTAATGTTTGTGTTGGTTAAAAGGCAATTTTGTATCGCATGGGTACGTTTGGAAAAACGTACCGGAGACAAGTAAATGGCCGCAATTGTAAAAAGCCTTCTGAGTTTGAGTTTGTGGTTCATGATTGAAGGAAACAATACTGCTAGCCAACTAATATTTATAATAAAGATTCTCAAAATCTATGATTAACTATTCGTTTACCATGCACAAATTTTGTAAGCACGTCGGAAGCATTTTTGAGGAAGCCATTCAAATGTGGGCAACGCCCACTGGGTGATTTAGTCGCCTAGTATAGCCCCCTGTTAGAATGCGGGGTAAGAGTATGAATTAGGCTGTTTGAGAGAATTGCAGCTCTGTAATCTGTCAGTTTTGAATCCCATTATATTGGGTTATGAAATTCACCCCCTTCCAACATGCCCTGAAGATAAGCCCCGGGTAAAATATGAACATAGCTGCAGGTACAAAGAAAAAAGAAACTGAATTTAAGTGGAAGCACCAAGAATGGTACTTATAAAACATATCTGCTTAAGATTTACAAGGAGGCATATTACTCAAAGCATATCTTACTGGAGGCAGACAGACAGACAGTAGGTTCACCCAGTATAGTGCATGCTTTTATTCTGTAAATTTTGAAATTATGATTAAATATAGTTTTGTAGATGAGGGCCATTGCTGGGGGGTTGTTGACATGTTTATATTGTGCACTTTGTCAGACCCCTGCAACACTGAGACACATCCTCACCGGCTGTAAAACCAGTTTGTCCCAAGGCCGCTATACCTGGAGGCACAACCAGGTCCTAAGACAACTGGCGATCACCCTGGAAGGAAGGAGGACTACCAACAACGCCCTCCCTCCCCAATGCCTCGACACTCCAAAGACCACCCCTTTGTAAGAGCAGGACAACCCCCAGCAAAGCCATCTGCAAGAGTGGAAGCAACCCTCCTAGACACTGCCCGGGACTGGAGAATGCAGGTTGACTTAGAACAGAGGCTCATCTTTCCGCCAGAGATTATTACAACTAACCTCAGGCCGGACCTGGTCTTGTGGTCAACCTCCCAGAAGTTACTAGTCATTGTGGAACTAACTGTACCATGGGAGGCAGCAGTTGGTGAAGCATATGAACGGAAACGACTGAAGTACTCCGACATAGCAGCCGAAGCAGAACAACGCGGCTGGCGTGCCCAGGTGCTCCCGGTCGAGGTCGGGTGTAGAGGTTTTGTTGCAACGTCCACAACCAAGCTTCTTAAGGGGATGGGAGTGCGAGGACAGGCCTTCCAACAAGCCGTCAAATCAATGTCAGAGGCTGCCGAACGAAGCAGCAGCTGGCTATGGATCAAGAGAAAGGACCCCAACTGGGCTGCTAAATGACCAAATCAGGGGTAAAAGCAGAGGGGGGCACACCTGGGACGCCAGGCGTTGCCGTTGAGCCCTGTGGAGGTGTTGTGGGCTTAATTCAAAGAAACACCAGTGAAGGAGGGTGCCCACCTGATGACCCCAGTGAAGCATTTACCCCTGTCCCACTCAATACTGTTACACGTGTACCGATTACCTAAGGGATTGTAATATCTAGTCCTATAAGCTCAACTGTTAAAACAGAGTTTTAAAGGGCTGACTGCATCCACGAGAGTCTGTTCATTTACACAATCTAATATTTGTCAAATTATGAAACTTTACCAATACATTATTTATGACTCGTAATTTTAAAAATGCTGTAATAAATGTATCACAGTTTGTCAATTCGCAAACATAACAAATCTTTATGTGTTATGTTGGCACAGATGAGTACAGTTGTACACTGTAGCAGGATGTTGGACAAATGGCCCTTTTCTGATCAAAGGGTTCAAGTAAGTTTCCGCCACATTAGGTATGTGCAGCACAGCCTAATTGCAATAAACCAATATAAGGCAATGTACAGGACATATGGCTGAGATGGAAAAAAAATTATTTTATGGATTTAGGATTAAGCTCTGGGTGTCTTTGAGTTTACGCTTTATTGTGTACAGTTTATTATATAATGTTTATAGTTGATCAAATATGCTGTGGTTTCTTATCATTATTATCAAAGCCTTCAAATAAGGTCCTTGGACAGGAATGTAAGCCCTTATTATAATATTGTTTGGGAAAATCAGATTCGGCTTACATGGGTTTAGACCGCCTTTTTCAGTAATGTAACCTGCTGTCAGTGTGGGAGCTGCCTGCATTATCAGTCGAGTGGGGTGTTCTGGCACTTGTTCACCACAAGATGGAGATCGAATAAAATAAGATATAATTACACTTAAGTACCAATGGGTGGCGACAAATCCTCAGTTATGGATTCTGTGCTGAAGGAGGAGTTTTATTATATATAAATATATATATATATATATATATATACAGTACCAGTCAAAAGTTTGAGTACACCTTCATTGCCAATGGGTGGCGAAAAAATCTCAGTTTTGGATTTTGTGCTGAAGGAGTAGTTTTATTATATATATATATATATATATATATATATTCTATTTTTACACCTATGAAATCCAAAAATATTAGCCACTCCTCAGTTTTAATTTTAATACAGTCAATTCAACAATAATATTTTGTATGTATGTATAACTTTAATTTTGCAAGGTGAATTCTGAATATACAAATGGATATAATATACAAAATACTATACTATATTATATTCACTTATGTGTGCTGGGATACAAGGAACATGAAATTGCACTAATTGTAACAAATAATAACAAATACAACAAATCTCCACTTTTAGAGCTTTTGTTCTGGTTTCACTTTTTCCAAAATAAAAATAATATGGGTATATTGTGATTTCCATATTTTAAATAATAAATCAATAATTACACTATGCATTTCTACAGTTGCTCAACAAATTTCATTGAATTCTTTGATGATGCTATGACATGTTTTGAAATGATGAGGCTTAACACAATGCAGGATGCAGAATCATCTCTAGACAGTGGGTAAAAGGACTAGCCCAGATGAGCTGAATGGGCTGTTCTCTTCACATTCTTATAGTCCTACCTACACACACGCCCACGTGCTCACACACATACACTCTTTCTCTATCAGGTACAAATAAAAAATAAACTGAATTTAAATGGTACTTGTAAAACATATCTGCTTAAGATTTACAAGGAGGCTGTCACACGCCACGTGACACACCCTGGACGGGAACAGAGTAGTCCAGACACGGAGTGGAGTTTTTCGGTCTACGGACCGGACTTTTATTTATTTGATTTTCGGCGCGTTCTCTGTTCCCCCACTGGGCCGAGAACGAGCACCGGGAGCGTAATAAATAATAAACACAACTAAACACGTTACCCTAATTGCCGCGAAGCTTTCGGGTAACTAAATGAAAAGACCAAAACTAAATCATACAATATCGAACCGGCTCTTTCTTAGTCCGTTCGATATTTCCTTCACTTTGGTTCACTTTGGTTCGCTTTGGTTCGCTTTGGTTCGCTTTTCTTTCCTTGTCCTTTCCTCGCTCCTCGGTCTCAAACGCCTCTCTGGTTCCAGCCACCTACTGAAGGGAACAGAGCAGTCTTAAAGCACACAGATGTAATTATTATCGACAGGACCGGTGTGTGCGCTTACTGCTCTGCCAGTAGGCGTGGCCGCTAATCGTCCTGATTAGCTGCTGAGACCGACGCCTTCCACAGAGGCATATTATTCAAAGCATATCTTACTGGAGGCAGACAGACAGACACACAGTAGGTCAGGGGTCTTCAACTCCAGGCCTCGAGGTCCGCTGTGTCTGCAGGTATTTGCTCCAACCACGCACTACACCACCTGATTTAGAATAATTAGTTTACCTCCTTGGTCCAGGAGGTGAGCTAATTAGTGAAATCAGGTGGTGTAGTGCGTGGTTGAGCAAATACCTGCAGACACAGCGGACCTCGAGGCCTGGAGTTGAAGACCCTGCAGTAGGTTCACCCATTACAGTGCATGCTTTTATTCTGTAAATTATGAAATTATGATTAAATATAGTTTTGTCGATGAGGGACATTTCTGGGGGGTTGTTGACATGTTTATATTACTGTGAAAACAATGTTTTAAAGCAGGGTGTCAAACTCATTCCATCGTGGGCAGTGTATGCAGGTCTTTGTTGCAACCAGTGCACAACACCAGGTGATTTCAATTAGTTTCCCTCCTTGGTTGAAGAAGGAAGCTAATTAGTGAAATCACCTGGTGTAGTGCACTGGTTGCAACAAAAACCTGCATACACTCGGCCCACGATGGAATGAGTTTGACACCCCTGTTTTAAAGGGCTGACTGCATTCATGAGAGTCTGTTCATTTACACAATCTAATATTTGTCAAATTATGAAACTTTAGCAATACATTACACTGGTCAACACGATTTTTCTTGCATGGGGTTTTTCAACTGATTCTAGCTAACTTTTGGGTGCTGAATCTAAATCTGGATTTTTGCCTATCACATCAGGTTTTTGAACTATGAAAAATCATTATTTTTGAGAAAACTGCAATTTTGCACTCAAAGTTGGAAAACACTTGCATTAGAAGATCGATGGATGCAAAAATATTTACTATGAAAGGTACCTACTTCAATTTCAGTATTTAATTGTAAAACTTAGATTAGGTAGAGTCTTAACAGCAGATTAGGTAGACTCTTCACAAATCACCAAAAACATAAACTTATGTAAAACATGTTTTTATGACTTAAAACATTTGTTAAATTATTTTAAGCCCCTAAATGAAGGTGAGAATAATCAAGCTTTTGCTGTTTTATCCCCACCAAGATTGCTAGACTGGATGGTCAACTTTTGTAAAATCCATGAATATGGAGCATAGATAGCACAAAAACTTGATGTGATAGAGCAAATCTGAGCTCAGATTTGGATTCAGCAGCCCAAAATGAGCCAAAACCAGTTTCCAAAGTCCATGCAAGAAAGAAAAACATTTTTTTTGTAGACCAGTGTTATTTATGACTCGTAATTTAAACATTGCTGTAATAAGCTTATCACATTTTGTCAATTCACCAACATAACAAATGTTTATGTGTTATGTTGGCACAGATAAGTACAGTTGTACACTGTTGCAGGATGTTGGACAAATGGCCCTTTTCTGATCAAGTAAGTTTCAGCCACATTAGGTATGTGCAGCACAGCCTAATTGTAATGAACCAATATAAGGCAATGTACAGGACATATGGCTGAGATGGAAAAAATATATTTTATAGATTCTGGGTGTCTTTGAGTTTACACTTTATTGTGTACAGTTTATTATATAATGTTTATAGTTGATAAAATATACTGTGGTTTCTTATCATTATTATCAAAGGCTTCAAATAAGGCCCTTGGACAGGAATGTAAGCCCTTATAATAATATTGTTTGGGAAAATCAGATTCGGCTTACATGGGTTTAGACCCCATTTTCAGTAATGTAACCTGGGGCCGGTTTTTCAAAAGTAATCTGATCAGATTACGGCTATCACATTGGATCAAATCTTGAAAATGGGTTTTTCAAAAGAAAAAAAGGATTCAGAAATTGGATTGGATCACGTAATCCAATCTTGTTGTTGATCCAGATCAAACCTTGAGTTTGGGTTTTTCTAAACTTTTTGGTAGGATTGGGATCATTTTGATCCCAAAAATCAGGATTAAACTGATTCCAGCAGGAGGGTGGATTCATGGTGGATATCAGTAATAAAACTAGGTAACAAAAATTGGTTAGTTAAATAATACAACATTTATATCATGCATTTTACAGTATTTATATTTATTCATCAATTTCACTTGAATTGTTCAACAGGAAGTACATAAAGTAAGTACATAAAGTAGGTAGGCTATGTAGGCTAGCAACCTTTCAGTACAGCAAATTATAAATTATAAATATTTCGGCCCCATAAAATAATCCCCAAACAGCTGGCAATATTGAACTCAAATAATAAATTATGTCTTTGTTCATCAAACATTAATCACACTGACACAATCATCAGTCATGGACTTATCAAAAATAGTGTCTAACAATTGCATCTCTTATTGCTCGTCCAGTCGGTCCCTCATTCTGACAGAATGCCGGAGGTCGGTCAGTGTCTCCAACGGGCTCGGGTGCATCAGGGACGTCATCACAGAGAGGGACTTTGCGCCTGGTCGCGATGTTGTGTAGGACAATGCAAGCAAGTATTATGTTGCATGCTTTCTGTGGTTCCACTCTCAAGTAGTTAAGGCATGCAAAGCGCCTCTTCAGAACTCCATTTAAGCGCTCAATGGTGCATCTTGTTTTGCAATGAGCAGTGTTGAAGCGTGCCTGCTCAGGCGTGTTTGCAGCCAGAAAAGGGGTCATCAGCCATGGTAGAAGAGAGTAGGCACTGTCTCCTAATATGATACGATTTGGTCGGTTGGTTTGGAGCTCTCTATATAGAGCGCTCTCCCTCAGGATGCGCGCATCATGGACAGACCCAGGCCACTTCACAACGCAGTTTGTGATGAGGAGCTCAGCGTTGCCCACAAGTTGAACGTTGATGCTGTGTCTCCCCTTTCGGTTTACAAACTCCCACTCATTCTCATGAGGTGCTTGTATGTGCACATGGGTGCAGTCGATTGCTCCAATAGTATTGGGCATATTCCCCAAAAGAAAAAAATTCTGCTTGGCCTGGATGATCTGGTCATCCTTCGGAAATGAAACAAATTCATTAATCAGGCTGGCCAATGCAGTTGACACACTTTTCAGAACATCACAGACAGTTGATTTTTCCACACCCATGTAATCACCCACAACTTGGTAGAAAGTCCCACACGCATAGAAGCAAAGAGCAATGAGGACCTGTTCCTCCACAGACAGACTGTGACTCCTTTGGGTTCTGCGTTGGAGGTTGGGCCTGAGAAGGTCCACAATATACTGAATATCAGCTCTTCTGAAGCTAAACCGAGCATACGCATTTGTATATTTCTGCAGTGGATCTATACGCTCAACATACACCCTTTGACGGTATCTTCTCCTGTGGTGGCGATGGACAACACCTGCCATGTCACTGCCTCTCTGTGACCTTCTCTCTGAGTCCTCTGAGAAAGGCTGAATATACATATGGCTGTGTAAATTGGTCTTCCCAAACACACCTGTTAGCTTATTTGCTTTGGGTTAGGGTTAGGGGGAGCATGTATAGAGCAAAAAGGATTGGCGCTAGCACAGATCCCTGTGGCACGCCACACGAAAGGGGTGTGGGGTCAGATTTAAAAGGGCCGACAGCCACAGAGAAGCTGTCAAAAAAAGCTGTCTCAAACTACTCATGAGAATAACTAAGAAGTAATTTATTTTGTTAAGTATTGGATATTTAAGCCTTTTTTATCCAGTTCAATTCAATAAATCTTTGTTTGAAACATCCATAATGTATTTGTGAGTAGAGTATGTATTTATTTATTTGTTGTAGGTCTCAGATGAGCGGACTGCCTGTTTCCAAGAAATGGACAATGGAGGGGGATGTTTATATTGTTTGTTTGCTGTTCCGTTCAGTCCTATTTTCTGTTCAAATGAAGCATATTGGAGTGATCCCACACTATTCTACCTGTTGTTCTTTACATAGCTACATTGTGATAGTCCCATTTAGACCACAGGTAATCCAGATTTGGTCATCCTGAAAAGTTTGAATCCGGATCAGAGTAATCCAATCCCACATTGCTTTGAAAAACCAGCATAAAAATAAGATGGATTACGTGATCCTGGATAGCAGAAAAATAGATTTACAAATCTGGATCAGTTTGATCCAGATTAAAACTTTTGAAAAACCGGCCTCTGTTGTTAGTGTGGGAACTGCCTGTAATTTCAGTCGAGTGGGGTGTTCTGGCACTTCTTCACCACAAGAGGGAGATCGAATAAAATAAGATATAATTACACTTAATTACCAATGGGTGGCGACAAATCCTCAGTTATGGATTCTGTGCTGAAGGAGGAGTTTTATTATATATAAATATATATATATATAGTACCAGTCAAAAGTTTGAGTACACCTTCCATCTGGATTAAGGCTAATAGAGCACTCCTTCATTCTTCAGCAAGATAACGACCCAAAACACACCTTGAAGTTGTGCAAGAACTGTCTGGTGAAGGAGGAACGTGAAAGACGACTCAAACTAATGACCTGGCCTGCCCAGTGTTCAGAACTCAATCCCATAGAACTTGTTATGGCATGAACTGGACAGAAGAATCAAAGCAAAGCAACCCACAAGTGTCTCTGGGAATTGCTGCAGGAGAGCTGGGAAGACATGTCGGGTGATTTCCTGCTGAAACGTATTAATCGAATGGCCCGTGTTTGTGAGGTTGTTATCAAGGCAAAGGGTGGCTATTTTGAGGAATCCAAGATTCACTTTTCAATTCAATTTTCTTGAACATTGCTTTGATGTTCCTTTTGTTTATTGTTACATGTGTCTTTGGTCATTTTAAAGTATTTACAGAAAGTTATATGGTGTAAAATATTGGCAATTATGATATAAACCCAGTTTCCAGCAGGTGTACTCAAACTTCTGACTGGTACTATATATATATATATGTTTTAAATTTATTTTAACACCTATGAAATCCAAAAATATTAGTCAATCCTCAGTTTAAATTTTAATACAGTCAATTCAAGAATAATATTTTGTATGTATAATTTTAATTTTACAAGGTGAATTTTAAATATACAAATGGATATAATATACAAAAGAATATACTATATTATATTCACTTATGTGTGCTGGGATACAAGGAACATGAAATTGCATGAAAAGGTGTAACAAATAATAACAAATATAACAAATCTGCAGCTTTTGTTCTGGTTTCACTTTTTCCGAAGTAAAAATAATATGGGTATATTGAGATTTCCATATTTAAAATAATAAATCAATAATTACACTATATGCATTTATACAGTTGCTCAACAAATTTCATTGAATTCTTTGAGGATGCTATGAGATGTTTTGAAAAGATGAGGCTTAACACAATGCAGGATGCAGGATCATCTCTAGATAGTGGGTAAAAGGACTAGCACAGATGGGCTGAATGGGCTGTTCTCTTCACAACCTCATAGTCCTACCTACACACACACAATCTTTCTCTATCACATTCTTAAAGTCGTTCCATACACACGCCCATGTGCACACACACACACTCTTCCTCTATCACATTCTTATAGTCCTACCTACACGGGCATGTGTGCACATACACTCTTTTTCAAACACTTTTTTCTCCCTTCCCCTCTCTTCTCTTTCTTCTGTGTGACAGTTAAATCGCAAAATGACATAGAATAAAATCACAAAACGATACTGACAATAGCCTAGACCCGAATCATGTTTGTTTTGAGGTGAGAATTGAAGTTGTGCATTTATTTTAAAAATTGAATGTTTACTTTTGTGTTGTGCAAGCCTTTCCCTTCAAACGTGTCGTTGATGTAGCCATTTGTCTTCTTTTTTGCACCCCAATTTATCCAAATGTAGGCTAGCTGCTAACTGTTTTTGGTTTGAGCAGTTCCTCCATTTTGTTAACTGTAAAATCACAGCCAAGTGAAAACAGATTGGAAGGAGGAACTGAGTAAGAGAACCACTGATCAAGAATTAATATGACATTAATAGGCACCATAACAGTGATGTAAGTAAATTATTTGGAACTATTCAGAGCTTCCCATCGCTGCCATGCAGACCGCTGGTTGCTTGTGGGGCTGGGGGCTGGAATGCGTTCTGCCTCTGTCATGTTTCTGTAAGAGGGTAGGGCAGCGATTATCCTTCTAAACCATATCAGAACCAGAATCAGATTTTTTGTCGCCAAGTACATTTGCACATAGAAGGAATTGAATGCAGTTGGTGCAGTGCAATTTGTCCTTGGCAGTAGAGGCAGCGAACCAGATGGTGATGGAGGATGTGAGAATGGACTTGATGATGGTCGTGTAAAACTGCACCATTACTTTCTGTGGCAGGTTGAATTGATTTAGCTGTCATGAGAAGTAAGATCTTTGTTGTGCCTTTTTGATAATGGTGCTCATGTTCTGCTCCCACTTGAGGTCCTGGGAAATGACAGTGCCAAGGAATCTGAATGACTCCGCAGTGTTAACTGGGGAGTCATACAGGGTGAGGGGGGTGGTTGGTTAAGGTGTAGGTTGTTTTTGCTGCACCATGATGCCAGGTGGTCTACCTCCCATCTGTATGCCGACTCATCCCCATTGGTAATTAAGCCAATGAGGGTAGTGTCATCTGCACATTTTAGGGGTTTGACAGAGTTGTGCTTGGAGGTGCAGCTGTTGGTATATACGGAGAAGAGTAGAGCAGAGAGACGTGCTTTCCCAATCTCATGTGCTGTTTTCTGTCCATGAGGAAGTCAGTGATCCACCTGCAGATGTAGTCAGGCACACTGGGCTGGGAGAGCTTGTCCTGGAGACGGGCTAGAATGATGGTATTAAAGGTGGAGCTAAAATCCACAAACAGGATCCTGGCGTATGTTCCGGGGCAGTCCAAGTGTTCCAATATAAAGTGCATGGCCATATTGACTGCATCATCTACAGACCTGTTGGCTCTGTCAGGGGGATGGGTCTGTAGTTATTAAGGCCTGTGATTCTTGGCTTTTTGTCAGGCTATACAATTATAAACAATATAATGATAATGTTCAAGAACTTGCTCAATGATCATTAGAGGTTATATTCAAATAATTAGCCATAAAGCAATTGTATTTTTGGTTTATTACTGTATTTTGAATCATGGAGTTTAGTACTGTAATTTTTACTGTACCAAATCATTTATTTTTGTGCATTATTGTTACTGCTTCTACTTTGTGCTGTATTTGACTTGGATTATGTAGCCTACTATTGCGACCTCTACAAACTGTAGATGCCTCTACAATACTGTAGACTAGGCTACAGTATTATTAGCCTACTTGTCACGGTTCCATGTTATTCCGGCCACGTTTAATGTTTCGTTCATGTCACGTTTCATTTCGTGCCATGTCTTGATTCTGTTTTCATGTTACGTTTCTGTTAATGTTTAAAGCATACTTTTTCATGTTGTTTCCGCAAATCTTGCGTTCATGCTTTCTCTCTCTCTCTCTCGCTGTCGCTCACGCTTCCTCATTGTTTCTAACCCCTTGTCTGATTTACTCATTTCCTAACGATTAGATAGGTTTATTGTTTCTGCTAGCACGATTGGCAATTTAGTAACTCTAATTGGCGACGTGCTGGAGATTTACAAATGACTAACTCGCTAACCATTTTTTTTGTGACGATGCACTTTTTATTTACGCAAACAGAATTTCTGTGAAGACAGACAATACAAAATATCGAATATAATCTAATCACACGTACGATTTGGTTACCACGCCCCCCAATGTTCGCCATCCACCAAAATGAGTATTTCCCGTTGATTATGTTGTGATCCTCTATCCAAAAGTTTAATTTGCAAAAGCGTTATACTGCGTATGCATACAGTCGCCTATGGTCTACTAGACTTGCAAGGAATAGTAGCCCATGTCTCATACAGTTTTTCGGCGACGGCCCAAAAGTTTTCAGAGCTTTAAAAATGTGTTTTTCCACACGTCACTCGTACATAAAAGCCCCCCGCGATACACCTTGCAGGGACTTGAAACTATACTTGCCTCAAGGAACATTGGGCTACAAAACCTTTTAAGGAATAGTCCGCGGCACGTACGGTGTGGTAACCACGCCGCTAATGTTCGTAATTTAGCATTCTACACAATTTCTTAACATTCTGCTTGATCCGATGCTTGTTTAAGTTTCAAGCTTTGCAAAAAGTTTCAAAATATTACTCCCTTTCGATACAAAATACAAACATGGCAGGTCACATGACACGGCGACCATTTGGCGTCTGGCGCATGTGAGTTATGCCATGTCTCCTGTAATGGTGGCATAACCATCCATCTTGGTCGTGGCTAGATAGTAACCCTATTTTCACCCAGATCTCGCGCGTGCGCGTTGTAAATACAGCAGTGAATAAGATAGCTATGGTTACTTGCAGCTACGTTAAGTTAGTCATAGAAATTCGCAAGATGAAATATAATTTTAGTGGAATAATCTTGCGATGACAACAATAACAAAATAACAAAAATCGACAAAGTGTCATAGAGACCGGAGTTAGGCTAAGTGCGCTGTTTTGTAGAGCTAGTGGGTAAGAGGGCTGGACGCAAACCTCGCGAGAGTTGGACAAAATAGGGTTACGATCTAGCCACGATCTTTCAATGTTGGCAAACAGGTTCAAAATGTTACTTCCTATGGACACGTGACATCAAACGTGTCGTGTCACATGGTGTCTCGGTCGTGTTGCGTGTGGAAAATACGTGCAAATATGTGAGTCTGCCTTTTCTCCCTGAGCTTTGCTTGTATACACTCTAGACTTGGCAAACACACTTTAAGTGTAATGTCCTTTTGATTACAGTCTTTGGAAAGTTTATTTTGTTGCACGGGGCTTACAAGCCTCCGAGGTTACCTGCAGCCTATAAACAATATCACATTATTTTTCAAATAGTCTGTGCTTGGCTCAAAAAAAGAACAGCAGACCCCTCCCACATCCTCCACCCAGAGTTCGAGCTGCTACCATCGGGAAGGCGGTTCAGACTCCCACAGTGCAAGCTGAACAGGCTGAAGAACTGGTTCGTCCCGCACTCCGTCAGCCTTAACAAGCACGGGGGAAGATGGGTGGACTCGGGGTTGGCTGTATACCTCACAGGATCGTGCAATTGTAATTTTATGTTATGTTATACATTATATACATATCTTCTATCTTTTTAACAATGCACTTTTTATTTACGCAAACAGAATTTCTGTGAAGACAGACAATACAAAATATCGAATATAATCTAATCACACGTACGATTTGGTTACCACGCCCCCCAATGTTCGCCATCCACCAAAATGAGTATTTCCCCTTGATTATGTTGTGATCCTCTATCCAAAAGTTTAATTTGCAAAAGCTTTATACTGCGTGTGCATACAGTCGCCTGTGGTCTAGGCTACTAGATTTGCAAGGAATAGTAGCCCATGTCTCATACAGTTTTTTGGCGACGGCCCAAAAGTTTTCAGAGTTTTTCCACACGTCACTGGTACATAAAAGCCCCCCGCGATGCACCTTGCAGGGACTTGAAACTATACTTGCTTCAAGGAAACATTGGGCTACAAAACCTTCTAAGGAATAGTCCGCGGCACGTACGGTGTGGTAACCACGCCGCTAATGTTCGTAATTTAGCATTTTACACAATTTCTTAACATTCTGCTTGATCCGATGCTTGTATAAGTTTCAAGCTTTGCAAAAAGGTTCAAAATATTACTCCCTTTCGATACAAATCACAAAACATGGCAGGTCACATGACACGGCGACCATTTTGCGTCTGGTGAATGTGAGTTATGCCATGTCTCCTGGAATGGTGGCATAACCATCCATCTTGGTCGTGGCTAGATAGTAACCCTATTTTCACCCAGATCTCGCGCATGCGCGTTGTTAATGCAGCAGTAAATAAGATAGCTATGGTTACTTGCAGCTACGGTAAGTTAGTCATAGAAATTCGCAAAATGAAATATAATTTTAGTGGAATAATCTTGCGATGACAACAATGACAAAATTAAAAAAATCTACAAAGTGTCATAGAGACCGGAGTTAGGCTAATTGCGGTGTTTCGTAGTGCTAGCGGGTTTAAGACGGCTGGATGCAAACCTCGCGAGAGTTGGACAAAATAGGGTTACTATCTAGCTACGATCTTTCAATGTTGGCAAACAGGTTCAAAATGTTACTTCCTATGGACACGTGACATCAAACGTGTCGTGTCACATGGTGTCTCGGTCGTGTTGCGTGTGGAAAATACGCGCAAACGTGTGAGTCTGCCTTTTCTCCCTGAGCTTTGCTTGTATACACTCCAAACTTGGCAAACACACTTTAAGTGTAATGTCCTTTTGATTACAGTCTTTGGAAAGTTTTTTTTGTTGCACGGGGCTTACAAGCCTCCGAGGTTGCCTGCAGCCTATAAACAATATCACATTATTTTTCAAATAGTCTGTGCTTGGCTCAAAAAAATAACAGCAGACCCCTCCCACATCCTCCACCCAGAGTTCGAGCTGCTACCATCGGGAAGGCGCTTCAGACTCCCATAGTGCAAGCTGAACAGGCTGAAGAACTCGTTCGTCCCGCACTCCGTCAGCCTTAACAAGCACGGGGGAAGATGGGTGGACTCGGGGGGTTGGCTGTATACCTCACAGGATCGTGCAATTGTAATTTTATGTGATGTTATACATATCTTCTATCTTTTTAAGAATGCGCTTCTTTTTTTTTATAACGATGCACTTTTTATTTACGCAAACAGAATTTCTGTGAAGACAGACAATACAAAATATCGAATATAATCTAATCACACGTACAATTTGGTTACCACGCCCCCCAATGTTCGCCATCCACCAAAATGAGTATTTCCCCTTGATTATGTTGTGATCCTCTATCCAAAAGTTTAATTTGCAAAAGCTTTATACTGCGTGTGCATGTGTTGCCTATGGTCTACTAGATTTGCAAGGAATAGTAGCCCATGTCTCATACAGTTTTTTGGCGACGGCCCAAAAGTTTCCAGAGCTTTAAAAATGTGTTTTTCCCCACGTCACTGGTACATAAAAGCCCCCCGCGATACACCTTGCAGGGACTTGAAACTATACTTGCCTCAAGGAACATTGGGCTACAAAACCTTTTAAGGAATAGTCCGCGGCACGTACGGTGTGGTAACCACGCCGCTAATGTTCGTCATTTAGCATTTTACACAATTTCTTAACATTCTGCTTGATCCGATGCTTGTATAAGTTTCAAGCTTTGCAAAAAGGTTCAAAATATTACTCCCTTTCGATACAAAACACAAAACATGGCAGGTCACATGACACGGCGACCATTTGGCGTCTGGCGTATGTGAGTTATGCCATGTCTCCTGGAATGGTGGCATAACCATCCATCTTGGTCGTGGCTAGATAGTAACCCTATTTTCATACAGATCTCGCGCGTGCGCGTTGTGAATACAGCTGTGAATAAGATAGCTATGGTTACTTGCAGCTACGTTAAGTTCGTCATAGAAATTCGCAAGATGAAATATAATTTTAGTGGAATGATCTTGCGATGACAACAGCAGCAAAATAAAAAAAATCTACAAAGTGTCATAGAGACCGGAGTTAGGCTAATTGCGGTGTTTCGTAGTGCTAGCGGGTTTAAGGCGGCTGGACGCAAACCTAGCGAGAGTTGGACAAAATAGGGTTACTAGCCACGATCTTTCAATGTTGGCAAACAGGTTCAAAATGTTACTTCTATGGACACGTGACATCAAACATCACGTGTCTCGGTCGTGTTGCTGGTGAAAAATACGCGCAAATGTGTGAGTCTGCCTTTTCTCCCTGAGCTTTGCTTGTATATACTCCGAACTTGGCAAACACACTTTAAGTGTAATGTCCTTTTGATTACAGCCTTTGGAAAGTTTTTTTTGTTGCACGGGGCTTACAAGCCTCCGAGGTTGCCTGCAGCAAATAAACAATATCACGTTATTTTTCAAATGATTTCAGTTATGCTAATGTTCAAGAACTTGCTCAATGATCATTAGAGGTTATATTAAAATAATTAACAATAAAGCAATTGTATTTTGGTTTATTACTGTATTTTGAATCGTGGAGTTTAGTAGCCTACTGTAATTTTTTACTGTAGCTTACCAAATCATTTATTTTTGTGCATTGTAATTACTGCTTCTACTTTGTGCTGTATTTGACTTGGATTATGTACTATTGCGACCTTTACAAACTGTAGATGCCTCTACAATACCGTAGACTAGGCTACAGTATTATTAGCCTACTTACTTTATCAGTACGCAATGTAGCTATTATTGTAACTTCTACAGTAATGTTTACGTTCCCTGTTTATCCCATTACAGATGTGACATTCAGAAGGGCGGAGGCCTGTTGTTCTTGCCTGTGTTTTTATTTTCGCGTTATTTTATTTCGTCTCGCCCTTTTTCCGGGATGGACTTCTATATTAGCAAATCGCTCCATCAAAACAAAACTCGGAACATATGTCACGTTTGGTCTGAACTCACTGATGTAACGGTTTGGAAACGTTCGCCCCAAATCACGCCTTTTTGCACCATATTCGGCGAAACAAGCCTCTCGGTGTCAGCTTGTCAGAACATAACAATTAGGTCATCAGCATTTGGAAGTGTAGTATCTAAATTGCGAAGGGACAAGCGATTTCAAATACTCTGCGCTTGGCTAAAAATAACAGCATACCCTCCCACATCCTCCACCCAGAGTTCGAGCTGCTACCATCGGGAAGGCGCTCCCACAGTGCAAGCTGAACAGGCTGAAGAACTCGTTCGTCCTGCACTCCGTCAGCCTTGTTAACAAGCACGGGGCAAGATAGGTGGAATCAGGGGCTTGGATGTATACCTCACAGGATCGTGCAATTGTAATTTTATGTTATGTTATGTATATAATGTATATCTTCTATCTTTTTACAATGCGCTTCTTTTTTTTGTAACGATGCACTTTTTATTTACGCAAACAGAATTTCTGAAGACAGACAATAAAAAATATCGAATATAATCTAATCACACTACGATTTGGTTACCACGCCCCCCAATTTTCGCCATCCACCAAAATGAGTATTTTACCTTGATTATGTTGTGATCCTCTATCCAAAAGTTTAATTTGCAAAAGCTTTATACTGCGTGTGCATGTGTCGCCTATGGTCTACTAGATTTGCAAGGAATAGTAGCCCAGTAATACAGTTTTTTGGTGACGGCCCAAAAGTTTTCAGAGCTTTAAAGCTGTGTTTTTCCACACGTCACTGGTACATAAAAGCTCCCCGCGATACATCTTTGCAGGGACTTGAAACTATACTTGCTTCAAGGAAACATTGGGCTACAAAACCTTTTAAGGAATAGTCCGCGGCACGTACGGTGTGGTAACCACGCCGCTAATGTTCGTCATTTAGCATTTTACACAATTTCTTAACATTCTGCTTTATCCGATGCTAGTAGCTATAAGTTTCAAGCTTTGCAAAAAGGTTCAAAATATTGTCCCTTTCGATACAAAACACAAAACATGGCAGGTCACATGACACGGCGACCATTTGGCGTCTGGCGCATGTGAGTTATGCCATGTCTCCTGTAATGGTGGCATAACCATCCACCTTGGTCGTGGCTAGATAGTAACCCTATTTTCACCAAGATCTCGCGCATGCGCGTTGTGAATACAGCAGTGAATAAGATAGCTATGGTTACTTGCAGCTACGTTAAGTTCGTCATAGAAATTCGCAAGATGAATAATTTTAGTGGAATAATCTTGCGATGACAACAGCAGCAAAATAAAAAAATCTACAGTGTCATAGAGACCGGAGTTAGGCTAATTGCGGTGTTTCTTGGTGCCCAGTTGGTAAGAGGGCTGGACGAAACCTCGCGAGAGTTGGACAAAATAGGGTTACTATCTAGCCACGATCTTTCAATGTTGGCAAACAGGTTCAAAATGTTATTCCTGGACACGTGACATCAAACGTCACGTGTCTCGGTTGTGTTGCGTGTGGAAAATACGCGCAAATGTGTCTGCCTTTTCTCCCTGAGCTTTGCTTGTATACACTCCAAACTTGGCAAACACACTTTAAGTGTAATGTCCTTTGATTACAGTCTTTGGAAAAAATTGTTGCACAGGGCTTACAAGCCTCCGAGGTTGCCTGCAGCCTATAAACAATATCAAATTATTTTTCAAAGGATTTCAGTTATGCTAATGTTCAATAACTTGCTCAATGATCATTAGAGGTTATATTAAAATAATTAACAATAAAGCAATTGTATTTTTGGTTTATTACTTGGGATGGACTTCTATATTCGCAATTCACTCCATCAAAACAAAATTCGGAAGTTATGTCATGTTTGGTCTGAACTCACTGATGGAACGTTTCGAAAATTTCGCCCCAAATCACGCCTTTTTGCACCATTTTCGGCGAAACCAGTCTCCCGGTGTCAACTTGTCAGAACATTACAATGAGGTCGTCAGCATTTGAAAGTGTAGTATCTAAATTGCGAAGGACAAGCGATTTCAAATACTCTGCGCTTGGCTCAAAAATAACAGCAGACCCTCCCACATCCTCCACCCAGAGTTCGAGCTGCTACCATAGGGAAGGTGGTTAGACTCCCACAGTGCAAGCTGAACAGGCTGAAGAACTCGTTCGTCCCCACTCCGTCAGCCTTCTTAACAAGCACGGTGGAAGATGGGTGGACTCAGGGGGTTGGATGTATACCTTACAGGATCGTGCAATTGTAATTTTATGTTATGTTATGTATAATGTAGGCTATATCTTCTATCTTTTTAACAATGCTTTTTTTGTTGTTGTAACGATGCACTTTTTATTTACGCAAACAGAATTTCTTTTGAAGACAGACAATAGCCAAAATATCGAATATAATCTAATCACACGTACCCCCTTTGGTTACCACGGCCCCCAATTTTCGCCCTCCACCAAAATGAGTATTTTCCTCTTATGTTGTGATCCTGTATCCAAAAGTTTCATTTGCAAAAACGTTATACTGCGTGTGCATGTGTCGCCTATGGTCTACTAGATTTGCAAGAAATAGTAGCCCATGTCTCATACGGTTTTTGGCCACGGCCCAAAAGTTTTCCGAGCTATAAAAATGTTTTTCCACACGTCACTGGTACATAAAAAGCTCCCCGCGATACACCTTGCAGGGACTTGAAACTATACTTTGCTTCAGGAAACATTGGGCTACAAAACCTTTTAAGGAATAGTCCGCGGCACGTACGGTGTGGTAACCACGCCGCTGATGTTCGTAATTTAGCATTTTACACAATTTCTTAACATTTCTGTTTTATCCGATGCTAGTAAGTTTCAAGCTTTGCAAAAAGGTTCAAAATATTACTCCCTTTCGATACAAGATACAAAACAAAAACAAAACATGGCAGGTCACATGACACGGCGACCATTTGGCGTCTGGCGCATGTGAGTTATGCCATGTCTCCTGTAATGGTGGCATAACCATCCACCTTGGTCGTGGCTAGATAGTAACCCTATTTTCACTAAGATCTCGCGCATGCGCGTTGTGAATACAGTAGTGAATAAGATAGCTATGGTTACGTGCAGCTACGTTATATTCGTCATAGAAATTTGCATGATGAAATATAATTTTAGTGGAATGATCTTGCGATGACAACAGCAGCAAAATAAAAAATATCTACAAAGTGTCATAGAGACCGGAGTTAGGCTAATTGCGCTGTTTCGTGGTGCTAGTTGGTGTAAGAGGGCTGACGCAACCTCGCGAGAGTTGGACAAAAATAGGGTTACTAGCTACATGATCTTTCAATGTTGGCAAACAGGTTCAAAAATGTTACTTTCTATGGACACGTGACATCAAACGTGTCGTGTCACATGGTGTCTCCGGTCGTGTTGCGTGTGGAAAATACGCGCAAATGTGTGAGTCTGCCTTCCTTCTCCCGAGCTTTGCTTGTATATACTCGAACTTGCAACACACTTTAAGTGTAATGTCCTTTTGATTACAGCCTTTGAAAGTTTTTTTGTTGCACGGGCACAAGCCTCCGAGGTTGCCTGCAGCAAATAAACAATATCAATTTATTTTTCAAATGATTTCAGTTATGCTAATGTTCAAGAACTTGCTCAATGATCATTAGAGGTTATATTAAAATAATTAACAATAAAGCAATTGTATTTTGGTTTATTACTGTATTTTTGAATCATGAAGTTTAGTACTGTAATTTGTACTGTAGCTACCAAATCTTTTATTTTTGTGCATTATTATTACTGCTTCTACTTTGTGCTGCATTTGACTTGCATTATGTACTATTCGACCTCTACAAACTGTACAGACCTCTACTCTACTGTAGACTACAGTATTATTAGCCTACTTACTTTATCAATACGCAATGTAGCTATTACTGTAACTTCTACAGTAATGTGTATGTTCCCTGTTTATCCCAGTACAGATTTGACATTCAGAAGGGTCAAGCCTATTCTTGCCAGTATTTTTATTTTGCGTTATTCTATTTTCGGGTTCCCCTTTTTCCGCGATGGACTTCTATATTAGCAATTCGCTCCATCAAAACAAAACTCGGAACTTATGTCAAGTTTGGTCTGAACTCGCGGATGGAACGTTTTGAAACATTCACCCCGAATCACGCCTTTTTTGCACCATTTTCGGCGAAACAAGCCTCTCGGTGTCAGCTTGTCAGAACATAACAATTAGGTCATCAGCATTTGAAGTGTAGTATCTAAATTGCGAAGGGGAGCAAGATTTCAAATAATACTCTTGCGCTTACAAAATAACAGCATACCCTCCCACATCCTGCCCAGAGTTCGAGCTCATACCATCAGAGGCAGTTCGATCCCACAGTGCAAGCTGAACAGGCTGAAGAACTGGTTCGTCCGCACTCCGTCAGCCTTAACAAGCACGGGGAAGATGGGTGGACTCGGGGTTGGCTGTATACCTCACAGGATCGTGCAATTGTAATTTTATGTTATGTTATACATTATATACATATCTTCTATCTTTTAACAATGCACTTTTATTTACGCAAACAGAATTTCTGTGAAGACAGACAATACAAAATATCGAATATAATCTAATCCACGTACGATTTGGTTACCACGCCCCCAATGTTCGCCATCCACCAAAATGAGTATTTCCCCTTGATTATGTTGTGATCCTCTATCCAAAAGTTTAATTTGCAAAAGCTTTATACTGCGTGTGCATACAGTCGCCTGTGGTCTAGGCTACTAGATTTGCAAGGAATAGTAGCCCATGTCTCATACAGTTTTTTGGTGACGGCCCAAAGTTTTCAGAGCTTTTTTTCCCACGTCACTGGTACATAAAAGCCCCCGCGATGCACCTTGCAGGGACTTGAAACTATACTTGCTTCAAGGAAACATTGGGCTACAAAACCTTCTAAGGAATAGTCCGCGGCACGTACGGTGGTAACCACGCCGCTAATGTTCGTCATTTAGCATTTTACACAATTTCTTAACATTCTGCTTGATCCGATGCTTGTATAAGTTTCAAGCTTTGCAAAAAGGTTCAAAATATTACTCCCTTTCGATACAAATCACAAAACATGGCAGGTCACATGACACGGCGACCATTTGCGTCTGGTGAATGTGAGTTATGCCATGTCTCCTGGAATGGTGGCATAACCATCCATCTTGGTCGTGGCTAGATAGTAACCTATTTTCACCCAGATCTCGCGCATGCGCGTTGTTAATGCAGCAGTAAATAAGATAGCTATGGTTACTTGCAGCTACGGTAAGTTAGTCATAGAAATTCGCAAAATGAAATATAATTTTAGTGGAATAATCTTGCGATGACAACAATGACAAAATTAAAAAAATCTACAAAGTGTCATAGAGACCGGAGTTAGGCTAATTGCGGTGTTTCTTAGTGCTAGTTGGTTTAAGACGGCTGGATGCAAACCTCGCGAGAGTTGGACAAAATAGGGTTACTATCTAGCTACGATCTTTCAATGTTGGCAAACAGGTTCAAAATGTTACTTCCTATGGACACGTGACATCAAACGTGTCGTGTCACATGGTGTCTCGGTCGTGTTGCGTGTGGAAAATACGCGCAAACGTGTGATCTGCCTTTTCTCCCTGAGCTTTGCTTGTATACACTCAAACTTGGCAAACACACTTTAAGTGTAATGTCCTTTTGATTACAGTCTTTGGAAAGTTTTTTGTTGCACGGGGCTTACAAGCCTCCGAGGTTGCCTGCAGCCTATAAACAATATCACATTATTTTTCAAATAGTCTGTGCTTGGCTCAAAAAAAATAACAGCAGACCCTCCCACATCCTCCACCCAGAGTTCGAGCTGCTACCATCGGGAAGGCGCTTCAGACTCCCATAGTGCAAGCTGAACAGGCTGAAGAACTCGTTCGTCCGCACTCCGTCAGCCTTAACAAGCACGGGGAAGATGGGTGGACTCGGGGGTTGGCTGTATACCTCACAGGATCGTGCAATTGTAATTTTATGTGATGTTATACATATCTTCTATCTTTTTAAGAATGCGCTTCTTTTTTTTTTTATAACGATGCACTTTTTATTTACGCAAACAGAATTTCTGTGAAGACAGACAATACAAAATATCGAATATAATCTAATCACACGTACAATTTGGTTACCACGCCCCCAATGTTCGCCATCCACCAAAATGAGTATTTCCCCTTGATTATGTTGTGATCCTCTATCCAAAAGTTTAATTTGCAAAAGCTTTATACTGCGTGTGCATGTGTTGCCTATGGTCTACTAGATTTGCAAGGAATAGTAGCCCATGTCTCATACAGTTTTTTGGCGACGGCCCAAAAGTTTCAGAGCTTTAAAAATGTGTTTTCCCCACGTCACTGGTACATAAAAAGCCCCCGCGATACACCTTGCAGGGACTTGAAACTATACTTGCCTCAAGGAACATTGGGCTACAAAACCTTTTAAGGAATAGTCCGCGGCACGTACGGTGTGGTAACCACGCCGCTAATGTTCGTCATTTAGCATTTTACACAATTTCTTAACATTCTGCTTGATCCGATGCTTGTATAAGTTTCAAGCTTTGCAAAAAGGTTCAAAATATTACTCCCTTTCGATACAAAACACAAAACATGGCAGGTCACATGACACGGCGACCATTTGGCGTCTGGCGTATGTGAGTTATGCCATGTCTCCTGGAATGGTGGCATAACCATCCATCTTGGTCGTGGCTAGATAGTAACCCTATTTTTCATACAGATCTCGCGCGTGCGCGTTGTGAATACAGCTGTGAATAAGATAGCTATGGTTACTTGCAGCTACGTTAAGTTCGTCATAGAAATTCGCAAGATGAAATATAATTTTAGTGGAATGATCTTGCGATGACAACAGCAGCAAAATAAAAAAAATCTACAAAGTGTCATAGAGACCGGAGTTAGGCTAATTGCGGTGTTTCGTAGTGCTAGCGGGTTTAAGGCGGCTGGACGCAAACCTAGCGAGAGTTGGACAAAATAGGGTTACTAGCCACGATCTTTCAATGTTGGCAAACAGGTTCAAAATGTTACTTCCTATGGACACGTGACATCAAACATCACGTGTCTCGGTCGTGTTGCTGGTGAAAAATACGCGCAAATGTGTGAGTCTGCCTTTTCTCCCTGAGCTTTGCTTGTATATACTCCGAACTTGGCAAACACACTTTAAGTGTAATGTCCTTTGATTACAGCCTTTGGAAAGTTTTTTTGTTGCACGGGGCTTACAAGCCTCCGAGGTTGCCTGCAGCAAATAAACAATATCACGTTATTTTTCAAATGATTTCAGTTATGCTAATGTTCAAGAACTTGCTCAATGATCATTAGAGGTTATATTAAAATAATTAACAATAAAGCAATTGTATTTTTGGTTTATTACTGTATTTTGAATCGTGGAGTTTAGTAGCCTACTGTAATTTTTACTGTAGCTTACCAAATCATTTATTTTTGTGCATTGTAATTACTGCTTCTACTTTGTGCTGTATTTGACTTGGATTATGTACTATTGCGACCTTTACAAACTGTAGATGCCTCTACAATACCGTAGACTAGGCTACAGTATTATTAGCCTACTTACTTTATCAGTACGCAATGTAGCTATTATTGTAACTTCTACAGTAATGTTTACGTTCCCTGTTTATCCCATTACAGATGTGACATTCAGAAGGGCGGAGGCCTGTTGTTCTTGCCTGTGTTTTTATTTTCGCGTTATTTTATTTCGTCTCGCCCTTTTTTCCGGGATGGACTTCTATATTAGCAAATCGCTCCATCAAAACAAAACTCGGAACATATGTCACGTTTGGTCTGAACTCACTGATGTAACGGTTTGGAAACGTTCGCCCCAAATCACGCCTTTTTTGCACCATATTCGGCGAAACAAGCCTCTCGGTGTCAGCTTGTCAGAACATAACAATTAGGTCATCAGCATTTGGAAGTGTAGTATCTAAATTGCGAAGGGACAAGCGATTTCAAATACTCTGCGCTTGGCTAAAAAAATAACAGCATACCCTCCCACATCCTCCACCCAGAGTTCGAGCTGCTACCATCGGGAAGGCGCTCCCACAGTGCAAGCTGAACAGGCTGAAGAACTCGTTCGTCCTGCACTCCGTCAGCCTTGTTAACAAGCACGGGGCAAGATAGGTGGAATCAGGGGCTTGGATGTATACCTCACAGGATCGTGCAATTGTAATTTTATGTTATGTTATGTATATAATGTATATCTTCTATCTTTTTTACAATGCGCTTCTTTTTTTTGTAACGATGCACTTTTTATTTACGCAAACAGAATTTCTGAAGACAGACAATAAAAAATATCGAATATAATCTAATCACACTACGATTTGGTTACCACGCCCCCAATTTTTCGCCATCCACCAAAATGAGTATTTTACCTTGATTATGTTGTGATCCTCTATCCAAAAGTTTAATTTGCAAAGCTTTATACTGCGTGTGCATGTGTCGCCTATGGTCTACTAGATTTGCAAGGAATAGTAGCCCAGTAATACAGTTTTTTGGTGACGGCCCAAAAGTTTTCAGAGCTTTAAAGCTGTGTTTTTCCACACGTCACTGGTACATAAAAGCTCCCCGCGATACACCTTGCAGGGACTTGAAACTATACTTGCTTCAAGGAAACATTGGGCTACAAAACCTTTTAAGGAATAGTCCGCGGCACGTACGGTGTGGTAACCACGCCGCTAATGTTCGTCATTTAGCATTTTACACAATTTCTTAACATTCTGCTTTATCCGATGCTAGTAGCTATAAGTTTCAAGCTTTGCAAAAAGGTTCAAAATATTACTCCCTTTCGATACAAAACACAAAACATGGCAGGTCACATGACACGGCGACCATTTGGCGTCTGGCGCATGTGAGTTATGCCATGTCTCCTGTAATGGTGGCATAACCATCCACCTTGGTCGTGGCTAGATAGTAACCCTATTTTCACCAAGATCTCGCGCATGCGCGTTGTGAATACAGCAGTGAATAAGATAGCTATGGTTACTTGCAGCTACGTTAAGTTCGTCATAGAAATTCGCAAGATGAATAATTTTAGTGGAATAATCTTGCGATGACAACAGCAGCAAAATAAAAAAAATCTACAGTGTCATAGAGACCGGAGTTAGGCTAATTGCGGTGTTTCTTGGTGCTAGTTGGTGTAAGAGGGCTGGACGAAAACCTCGCGAGAGTTGGACAAAATAGGGTTACTATCTAGCCACGATCTTTCAATGTTGGCAAACAGGTTCAAAATGTTATTTCCTATGGACACGTGACATCAAACGTCACGTGTCTCGGTTGTGTTGCGTGTGGAAAATACGCGCAAATGTGTCTGCCTTTTCTCCCTGAGCTTTGCTTGTATACACTCCAAACTTGGCAAACACACTTTAAGTGTAATGTCCTTTTGATTACAGTCTTTGGAAAAAAAAATTGTTGCACAGGGCTTACAAGCCTCCGAGGTTGCCTGCAGCCTATAAACAATATCAAATTATTTTTCAAAGGATTTCAGTTATGCTAATGTTCAATAACTTGCTCAATGATCATTAGAGGTTATATTAAAATAATTAACAATAAAGCAATTGTATTTTTGGTTTATTACTTGGGATGGACTTCTATATTCGCAATTCACTCCATCAAAACAAAATTCGGAAGTTATGTCATGTTTGGTCTGAACTCACTGATGGAACGTTTCGGAAAATTTCGCCCCAAATCACGCCTTTTTTGCACCATTTTCGGCGAAACCAGTCTCCCGGTGTCAACTTGTCAGAACATTACAATGAGGTCGTCAGCATTTGGAAGTGTAGTATCTAAATTGCGAAGGGACAAGCGATTTCAAATACTCTGCGCTTGGCTCAAAAAATAACAGCAGACCCCTCCCACATCCTCCACCCAGAGTTCGAGCTGCTACCATAGGGAAGGCGGTTCAGACTCCCACAGTGCAAGCTGAACAGGCTGAAGAACTCGTTCGTCCCGCACTCCGTCAGCCTTCTTAACAAGCACGGTGGAAGATGGGTGGACTCAGGGGGTTGGATGTATACCTTACAGGATCGTGCAATTGTAATTTTATGTTATGTTATGTATATAATGTAGGCTATATCTTCTATCTTTTTAACAATGCTTTTTTTTGTTGTTGTAACGATGCACTTTTTATTTACGCAAACAGAATTTCTTTGAAGACAGACAATAGCCTACAAAATATCGAATATAATCTAATCACACGTACCCCTTGGTTACCACGGCCCCCAATTTTCGCCCTCCACCAAAATGAGTATTTTCCCTCTTATGTTGTGATCCTGTATCCAAAAGTTTCATTTGCAAAAACGTTATACTGCGTGTGCATGTGTCGCCTATGGTCTACTAGATTTGCAAGAAATAGTAGCCCATGTCTCATACGGTTTTTTGGCCACGGCCCAAAAGTTTTCCGAGCTATAAAAAATGTTTTTCCACACGTCACTGGTACATAAAAGCTCCCCGCGATACACCTTGCAGGGACTTGAAACTATACTTGCTTCAAGGAAACATTGGGCTACAAAACCTTTTAAGGAATAGTCCGCGGCACGTACGGTGTGGTAACCACGCCGCTGATGTTCGTAATTTAGCATTTTACACAATTTCTTAACATTCTGCTTTATCCGATGCTAGTAAGTTTCAAGCTTTGCAAAAAGGTTCAAAATATTACTCCCTTTCGATACAAGATACAAAACACAAAACATGGCAGGTCACATGACACGGCGACCATTTGGCGTCTGGCGCATGTGAGTTATGCCATGTCTCCTGTAATGGTGGCATAACCATCCACCTTGGTCGTGGCTAGATAGTAACCCTATTTTCACCAAGATCTCGCGCATGCGCGTTGTGAATACAGTAGTGAATAAGATAGCTATGGTTACGTGCAGCTACGTTATATTCGTCATAGAAATTTGCATGATGAAATATAATTTTAGTGGAATGATCTTGCGATGACAACAGCAGCAAAATAAAAAAATATCTACAAAGTGTCATAGAGACCGGAGTTAGGCTAATTGCGCTGTTTCGTGGTGCTAGTTGGTGTAAGAGGGCTGGACGCAAACCTCGCGAGAGTTGGACAAAATAGGGTTACTATCTAGCTACGATCTTTCAATGTTGGCAAACAGGTTCAAAATGTTACTTTCTATGGACACGTGACATCAAACGTGTCGTGTCACATGGTGTCTCGGTCGTGTTGCGTGTGGAAAATACGCGCAAATGTGTGAGTCTGCCTTTTCTCCCTGAGCTTTGCTTGTATATACTCCGAACTTGGCAAACACACTTTAAGTGTAATGTCCTTTTGATTACAGCCTTTGGAAAGTTTTTTTTGTTGCACGGGGCTTACAAGCCTCCGAGGTTGCCTGCAGCAAATAAACAATATCACGTTATTTTTCAAATGATTTCAGTTATGCTAATGTTCAAGAACTTGCTCAATGATCATTAGAGGTTATATTAAAATAATTAACAATAAAGCAATTGTATTTTTGGTTTATTACTGTATTTTGAATCATGAAGTTTAGTACTGTAATTTGTACTGTAGCCTACCAAATCTTTTATTTTTGTGCATTATTATTACTGCTTCTACTTTGTGCTGCATTTGACTTGCATTATGTACTATTGCGACCTCTACAAACTGTACAGACCTCTACTCTACTGTAGACTACAGTATTATTAGCCTACTTACTTTATCAATACGCAATGTATTACTGTAACTTCTACAGTAATGTGTATGTTCCCTGTTTATCCCAGTACAGATTTGACATTCCGAAGGGCCGAAGCCTATTCTTGCCAGTATTTTTATTTTTGCGTTATTCTATTTCGTCTCGCCCTTTTTTTCCGCGATGGACTTCTATATTAGCAATTCGCTCCATCAAAACAAAACTCGGAACTTATGTCAAGTTTGGTCTGAACTCGCGGATGGAACGTTTTGGAAACATTCACCCCGAATCACGCCTTTTTTGCACCATTTTCGGCGAAAAGTGCAAGCTGAACAGGCTGAAGAACTCGTTCCTCCCGCACTCAGTCAGTGTTATGTTCTGCTATGTCTGTTCGGTTTGTTTTTGCACTTTGTTTATTTATCTTTCATTATTCATCATTCTGTCACTTTCTGTTCCCCGTCTGTCATCGTTCCTGTTTATTTGAGATCTTTTGTCATGCACTGCGGGAAATTCTATGTTTCGTTTTAGCTTAGCTTATTATCTCGTTTTACTTCCTTCTTACTTTCTATTACACTTTGTATATATTATTTAGATGTATATAGTACTAACCAACTTAACTACTAACATTAGGGATTTTAGATTAAGTTACTAACACTACTAATCACTCATTATCTCACGCTTCTAACTATCGCTATCATTCTCTCTCTCGTTGTCCTATCCCTGTACGCTTCTCATGTTTCACTTCTCGTTTGCACGCAGATTTCTATATGCGTTCCTCCCCTTTGAACTGTGCACAATAGTAGCCCATGTCTCATACAGTTTTTTGGTGACGGCAGCCTCTAGTTTTTAGTGTGGTGTTTAACCCAGCAATGGAAATGTGTAACATTGTGGAGTTCTCATTACAATAATATAAACATGGCAATGGAACTGACTGCAGACAAGACCATTTAAATTTGACAAGGGGAATGTATGCAAACATATAGGTGAGATTGCACAACACAGACAACTATTTCCCACCCTGCAGGCAGTGTTAGGCAGATTACTTGGAATATGTAGTCCGTTACTGTTTACAAATGACACGACTAAAACTGTGATTAGTAACAATCTGCTGGACTACTCAAAAAGTGTAATCTAATAGGATTACTTTTGGATTACCTCCAGTTTCCATCATGATGAGAGGTTCTCGATGACTCGGATCACTTGGCATATAATGCTCACATTTGCTGCTTCTTACATGTTATATCTGGAATCCAAAATTTATATTTGTTTCCCCATAGTCCCAAAAGCATCCCAGTATTTTAGGAGATGTATTTCAGACCACCCCATCCCATATACACTCATTTTTTCAGAGGTCAGCCCCGCCATTAGTGTCTAGCCTTGTCTGATTGCCAATCCCTGCTCACTATTACTAGCTAGATAAATAAGCATTTGAAGATCAGAAAGGCTCACAACAACATATAGCTGACATTAGCCAACTAACTGAACCAGTAGCTGTAATGTTAGCTGGCTAGCTAAACTGACATACCTCCAAGTGTTTCCTCAGATTTGAAGTAGAATCTTTGGATGTGGACATGACATTCACTTTCGGCTTGCAAAGACTACACTGAGCAGTGATGTTCTTCCCTTGTACCTGCCTAATAGTTAATTGATGCCATATCCAGTGACTGTCTTGTCCATTTTGTCAGAAAGATGAACACTCATTCCTTACATCTGGGAAAAACAGAATCAATTCTGTTTGGCTCCAAACCCAGGTTGAGTAAAGTGACACAATTCAGAGTGAAACTAGGGGGAAATGAAGTCACAGCCAATACATCTGTCAACTACCTGGGCTGTACACTAGATGGCAATGTAGGGGGTGCAGGTATGGCCCTGGTCGGGAAAGTGAACACCAGAACAAAGTTTCTGGCTAGAAAGGCCTTGTTTCTGGACAGGGAATGTCTAAAACTTGTGGCATCCATGCGTTCAACTAACAGGCATTTCCCCCAAGCGCCAATCAGAAGAAGTGAAAGACACGCCAGGAATTCACAAAGCCAATTAAAGAATTCACGGAAACAATCAGGATCATTGCTAACAGCTGCAAATAATTAACGGGAGGATATTTAACCAGCTGGCATTCTCTGTTTCGGTGCTTGGACATTATCTAGTTTAGCTTGGTAGTACCTACTGTGATTAATGTTTCTTGCCTCTCGAGAAATTGTTTGTTCGTGTGCTTATTGTTGTTTAGATTCCCAGTGTTTAGTTTATTCCGTGTTTTTGGAAAACGTTTTGGATTTACCGGTTTACTTGTTTTGTTTGTTCCTGATCGTTAGTTATTTTGTTTTGTTTTGTTTATGTCTTTCCATGTCTTCGCAGACATGGATTTTGCTTTCGTTTTCTACAGACGTTTAAAGATAATAAATATCTTAAACGCATTTCCGCGTTCTGGGTTTCTCTCTCACCTGCATCTGGTTCCACACCTACAACACAGCGTGACAATCCAGCTTAATACAATGCCACTTTGATTATGCCAGTACATCCTGGTTCTGTAGTTTGCCCAAGATATGGAAGAAAAAACTTCAGGTTTCTCAGACCAAGTTAGTCAGAGTGGTATTGGGTCTTGACCCCTGTGATCATGTAGGGAGGAACCAGTTCTTAGAGCTTAACTGGCTCCCTGTAGAGGCCAGAGCAACACTGTTGAATCTCAGTTTGATTCACAAAATTGTGAATGACAGAGCCCCAAGTTACTTGTCAAACTTCTTACCATGGGTTGGAGAGGCCCATAGCCACAACACTAGACCTAGTGTAGCGAACCTGAAGTTGATAAGGTTTCGTAGCCAGATGGATAAAAGTTATATCAGGTACTCGGGGGCTCAGGATTGGAACAAGGTCCCTAATGGCATTAAACAGACTGCAAACCCAGTCACCTTCAGGGCTAAACTTAGACATTGGCTTCTAGATCATGTTCCTCTAATAGACAGTCCGGTAGGTAGGGTAATAAGAATGTAATTGATTGTTATGAACTCTATTGCTGATTTAATGGGAGTAATGTAAATGTATGTGGTATCGTTGCTATTTATTGGAATTTAGTTTATGCTGCCAGTGCCTAATGTTAATGTATTTTGTATTGTTGTTATTTGTTGTAAGCTTGTTTATGCTGCCAACGCCTTACACCACAAACACCATACACACACACCACCATGACACCTAAAAACAACAAGGACCACAATGGAAATAAGTCAGAGGACTTTTCTGTCATCCTTGATATGTCTTTTAAAAATGTACATGTACATTGTGATGTATCCATGTATTGTATTCTTTTAAAGTGAAATGTCAAATAAACAAAACTAAAACACCACCTGGCACGGTGGTCATACCCACCTCTGTACAATGCTATGACATGCTTTGAAAAGACTAGGCTTAACACAGTGCAGGATGCAGGATCATCTCTAGACAGTGGGTAAAAGGACTAGCCCAGATGAGCTGAATGGGCTGTTCTCATCACATTCTTATAGTCCTACCTACACACATGCCAATGTGCAACCACACATACACTCTTTCTCTATCACATTCTTATAGTCCTACCTACACACATGCCCACGTGCTCACACACTTACACTCTTTCTCTATCAGGTACAAAGAAAAATAAACTGAATTTAAGTGGAAGCACCAAGAATGGTACTTGTAAAACATATCTGCTTAAGATTTACAAGGAGGCATATTATTCAAAGCATATCTTATTGGAGGCAGACAGACAGACACACAGTAGGTTCACCCAGTATGGTGCATGCTTATATTCTGTAAATTATGAAATTATGATTAAATATATTTTCGTAAATGAGGGCCATTTCTGGGGGGTTGTTGACATGTTTATATTACTGTGAAAACAGAGTTTTAAAGGGCTGACTGCATTCACAAGAGTGTTCATTTACACAATCTAATATTTGTCAAATTATGAAACTTTACCAAAACATTATTTATGACTCATAATGAAAAAAATGCTGTAATAAGCTTATCACAATTTGTCAATTCGTCAACATAACAAATGTTTATGTGTGGCATAGATGAATACAGTTGTACACTTTAGCAGGATGTAGGACAAATGGCCCTTTTCTGATAAGTAAGTTTCAGCCACATTAGGTATGTGTAGCACAGCCTAATTGGAATCAACCAATATAAGGCAATGTACAGGACATATGGCTGACATGGAAAAAAATGATTTTATGGATTCTGGGTGTCTTTGAGTTCACGCTTTATTGTGTACAGTTTATTATATAATGCTTTAAATACCAGTGCGCTAACGCTATAGCAAATTGGCAATTTCCTCACATGGATGACAGTTTTGCGCGCTGCGCCAGGAGCGCTTCTCAAGCGAATCAGAGGGGGAAAACAAGGCGCACATTAATTTGTTATTTTCATGATTTGAGTTTATATTTTGAGACCTACATTGTTGAAAGAAAGTGTTTTATTTTACTATCTCTTTTTTTCATTATTTGTAGGCTTTCCAACTTAAAAAACAATGTTTATTTTATTCTAACTTCATGTAAATGGAAAGCAATAAATAACTCACAACTGCAACTAGGCCTGTTTCATTTATGTTCGTCATGCAGAAGAAACTGCATGTACAGCCGAACTGATCACCGGCTACCAAACCCAGGGTATCGCTCACAGTATCGCCTTCGGTGTCCAATTATGTAGGCTACTCCCTTTCACATAAGAAAAACAATGTGCATACAAACATATATTTATTTAACAGGTGTATCTTGCTGAACAGTAGCGATGGGTGGCCTGCTGGCTTCAGTCTTTCATGTCCGTGCATTGAATAACCACAAGCTGTGGTGAAATAGTTTTTTAGCTTAATTGATTACGCTTGCAAGTTACCCATGGATTGGACGATTTGCTTCAACGTGGGGGAAAATGAACAATATTCACAAAACATTCTCATATGATTTCAGATAATGTGCACATCAATAGTCACCAAATGGCATGGCCTGGGGAAGGCGTGGCCAATAAATCGGGCGCGAGACAGATTCACCCAAGGCTTGGATACTGAAACAAAATCATTTATTTACAGAAAAACGAAAGTTAACAAAGACCGCAGTCACACCGGATTAAAATGTCTCAATGTTCTATTGCCGGGCGGCTCTCGGTCCAAGCAATGAGATCCGGTTCCTCATCAAGGTTAAGTTGTGTAGGCTGGATAGGGTCGGGGAGCGAGGCTGCGCCGTCGTCGGGCCAGGAGTCCCAGTCGGTACCAGTAAGGCGGTTGGAAGATACGTCGGTATCTGTAAGGAAGAGAGAGAGAGAGCAAGAGAGAGACAACCCGGGAGAAGCGTATTGTCGGTAGTTTTCCTGCCGCCGCTTCTCTCGCAGGCTGTGTTTGACTCTCCCTTTATGCTGTGCCTTCTGATTACGAAATGGAGTGGCTGCAGCTGTCTCCCTGGTTCAGCACCGGACAGCTGCCCCGCTGTGGATTGTTGGTTCCTTTTCCGTCGCGTCTTCTGGGGAGCTGTCCATGGTACCAGAGGTCCGCCGGCTCCCGTGCCACACCCCCTATTGCGCTACCCAACCCATAGCCATTATTTTTCAAAGGATTTCAGTTATGATAATGTTCAAGAACTTGCTCAATGATCATTAGAGGTTATATTAAAATAATTAACAATAAAGCAATTGTATGTTTGGTTTATTACTGCATTTTGAATCGTGGAGTTTAGTACTGTAATTATTACTGTACCGAATCATTTATTTATGTGCATTATTATTACTGCTTCTGCTTTGTGCTGTATTTGACTTGCATTATGTACGATTGCGACCTCTACAAACTGTACAGACCTCTACTATACTGTAGACTACAGTGTTATTAGCCTATTTACTTTATCAATACGCAGTGTATTACTGTAACTTCTACAGCAATGTTTATGTTCCCTGTTTATCCCATTACAGATTTGACATTCCGAAGGGCGGAAGCCTATTGTTCTTGCCTGTGTTTTTATTTTTGCGTTATTTTATTTCGTCTCGCCCTTTTTTCCGGGATGGACTTATATAGGCTATTAGCTCCATCAAAACAAAACTCGGAACTTATGTCATGTTTGGTCTGAAGTCGCTGATGGCACGTTTTGGAAACGTTCGCCCCAAATCACGCCTTTTTGGCACCATTTTCGGCGAAACAAGCCTCCCGGGGTCAACTTGTCAGAACATTACAATTAGGTCGTCAGCATTTGGAAGTGTAGTATCTAAATTGCGAAGGAACAAGCGATCTCAAATACTCTGCGCTTGGCTCAAAAAATAACAGCAGACCCTCCCACATCCTCCACCCAGAGTTCGAGCTGCTACCATCGGGAAGGCGCTTCAGACTCCCACAGTGCAAGCTGAACAGGCTGAAGAACTCGTTCGTCCCGCACTCCGTCAGCCTTGTTAACAAGCACGGGGCAAGATAGGTGGAATCAGGGGCTTGGATGTATACCTCACAGGATCGTGCAATTGTAATTTTATGTTATGTTATGTATATAATGTATATCTTCTATCTTTTTAACAATGCGCTTCTTCTTTTTTGTAACGATGCACGTTTTATGTACGCAAACTGAATTTCTTTGAAGAAAGACAATAAAAAATATCGAATATAATCCACGTACAATTTGGTTACCACGCCTCCCCATCCACCAAAATTAGTGTTTTCCCTTGATTATGTTGTGATCCTCTATTCAAAAGTTTCATTTGCAAAAGCTTTACACTGCGTGTGCATGTGTCGCCTATGGTCTACTAGATTTGCGAAGGAATAGTAGCCCATGTCTCATACGGTTTTTTGGCCACGGTCCAAAGGTTTTCAGAGCTTAAAAATGTGTTTCTCCACACGTCACTGGTACATAAACGCCCCCAGCGATACACCTTCCAGGTAGGCCTACTTGAAACTATAGGCTACTTGCTTCAAGGAAACATATTGGGCTACAATAATTGTTAAGGAATAGTCCGCGGCACGTAGCCTACGGTGTGGTAGATGCTTGTATAAGTTTCAAGCTTTGCTAAAATATTCCCTTTCGATACAAAACACAAAACATGGCAAGTCACATGACCCGGCGACCATTTTGCGCTGGCGAACGTGAGTTAAGCCATGTCTCCTATAATGGTGGCATAACCATCCATCTTGGTCGTGGCTAGATAGTAACCCTATTTTCATACAGATCTCGCGCATGCGCGTTGTTAATGTAGCAGTGAATACGATAGCTATGGTTACTTGCAGCTACGTTAAGTTCGTCATAGAAATTCGGAAGATGAAATATAATTTTAGTGTAATAATCTTGCGATGACAACAGCAGCAAAATAAAAAAATATCTACAAAGTGTCATAGAGACCGGAGTTAGGCTAATTGCGGTGTTTCGTAGTGCTAGCGGGTTTAAGGCGGCTGGACGCAAACCTCACGAGAGTTGGACAAAATAGGGTTACTATCTAGCCACGATCTTCAATCTTGGCAAACACGTTCAAAATGCTACTTCCTAGGGACACGTGACATCAAACGTGTCGTGTCACATGGTGTGGCGTGCGGAAAATACGCGCAAATGTGTGAGTCTGCCGTTTCTCCCTGAGCTTTGCTTGTATATACTCCAAACTTGGCAAACACATTTAAGTGTAATGTCCTTTTGATTACAGTCTTTGGAAAGTTTTTTTTGTTTCACGGGGCTTACAATCCTCCGAGGTTGCCTGCAGCCTCTAGTTTTTAGTGTGGTGTTTAACCCAGCAATGGAAATGTGAGCTTGTAACATTGTGGAGTTCTCATTACAATAATATAAACATGGCAATGGAACTGACTGCAGACAAGACCATTTAAATTTGACAAGGGGAATGTATGCAAACATATAGGTGAGATTGCACAACACAGACAACTATTTCCCACCCTGCAGGCAGTGTTAGGCAGATTACTTGGAATATGTAGTCCGTTACTGTTTACAAATTACACGACTAAAACTGTGATTAGTTACATAATCTGCTGGACTACTCAAAAAGTGTAATCTAATAGGATTACTTTTGGATTACCTCCAGTTTCCATCATGATAAGAGGTTCTCGATGACTCGGATCACTTGGCATGTAATGCTCACAATTGCTGCTTCTCACATGTTATATCTGGAATCCAAAATGTATGTATTTTCCCCCAATAGTCCCAAAAGCATCCCAATATTTTAGGAGATGTATTTCAGACCACCCCATCCCAAATACACTCATTTTTTCAGAGGTCAGCCCCGCCATTCGTGTCTAGCCTTGTCTAATTGCCAACCCCTGCTCATGACTACTAGCTAGCTAGCTAAGATAGCTAATTTAGGTTAGCTAATATGGTGTATTTTTGGGAGCCTAAATAAGCATTTGAAGATCAGAAAGGCTCACAACAACATATGGCTGACATTAGCCAACTAACTGAACCAGTAACTGGTAGCTATAATGTTAGCTGGCTAGCTAAACTGACATACCTCAAAGTGTTTCTTCAGATTTGTCGCCTATGGTCTACTAGATGGTAAATAGACAACTATTTCCCACCCTGCAGGCAGTGTTAGGCAGATTACTTGGAATATGTAGTCTGTTACTGTTTACAAATTACACGACTAAAACTGATTAGTAACATAATCTGCTGGACTACTCAAAAAGTGTAATCTAATAGGATTACTTTTGGATTACCTCCAGTTTCCATCATGATGAGAGGTTCTCGATGACTCGGATCACTTGGCATATAATGCTCACATTTGCTGCTTCTTACATGTTATATCTGGAATCCAAAATGTATATTTGTTTCCCCATAGTCCCAAAAGCATCCCAGTATTTTAGGAGATGTATTTCAGACCACCCCATCCCAAATACACTCCTTTTTTCAGAGGTCAGCCCCGCCATTAGTGTCTAGCCTTGTCTGATTGCCAATCCTGCTCACTATTACCAGCTGGCTAAGATAAATAAGCATTTGAAGATCAGAAAGGCTCACAACAACATATAGCTGACATTAGCCAACTAACTGAACCAGTAGCTGTAATGTTAGCTGGCTAGCTAAACTGACATACCTCCAAGTGTTTCCTCAGATTTTAAGTAGAATCTTTGGATGTGGACATGACATTCACAAGACTACGCTGAGCAGTGATGCTCTTCCCTTGTACCTGCCTAATGGTTAAATAATGCCATATCCAGTGGCTGTCTTGTCCATTTTGTCAGAAAGATGAACACTCACCACCTGGCATGGTGGTCATACCCACCTCTGTTCCACAGTACTTTACTGTGACAAACTATAGTAATGTAGTGCATCACATACAGCTATTTCCAACAGCGTAGAAGAGACAGACAACACTGTCCTGAAACAGTTATCCTAGTCCCAGTAAGCTTCATCATCACTAGTGAGCACAGAACAGACCTAGACCAGTTGCTCCAGTTAAGGTAATTATGTATATTTAAATATATATGTGATGTGACCAAAATAAAACCGAGCTGGGCTTTTGATTCATGTAGCAGGCAGAAAGTCACATGCCAACAGTGGGGGCTGTGGAGGAAATGTCAATGACTATAATAATGATAATAATAATAATTGTATTTAATATTGTGGAAGGCGTCGGTCTCAGCAGCGGATCAAGGCGATTAGCGGCCACGCCTACTGGCATAGCAGCCAACGCACGCACCGGTCTGGTGTTTCTAATCACATCGGTGTGCTTGAAAACTGCTCTGCTTTCTTCAGTAGGTGGCTGGAACAAGAAAGAAAAGGCGTGGGAGACCGAGGAGAAAGAAAGAAGGAAGGAAAGAAAGCAAGAAAGAAAGCGAAGTAAAAGTAAAACGGGAACTGGAAAGTTTCCGGTTATGGTTTGATAGTTGTTGTATTTAATTTTGTTTATTTGTTTTGAAAACTCCGGTCTGGTTCTCTGCCCGTGTCGGGATCAGAGAACATTGAGAAATAAATAATAAAGAATCCGGTCCGTAGACCGAAAACTCCACCCCTGTTTCCAGACTGCTCTATTCCGTACAGGGATTGTCACGTGGCGTGTGACAAAGTGGTGCCGAAACCCGGGAGAACAGAGCAGCACCACTGGAGAACATGGAGAGCCCACTCTCCCAGGTGATCGCCCACCTGGCTGCGATGCAGGAGGCTCAGCAGCGCGCGCTGGTACGGTCCCAGGAAGACCAACAGGAGGCGCTGCGGGCTATCACCGCTACCCAGGCAGCGGACAGAGCTGCCATTATAGAGCTGCTAAACAACAGGCAGGCGGCCGCCTCTTCCATCCCGGTCCGGTCCGAGATCAGGATGGGAAAGATGGGACCGGACGAGGACCCGGAGGCGTTCGTGGAGCTCTTCGAGAGAACAGCCACGGCATGTGGTTGGCCGGCGGAGCAATGGGCATTACGGCTCCTCCCGCTGCTGTCCGGGGAGAGCCAGATAGCAGCTGGCAGTGTGCCGGCCGTTGCCGTGGCTGACTACCCGACCCTCCGGGCCACCATCCTGGAGAGAGTGGGGCTAAAGCCGGAGGGACACAGGAAAAGACTCCGCGATCTGCGCTTCGCCGACGTCGGGCATCCCTTCGCCTACGCCCAACAGCTCCTCGACTCCTGCCGGCGGTGGCTACAGCCAGAAGTCCGAACAGCGGATGAAATCGTACAAGAGGTGGCATTGGAGCAGTTCACGTCGGGGCTCCCGAAAGGGACCGCGGACTGGCTCCGATGCCACCAACCCGCCACTCTGGCTGCAGCCGTCCAGCTGGCAGAGAATCACCTGGCGGTCAGTGGGGATACAGGGAAACTTCCCCAGAGAGCTGAAGGGCTGAAAAGCCAATTCTATAGATACCGCCCCAATATCCCGGTTCCCCGTTTTCCCCAGTCCAGTTCCAATCCAATACCCAGCCCCAACCCCAACCCAGGTCTACGCCCCCCTCCCCGAACCCCGTCCGGTCCCCGTTGGCATAACCCCCCCCGTGATCGCAATGGTAATCGTCCTAACCTTTCTGTTCCATGTCACCTAGGGTCGCCACGGACGGCGGGGCAGGACTGTTGGCAGTGTGGGCGTCCTGGCCACATGCCTGAGGATTGCCCCCGGATGGATGTAAGCATCGCCGGACGCCCCGCTGTCCAGCGCTACTCCCCCGAACCAGCAGAGTCATTTTTGGTACCCGTAAGTATCAAAGGGAAAACAATCCAGGCGCTGTTGGACACCCTTGTGCATCAGCGTCTGGTTCAACCCGAGGCATTGGACAGGCTCACAGAGGTGGCGATTAGGTGCGTGCACGGTGATGTACACTACTATCCAACCACCCAGATTGAATTTTATATTGGGGGGAAAAAGCATAGCATGGTGGCAGGGGTTACTCCTCGCACCCCCCTTCCGCTGATTTTGGGACACGATTGGCCGGGTTTTAAGGATATATTTAGAAAGGAGATCGCGGAAGGGGCCCGATGGGGGTGTGTTCGCTATCCTCTTGTAGCAACTGGGGGGGATGACGTCACAGATGACGACGACCCAGGGGAGGGGCCGTCGGCTATCGCTCCGCAACAACCTGAGGTGACCGAAAGGCTGCTTCGGGGAAACGCGGGCGGGGCCGGCGGACTTCCCCGATTCGCCAGAGTGACTGATTTCTCCCTCGAACAGTCGCAGGACGAAACGCTCAGTCGAGTAGCTGGACAAGTGATTAAAATTGATGGCCAGCTGCTTGACCCAGAGCGGGTGGTGACATATCCCTATTTTTGTATTTTACAAGATAAACTGTATCACGTGTGTCGGGACGTCGATACAGGAGAAGTACTTACACAGTTATTGCTGCCCAAAAGCCGTCGGGAAATGGTTTTCCAGGCGGCTCATAGCAATCCCATGGCGGGTCATTTAGGACAGGATAAAACACTACTCTGGATCCTGGCTCGATTTTAATGGCCAGGCATTTGAGATAACGTCCGTCGATGGTGTACGGCGTGCCCCGAATGCCAAAAAGTAAACCCAGCGGCAATCCCAAAAGCTCCATTGCAACCCTTGCCGTTAATAGAGGTCCCGTTCGAAAGAATTGGAATGGACCTTGTCGGGCCATTTGATCAGAGTGCCAAAGGGTACCGCTTTGTATTAGTTATCGTAGATTATGCAACGCGATACCCCGAGGCTGTACCCCTCCGCAATATATCTGCAAAGACTATTGCGGAGGAGTTGTTCCACTTTTTCTCCCGGGTGGGAATTCCAAAAGAGATTCTCACTGATCAAGGCACTTCATTTATGTCACGAACACTGAAAGAACTGTACGCATTATTGGACATCAAATCGATTCGAACTAGCGTATACCACCCACAAACTGACGGGCTGGTAGAGCGGTTCAATCAGACATTGAAATCCATGATGCGGAAGTTCTTTAAAACCGATTTGAAGAATTGGGACAAACTAATTGATCCACTGATGTTTGCCGTCAGAGAGGTTCCCCAAGCCTCCACCGGGTTTTCCCCGTTCAAATTATTATATGGGCGACGTCCCAGGGGTATTCTGGATTTGTTAAGAGAAACTTGGGAGGAAAATCCGAGCCCCAGCAAAAATTAAATTCAATACGTCATGGACCTACGAGCAAAGCTGCACTCACTCGGTCAAATTTCACGAGAACATTTGCTCAAGGCCCAGGAACGACAAAGACGGCAATATAACAGGGGGACACAATTGCGAAAGTTTCAACCGGGAGATCAAGTCCTAGTGTTACTCCCAACGTCAGCATCTAAACTACTCGCAAAGTGGCAAGGGCCCTTTGAGGTTACACGACGAGTGGGGGATGTTGATTATGAAGTCATTCGCTCGGATAGAGGTGGGTCACGTCAGATATACCACCTAAATTTATTAAAACGGTGGGAGTTGGTAGACCCTGTTTCGCTCACCATGCCAGAAAATCCCCGAGATGAGCTGGGACCAGAAATTCCAATTGAAAGTACGGGACTTCCGGTCCCCGTTGGTAGCCATCTTACGCCGGGCCAGCGGGCAGAGGTGAGTAATTTACAGCGCTGTTTTTCTGACGTGTTTTCTCCCTTACCCGGGCGAACTGACTTGATTGAACACCACATTCAGACCCCGCCAGGCACCATGATTAGGAGTCGGCCATATCGCTTGCCTGAACACAAAAAAAAAGTTGTTCAGGAAGAATTCGAAAAAATGCTGGACATGGGAGTAATCGAGGAATCTAGTAGTGACTGGTGCAGCCCCATTGTGCTTGTACCTAAGCCTGATGGGTCGGTTCGATTCTGTGTGGACTACTGGAAAGTTAACGCAGTATCGAAATTCGATGCCTATCCAATGCCCCGGGTTGACGAGCTGCTGGATCGGTTGGGCACTGCTCGCTTTTATTCGACACTAGATTTAACCAAGGGCTACTGGCAGATTCCCTTGTCTCCAGCGTCCAGGGAAAAGTCGGCATTCTCTACTCCATTCGGCTTACACCAATTCCTGACCTTGCCTTTCGGTCTGCATGGGGCTCCGGCCACCTTTCAGCGCCTAATGCGGGCCGTCCTACAAACGCTGAGGGGAGCGGGGCTCACTGCTAACCCAGGCAAGTGCGCTATTGGGCAGAGAGAGGTACGGTATCTGGGGTTCCTCTTGGGCGGGGGGCAGGTCAGACCCTTGATTGATAAAACCGCTGCAATTTCGGCCTGCCCACAGCCCAAGTCTAAAAAACAGGTGAGATCCTTTTTGGGACTGGCAAATTATTATCGACGGTTTATTTCTGGCTTTTCGGCACTAGCCAGTCCCCTAACTGATCTCACCCGAAAGGGAGCCTCCGATCCGGTCCAGTGGACGGAGCAGTGCCAGGCGGCGTTCGTGAGGATAAAAGCGATTCTATGTGGCGGCCCTCTGCTAATCAGCCCTGATTTCTCCCTGCCTTTTGTTTTGCAGACCGACGCCTCGGATAGGGGACTGGCGGCAGTCTTGTCCCAGGAGCGTGGGGGGGAGGAGCGACCGATATGTTACATCAGTCGGAAGCTTTCTCCGAGAGAGGTCCGCTACAGCGCAATAGAGAAAGAGTGTTTGGCGATCAAGTGGGCCTCTCTCACCCTCAGGTACTACCTCCTGGGCAAGACCTTTACCCTCTACACCGACCATGCACCCCTCCAGTGGCTACACAAAATGAAGGACACCAACGCAAGGATCACTCGGAGGTATCTTGCATTACAACCATTTTGCTTCCGAGTGATCCATCGGCCAGGGTCCGCGAATGGGTGCGCAGACTTCCTCTCCAGGGAGGGGGGGGGAGTGTGTCGAACCGAATGGGCCCTGGCCACATTCTGGCGATGGAGGGGTGTGGAAGGCGTCGGTCTCAGCAGTGGATCAAGGCGATTAGCGGCCACGCCTACTGGCAGAGCAGCCAACGCACGCACCGGTCTGGTGTTTCTAATCACATCGGTGTGCTTGAAAACTGCTCTGCTTTCTTCAGTAGGTGGCTGGAACAAGAAAGAAAATTCGTGGGAGACCGAGGAGAAAGAAAGAAGGAAGGAAAGAAAGCAAGAAAGCAAGAAAGAAAGCGAAGTAAAAGTAAAACGGGAACTGGAAAGTTTCCGGTTATGGTTTGATAGTTGCTGTATTTAATTTTGTTTATTTGTTTTGAAAACTCCCGGTCTGGTTCTCTGCCCGTGTCGGGATCAGAGAACATTGAGAAATAAATAATAAAGAATCCGGTCCGTAGACCGAAAACTCCACCCCTGTTTCCAGACTGCTCTATTCCGTACAGGGATTGTCACGTGGCGTGTGACAAATATATAATAATATATGCCATTTAGCAGACGCTTTTATCCAAAGTGACTTACAATGAGGCGGCACGGTGGTGCAGTGGATAGCGCTGTCGCCTCACAGCAAGAAGGTCTCGGGTTCGAATCCAGGCCGGGGCCTTTCTGTGTGGAGTTTGCATGTTCTCCCGTGTCCGCGTGGGTTTCCTCCGGGTACTCCGGTTTCCTCCCACAGTCCAAAGACATGCACGTTAGGCTAATTGGAGAGTCTAAATTGCCCGTAGGTATGAGTGTGTGAGTGAATGGTGTGTGTGCCCTGCGATGGATTGGCGACCTGTCCAGGGTGTATTCCTGCCTCTCGCCCGGAACGCATGCTGGGATAGGCTCCAGCACCCCCCCGCGACCCTGACCAGGAATAAGCGGCTTAGATAATGGATGGATGGATGGACTTACAATGAATGTATACATTTTTCCGTATATGTGGCCCAAATGGGAAATGAATCCACAACCTAAGCATTGTCAGCACCATGCTCTCCCTACTGAGCCACACAGAACCACCTTTTATACAATTTGTTCCTTTTATACAATAACAATGTATCCTGTGACATTGGTTGACATAAGAATTATTAAAGCTAAAATGAAGATATTTTTCTCTGAAGCTTCCTATTCAGCTTACTGAAACTATAAACTCCCATGATGGATTTCTTTCTGTCTTGCCTGCAGGAGCAAGAGATATTTATCTAGCATTTAAACTAAGGGTTGGGCAACGGTCTTGGTTGAGTTTGCACGGAATGTCCCAATTGTTCATCTGTTAGGATTATTATGATGTTGCTATATGAACAAAACTGCTAGAATAGTGCTCTATTTCTTTTTTTTTTTTTTTTTAAATAGGGAGCAAGGAGGAGAAGAAGAAAGAGGTGAGCATACACTGCGAGGGATTCTAACTGTTTACCTTTGTGTGAATATGTAGGGTCAATCTAAATTCCCTTGTATGTGGCGCATTTCATATGTGCCTCAGAAATGAATTATCTGTTTTGGAGGTTTAGGAGGTAATGTACTACACACACACACACGGCTTGCTTAATGTGTTTAGTGGAGAATGGATCCACTTGAGAACAATCAACAGGAACGGTCTCACATGTCACACATGAGTCCCAAAACATTAATCTTCACTCTTGTTACCAACTCTCAGGGATTCATTCACTTGTTAGATATATGATTATCATATCATCATATCATAAATAATCAATCAAACTATTTGACAGGTGGGCGTGTGACCTTTTGACCCGGAATCCCCAGGGGGGTGACATCTGTGTTTTTTATGTCCAAAGCTCTGATCTTTATATAAATATTTGTGAACTTTTGACTGGGGACCCCCAGGGCACAGGGACACCTGTGTTCTGATGTTTGTGAGTCCATGTCAAAATATTTTTAAAATATAATATAAATAGCGAATATAAATAAGACCGTTTTTCTGGTCTGGTCACTGGACAAACGGAATCGTTCCACGTCTAAGGGTGTCTGGTTTCCCCAGCCCACTGTAGTTCCCGAAACATCGCGGAGCTCTCTGGAAGAGCTCGATGAACCCATGCAAGTAGGCAGCTGGTCTATACAGGACTTGAAAGGGGTCAACTCTCGCTCAGAATGGTGTCGTTATTGTATACGAAAGGGTCACACTAAATTGAATTGTCCTAAGCTTGTGGGAAAACGGTCAGTCCCGCTAGTGGGTCGAAAGGCACTAGCGAGACACCATACTACATCCTTTCAAACATTTTTGCCTGTAGAGTTGTCATGGAATAAACAATCCACTAAGATCGATGCCTTTTTGGATTCAGGGGCGGTGGATTGCTTTATGGATTCCAGGTGGGCTCGGGACGCACGGTTTTATGCTACACAGAAATGACAGATGAAGAATTGAAGACACGTTCATGAATCATTCCAGTAAGTATTGGACATGCCCCTATCGAAATGCTGATTGATAGACAACATTTATTATTATTATGTCTTTTTATAAATAAATAAAAAACAGTTTGTCTGACATTTTTTTGTTTTATTTTTAATAAAAGGACCCCAACAACTTTCAGCTGTTTGACCTATAAGTTCCAGAGAGTCTGGCAATTTCTTGCAGTGCTGCAAACGTAATTAAGGAATATTTAGATTTTTCCGATTCGCTGGGCAGGCTATCAGACGTTGGAATTCAAGACTTCATCCCTTCAGCGGTCGGCGTAACTCATCCTGGACTACAAACGCTGAACACTAAACTGGTCGAGGGATGACAACTTGGACCCGCAGAAATTACAGTCCACAAAGCGGAGCTCTCACGATCACCACCTGAGGAAATAATTCATCTCTTGACTCGTGAGTTACAAAGGAATATTAACACTTTGCAGAAGGTTATGGCTTGGTGTAAAGCTAAGAAATAACGGCTTTTAAAAGACCCCACAATGACAGCTTTGCCTCGGTACAATTAAATCCTGAGTTAATAGAGACAGTCGATGCACTAAACAGTGATCTAAGACCCCCTGAAATGAGACGTGATTAATCAAATTAATCGGATCCGTGCACCTCCCAAAATAACAATAGTTACACATGTAGGGACATTTAATGAGACATGTACTGTACAACATTTTTGTGAAATGGATTTTATTAATTATCACTTCCATATTATGAGGTCAATCGTACCACGTTGAACCTCCGCTTTTCTCTGGAGCGATTTGGGGAACATGATAAGGACAAACAATACAATTGACATTAAGTACGTCTCACCCACCTGTTTGAAGCCCTGTGCTGAATCTTCACCAGGATTTTCAACAAGTCACTGGAGCTATGTGAAGTTCCCTCCTGCTTCAAGCAGTCCACAATAGTTCCAGTCCCCAAAAAGCACAGAATCACAGGACTAAATGACTACAGGCCTGTTGCACTAACCTCTGTAGTCATGAAGTCCTTTGAGAAGCTAGTGCTGGCCCACCTGAAAGCCATCACAGCCCCCCTGCTGGACCCCCTGCAGTTCGCCTACCGGGCCAACAGGTCGGTGGACGACGCAATCAACGTGGGATTACACCACATTCTCCACCATCTTGACCGCCCGGGGACGTATGTACGGATCCTGTTTCTGGACTTCAGCTTGGCGTTCAACACGATCATCCCGGAACTACTCCACTCCAAGCTCTCCCAGCTCACTGTGTCTGCCTCCACCTGTCAGTGGATTACCAGCTTCCTCACTGACAGAAAGCAGCAAGTGAGGCTGGGGAAACTCACATCCACCACCCGATCAACCAGCACAGGCGCGCCGCAGGGCTGCGTGTTCTCCCCACTGCTCTTCTCCCTGTACACCAACGACTGCACCTCCAGCGACCCCTCTGTTAAACTCCTGAAGTTTGCGGATGACACAACCGTCATTGGTCTCATACGAGATGGTGATGAGTCCGCATACAGAGGGGAGGTTGAACGGCTGGCCCTCTGGTGCAGTCACAACAACCTTGAGCTGAACACGCTCAAGACAGTGGAGATGACAGTGGACTTCAGAAGGCACCCCCCTCCTCTGACCCCCCTCACCATACAAGGCAGCACTGTGGCGGCCGTGGAGACCTTCAAGTTCCTGGGAACTACAATCTCCCAGGACCTGAAGTGGGAGACCAACATCATCTCCATCACAAAAAAGGCCCAGCAGAGGATGTATTTCCTGCGCCAGCTGAGGAAGTTCAACCTGCCTCAGGAATTGTTGGTGCAGTTTTACTCAGCTGTGATTGAGTCTGTCCTCTCCACCTCAATAACAGTGTGGTTTGGCACTGCCACAAAACAGGACACACACCGGCTGCAGCGCATCATCAGGTCTGCAGAAAGGATTATTGGACTAAACTTGCCCTCACTCCAAGACCTCTTCACCACCAGAGCCAGGAAGCAGGCGGGGAAGATCATTGCCGACCCCTCTCACCCTGGCCACCACATCTTTGAACTCCTCCCCTCTGGAAGGCGCTTCAGAGCACTGCACACCAGAACTTCCAGACACAGGAACAGCTTCTTCCCACACGCCATCACTCTACGGAACAATTAACCGAGCTATGTGACCTGTCATTGCATGTCCTCACGGCAATGCTTATCAATCATAGTATTACACACCCACAGCCATGTTCATTTTGCAATAATTTATTCATACTTTCTATATTTAGTATATTTATTTACCTATATTTAGCATATGCACTTTAGTCACAGTCACTTTACTGCTGCGCATGACAGCACCACTGTTTACTGTAGGAACCTACTCTTGTTGTTGATTGTCATTGCTGTTGTTGATTGTTGATTGTTGAATGTAAGTGTAGAATCCTGTAAGATTCCACCCGAACACACCAAATGGCGGACGAGTCCGAGTGTTGAAGGATAGTGTGTAGCCTTACCTTAGTGTTACCGGAACGGGATTAAATGGAGGTTAATTAACTCCAACTCTATCTGACTCCATGTATGTTAGCTTTTCTCTCTGTTAACTCTTACTTCTAGACTCGTATAAGCAAATGAGAGACCGTAGTCTCTCGCCTCGCGTAGTGTGGCTCTATACGTGTTGCTATCTCTATATGAGATGCAGACGTGCCTTTGGCCTGTGTAAAACCTAGCAAGGATACAGTTGCGTATCTTGCAACGGCACTAATGTATAGGCGAGTGGCTACGGAGTGCAACGTTCTATGTGTGTGTGTTAACCTTAATCTTAAAACCACAGCGTGTAACTGCAGTCTAGATTAATGAGAGATGCTTTGGTATGAAAATGTTTATTAGCCAGACTTGCAGAAAAACATCAAACAGAATTTGCTTAACGTAAGAATACAAAAACGGCTATACGCCAAGTTGCGCAGGAGTTCGTAGTACGAATCTCCGCGATGTATGCCACTTTTCCCCCTATATACCTACACATCAAAAGAAACCACCAAACACCAAATAAGGACATAATCACTGAAAAACGGAACCACTCCCTCCGCTGCTTCTGTACGCGCATCACACCGCCAGTCTCACAGACGGCCGCTGACTGCAGATCATTTGCATTTGCACCGTTCACTTTTGAACGGTGTTCTGAGATCCTCAGTAAGCGCCACCCGTACCACATCATCAATGACACCAACCCACTGCTCATTACATCAGCTCTCCAACAACACCAAACATGCTTATACTGTACATGTGAATGATGAAGTTTACAATATAACACATTAAACTCAGTGATGTGGTCAAGTCTAGAGAACAGTCCCCACTGTGTCCTGTTTTGCTAAGATAGGATTAGTGTGGGGCCTGAGAGACGTCTGGGGCAAAACCATTGTTCTCACCCGTTGGCTCCCTGCTGGCAATACAAACACAGTTCACACTCTTTGGGGTCACTTCAGGGCATAGTTCTGTGAACTGCCCTACATAAGTACAGTGTGAGTTACTGTGAACCGGAGTCTAATTCCTTACATGTGTAAAAGCATGTTTGGCCAATAAAACCCGATTCTGATTCTGATTCTGTACAGACAACATATGCCGCGGGGATTGTGTTTGCCCCTGTCCCTGTAACAGCCATATAGGAGTTGAAGGGCTTAACCTCTAGACCCACATCATATACAACTAATTCCATGGTGAGCCTGGTACCCCGAGATTTCAAGACTTAAAGCATTCACTGCCTGACTACAGTACAGCTACTTGGGACATTCTAAGTCTAATCAAAGTTCAGTGGCATCAGAACTTAGAGAGCATTCGCTGCCGACATATGCAGCTACTAAGATCATTCTAAGTTCTATAGAGTACAGTGGCGGGCCGTGCATTTCACACCTAGGCCTTCAGTAGTGCTCCGTCTGAATCAATCCACCCCTCAATAACTATTTTATGGCTATAAAAGCCATCTTATTGTTATGTTTTGAGTGTCTGTTCGGTTTGTTTTTGCACTTTGTTTATTTATCTTTCTTCAGTCATGTTTCATTCTCGTTCTGTCATGCACTTCGGGAAATTCTATGTTTCGGTTTTTCCGTCTTCGTTTCTAATCTCGTTTGACTTCCTTCTTACTTTCTAATTACACTTTGTATATATTAGTTAGATGTATATAGTACTAACCAACTAATCTACTAACATTAGGGATTTAGATTAAGTTACTAACACTACTAATCACTAATTATCTCACGCTTCTAACTATCGCTGTCATTCTCTCTCGTCCTATCTCTGTACGCTTCTCACATTCCGCTTTATTCGCACACAGATTTCTTTATGCGTTCCTCCTCCTCCCTAAAAAACCGATACATAGAATTTCCCGAAGTGCATGACAAGACAAGGAGAGGAACTCGAACAGGAACAATGACAGACGGGGAACAGAACGAGAATGAAACATGACTGAAGAAAGATAAATAAACAAAGTGCAAAAACAAACCGAACAGACACCCGTTGCCGTTGCATCGCAGATAGATAACTCGTGTATCCAGAATAAATGCCTTTACTGAAGAAACAAACCCGGGGTGCTACAGCTGCGACACACGTAAAAAAGCATCAATAATAACCTCATAAAATTGCAATATTATTTAGGAAAATAGCAACATTTTACTCACCAAAAATCCTTATTATTTGTACACAAAATCCATCCTCCTTTCTTTCCTCAAAAAGAGTTCAATTACTCTGTCATACAGATTATCCGTGTGTTTCAGTTCCATCAAGAAGTCCTTTTCTATCGCCATCGAAGCTAATGCTGAAAGTCGAGCCTGCCCTGTCGTATTTCTGGCATAAGTTTTAATTCGCTTTAGGGCTGAAAATGTCCGCTCAAATGTCTGAATCACAGACTGATGTTAATTATATTTTGTCCATGAATACTTATTAAATAATTCCAAATGGTCTGTCCGCTTCCTTTCATAGCTTTTCCCCTTGGTTGCGCTGCTTCCAGACGTGTATTTTCATATTAAAGCATTTATCCAATCACATTACATCATAGTCAGACACTCTCTGACTATCCAGTCAAAGGGTGTGAATACGCTGACGTTACCTAGGCCTTCTAGAAGGCCTTCGTGTCCCCAACTCTAAATCTGATTGGTTGAAGCAACAGTTTGATCAACACTTATTTTATGCTACAGGGCCTGCAGAACTGATTGTGAAGGCCTCCAGGCAGATTTATTTGACCCTGGCAACAAATGATGGCTGAAATGTGATTGGTTAAATGCTTTAATATGAAAAAAATACACGTCTGGAAGCAGCAGCGCAACTAGGGGAAAAGCTATGAAAGGAAGCGGACAGACCATTTGGAATTATTTAATAAGTATTCATGGAAAAAATATAATTAACATCAGTCTGTGATTCAGATATTTTTTAGGCCAGCAGAGAAGGCCTTGCAGGCCCTGACGGCCCACCACTGATAGAGTAGTGTTATCGGGACCCTAACAGCTACTGAAGTCATTCCGGACCCCGCTACCCTAGATACGATGCAGGACTGACTTGTCATCAGTGGATTCTCCCATGCCTCCGGCAGAAAGCCCTATCTGCCCGCTGAAGCAGAAAAATAACTTGCCAACATGCTGACCATGTTGTCTCAGCGAGGTTTCCCTCTCCGAACTGCTGATATTAAAACGGTTGCCTTTGACTATGCCAAGGCAAATGGCATCCAAGGCTTTTCAGAGGCAAAAAAGAAGGCCGGCTACTATTGGTTTCAGGGGTTCATGAAACGAAACCCAAACCTTAGTATTAGGAAGCCTGAGTCTCTCTCCACTGCAAGGGCGGCTGTGATGAACCCAGAAGTTGTCAGAAAGTGGTTCAGAGACTACGAGGCACTGCTCAAGGAAGTGGGCATAAAACATCTTCCCTCTCACCTCTGGAACTGTGACGAGTCAGGTCTGCAGGACAGCTTCTCTTCAAGTCATGCAATAGGGGAAGTAGGGAAACCCTGCTACGAGATAACAGCAGGGGAGAAGGGGGAGACGACCACCGTCCTAGCAGCCTTTAATGCTGTTGGAACATACGCATAATTGATGGTCATTTTCAAGGGGAAAAGAGTAAGACATGAGTGGCTGTATGGGTCCCCTGACAACATCCTTGTGAAGGTGTCCGACAACGGATGGATCAACACAGAGCTCCTCATCGAGTGGGGGAAAACCTTTGTGTCAGAGCTGCCGAAAGATGAAAATATGCCGCATCTTCTCCTCCTCGATGGTCACAGCAGCCATGTGTATAACATGGAGTTCCTCACCTACATGAAAAAAAACTATGTTCATGTGATGAGCTACCCACCACACACCACCCATGCTCTTCAGCCAGCCGACAGGGCTCTGTTTAAAAGCCTTAAGCACAACTGGTCTGAGGCGGGCCGAAGGTGGAACAGGCAGTCCTGTGGAATGAAGCTGCCCAAGCTCCAGTTCTTTTCGGTGTTCACTGAAGCTTGGAAGAAAACTGCCACAGTAGAGAATGCCCAGTCTGGGTTCAAGGCAACAGGGATGTTTCCTGTTAACATCAATGCCATCTCTGCTGACTTCTTTATACCCAGTACAACAATGGAGAGGGCACTGCAGCCACTAGCTCCTGTTAACACGGAGAAAGGAGAAAATAGCAGCATGCAGGGTATGAATACCCTGGAGGTGACAATCACAAGTGGACCACAGCCTGCAGAGCTGCAACATGAAGATGTTCCATCCACATCAACCGGAAGAGGCCAGGATGCCGTACCATCCACATCAACCAGAAGAGGCCAGGATGAAGATGCCATTCCATCCACATCAACTGGAAGAGGCCAAAATCCAGTGAGGCCCTCAGTGAGCTTCCACAATCTGATAATGGTACCAAGACGAGAGAGGACAACAAGAAAGCCGTGTGCCAAGCCGCCATCATACCACTTGACCAGCCAGGAGCATTCCCTCTACGTTGAGAGAGCAAAAAAAGGCAAAGGAAAAGCAAAAGAAAAGGTGGTCCCAAAAATCTAAAAAGGAAAGGTGGACAATATCACTCAAGACAAGACAAAATGCACTGGCTGCCAGAAGACCTATGGGGATAGAAGACCCCAAAACAGACAAGGACTGGATCAAATGTGACATGTGCGAGCTGGTACCCCACGAGTCCTGTGCTGAAGAAAATTGACTCCTTGACGATGCTTCTTTTACTTGCAAGGAATGCTTCACAGCAATATAAACAAAAAATAGCTACTGCCAGAACATCCATCCATCCATCCATCCATTATCTAAGCCGCTTATTCCTGGTCAGGGTCGCGGGGGGGGGGCTGGAGCCTATCCCAGCATGCGTTCGGGCGAGAGGCAGGGAATACACCCTGGACAGGTCGCCAATCCATCACAGGGCACACACACCATTCACTCACACACTCATACCTACGGGCAATTTAGACTCTCCAATTAGCCTAACGTGCATGTCTTTGGACTGTGGGAGGAAACCGGAGTACCCGGAGGAAACCCACGCGGACACGGGGAGAACATGCAAACTCCACACAGAAAGGCCCCGGCCTGGATTCGAACCCGAGACCTTCTTGCTGTGAGGCGACAGCGCTATCCACTGCACCACCGTGCCGCCGACTGCCAGAACATTGAGAGTGATTAACATAGCCTACATGATTGAATACATAATTTTCTTCCTTCTTACAATATTGACATGATTGAAATAAAATGGTGATAAAAATGTAAACATAAAATAGCTACTTCCGGACAAGAGTGATTGACATAGGCTATATGATTGAAATGAATTTTATTTTACTACATCCTGTTGAATTTGTGATTATTCTGATTACATGATTAACATGTTGACAGGACTGAAATGAAATGTTGATCAAAATAATTAACATTAGTTGCATGTTATTATTGTTGTAATTGTATCACATTGTTCAAATTGAAATGGCCTATAGTCAGGGCTGGACTGGCTATATAGTCTACCGGGCAAATGCCCGGTGGGCAGTCTAGTTTTGGGCGGTAGGGCCTCGGTAGGGCGGTAGAATCATTTTATATATATTATACCACGGACCGGGTGTTCCGGCGCAATAAATTTTCGGCATATAAAAGCGAACTGGTCTCAGCTTCTTTTCGCAGCACCCCGCCCCGTCGACAGATTTATTCGGCGCAGCAGCACCCACCCCCGGTCGACAGAAAATGCGGCGCTCGCACGGGTGCGGGCTGTCTGAGCGAAATGGCAGAGCCGATTTTTCTCCCAGTCCAGCCCTGCCTATAGTGCCTATGATTGAAGAAAACATATTTTTAAATGAATAGCTCCTATAATATTTTTCAACATTGAATTACATTTGTATTGTTCAATAAAAGGTTGTAGGCTATATGATTGAGATGAAATTGTAATTAAAATGACTAACATTAGTCACATCTATGTTATTATTGTGTTGTAATTTTACTACTTTGTTCAAATTGAAATATATGACTTAAGGAACAAATCTTTAAATGAACAGACTATATTATCTTGCTACATTGAATTACATGGTTAATTGTTTCTTGTTTAATAAAAGGTTTTGCATTCACTGTAAAGTAGCAAAGAACCCTGTTTTTTAATCTAAGAATGACTGTCCCACCTTACCAAACAAGCTGTCCCACATAACCTGAACACGCTGCCTGAGTGACAGAGGGTGGGGTCATGGTATGTTTGAAGGTGTGTAGCTTCTAAAAAATTGTGTATTCCCATTTAATTCCAACATTAAAATGTTAATAAGGCCTAAAATGATTTATAGAAACATCACTGGAGTGAGTTAACAGTTTTTTGCGTAAGTCTACTGGAGCATCTACCAAAAAGTGTCCCACATTACCTGAATTCACCCTACATACGATTCTAATATTGAAGTATGTATAAAACCATCCTAATCTAGATGTGGCATGTCAATCTTTATCTCCAATACTCCATCTTTTCCTGATTAAAATGTCACCACCCCATACCTTTGCTTTAACCCATTGTTATTTTAGAATTAAGGATTGCATATTATGATAAATGATTTCTGGCTGTTTGTGTATGTGTGTGCATCTCTCTGCCTGTCTGTCTACATACGTACATATTTCAAAGCAGAATATAAATTGATTACATTTAAGTTACCAGAATTACCAGTTAACCAGACTTTTCTCATCCACTTTTTACAGATTGTCACATGGCCACACATAAGCCCTAACAGTTTCACCAATGGCCTGGTGTTAGAACTCCGTAAAAAGCATGGGGGCATAACACAGGCGCTCATTGAAGAGCTCTGCCAGGTGACCCCTGAGTCACAACAAAAAGAGATGGCAGGTGCCAGTGATCTTGCAATCCGGATGTTTGCTGAGAGGATGCACAAGACTGTCAGAAGTCTCCAGAAAAAGAGAAACAAAGAAGAGATGACTGAATATATCATTGCCCCCATGTCTATTTTGTCCCATGTCTTTTTTTAATTTTTTAATTTCTATTCTATTTTATATTGGAGCCCCACTAGGAGTGTTGTGTTAATTTCGTTGTAGCAGTACAATGACAATAAAGGTATCTTGAATCTTGAATCTTGAAAATGCATGATGTCCACACCAAATGAAATTAATGGTGTCCCCATCCCTCCTGCTGGTCTGATTGTTTGTTCTTTTAACCTGCAGGATCTTTTGCCTTGGATTCCCACAACCCCACACATACACACATCCATCACCTTTAACATTCACACACTGAACACACACACCTGTGTTATTTTGTTAATACATTTGTTATTTTAAACCATACTTATGTTGTGGTCTCCAATTTGTTTCAGCTGGACTGACCGGTCGTAACAGAGTCAAAATAGTCACCCAACTACATTTAGCATATTTTACATTTTGTTGATTTGAACTAATTTACTTTTTAAAATAATTATTACCACAAATATGTGTAATTTGATCAGATTTAGTTACAAATTGTTTTATGCAGAATGAAGATAATGTCACTGATGAAAAATCTGATAGTTTTCATAAATTAATTGATTGGATATTTTTGTAATTAATCTTGATAGGATAAGATACTCAATACTTGATACTCAATATGCGCATAAATGATTGTGCTAATTTGCATATTATTCCAACAATATACATATTTTTATTATAAAATACATATTGTCATATCAAGCTCAATATTCTCCACAAGCCCTGAAAATGTCATTACAATATGACCAACCTATCCAAAGGTATACTACAAAGTATGTTGGAATTCAGGGTAAACCAGGTTCACCAGGTGCCGTTTTGGCACTCAGGTGTTCCATTGACTTGTGCACGAAGCTGCACGACCTTTATGACCCTGTGCCCAGCAGCTAAAAATTTCAAATCTCTGCAATGGTAGGTCCTATCCTCATGAAACAAATTGTTCTGAGTTCCTGGGAACTAAATTTGGACTCTACCACCCTATTTACAGATGAAACCTTGGAGCTAGTGGTGCAGATTGTACATAACCAGAATGGCGGGGGACAGCGCAGGAAGTTGTCCAGTATTTTACTTCACCAAATAATTAGTCTAAAAATGAAACACCTATTTATATTTTGCAATCCAGACAACAATCTTTGTTTTGCTGCTTGTGTGTCTAAGCTTTTACACCCCGAAATCAGTGATGTTGAGGCTACGAATGCCGGTCGAGCTTTACAAAGCTGCGCTGGTTTGTCGAACCAACATTGTGTGGCATTTACAGACATTAGTACATTTGAACAAATTCTGGATGTCAAGATTGTGGTGTAAATAGAAAATAACAATTTCAACATGTCTGCTCGCTTAACCCTTAGGAGTCGCCGATCACGCCGGCGTGATCAAATCAGTAACTGGTTCAAGACGCCGTAGCTTTAAAACTAAGTCACTTTGAGCATTGCCGTCAACTTCACTCGGAAGTGCTGACTTGAAACCCCATGCCAGTTTTTTTAATGACGTTGAAAGACCAAGTAAAAATTGAGATATTATCATTTTAATTTGATATAAAAATTATATTTACGCGTGCGTAAAAGCGCATACAGTATGTGAGGCAGGCGTCGCATTTGTTTGAATATCTTCGGCATTTTTTGTCATATTATGAAACGGAAAAAAATGCCTAGCTAGTTTTTGGAGTTGGATTTTGAGTTTTTGTGGAGGAGAAATGAGGCGAGTTGAGCCTCGTGTGAGGCGAATGCTAAATGTACCACAAACCTTGCTTTTGTACGTCGAGGATGACGAACTTGAAGAAATTATTGGTAAGGAGTCTGACACCGAGAGTGATGCTGACGACGAAATTGACGACCCGTCTTTTGTCCTCGACAGCGAGACAAAATAGCCCAAGACCTCTAAGGGATAATCACTGGAGAAATACCAGATGACTGGAAGCAGGGTAGTATAATTCTAATATACAGTATAAGAAGGGCTACAGATAAATCTGCCTTTACTGACAGCGTTATTTTAAGGATCGCCACTACAAAGAAAAGTTATTTTAAAATCAGCGTCCTCCGAACTCATTTGCACTCTTTGTGAAATAGCACTCAATGTTATGCGAGGCAGGGCTGGACTGGCTATGTAGTCTACCGGGCAGATGCCCGGTGGGCCGGTCTAGTTTTGGGCCGGTAGGGCCGGTAGGGCCGGTATAATTATTTTATATAGCCTATATATATATTATACCACGGACCGGGTATTCCGAGGGGCGCCCAGTCCAGCCCTGATGCGAGGTAACATCCTTTTAACGTTGGGGCAATTCGATAAGTTGAAAAGACGAAAGGCGTTGATTAAACTTTTTGGTAATAAAAAAAACATTGCTTAAAAGAAAACAGAAAGCTATTAACCAGTCTGTAGGTTTTTTATTGCCTCTCCTGAGTGTTGCCATACCCTTTATAACCAGTCTAATAGCCTCACGGAATACGTAAATCTTATACTATGGAATTTGCTCAGAAAATGTATCTGGTCCCTCAACAGCAAATGGAAAAGTTGAAAAACCTCCCTTCGCCCCCAGAATCAATCAGGCAAAATGTTGAGAATGAACTGAATTGGACGATTCTGAGTATTTTGTCAAAACCAAATATGGATCAACACGAAAAAGCCAAACAATACACTGCAAAGGTTTTTTATCTCTAGTTAAGATGGGGTCTAAAGAAACAAATAATCTAACATTGTCTTTGCCCGTTAATCCTGATAAAGGGGGAAATCCCTCTGAACCTTTCCAGGGTGCTGAAGCAGACCCCTCTACAGAAGATAGAGGGTGGGTTGTTTCAGATGTTATTCAAAGTGTCGCACCTAGGAGTAAGAAAAATGCCACGTACGTCTTGGACAAAATGCATAACTCTGGAAACGTCGCAACATGGAATGATAAAGGAGAGTTTATTTTCAAAGGTGAAACAGTGAACGGATCACATATGGTTGACTTAATAAAGAGCCTAACAACAACACATAAGGTATCCGAAGATAGAAGACCGGCCGGATAGTTAAAATTTCCTTAACATGCCTCTATCTGTTATACCTAATCAATATGTGGGTCATTCCATGAAAAGGGTGCCTTTTAAATTTTGAAAAGTTGAAATTTAAAATGACATTTATCGTCAATTGTTTCATAGCTTTGGAAAAAAGACAACTTGAAGTGACAGGACGTTGTATTGTGTATAATTTACTCTTTTATAAGTGATTTTCTTCTAAATGTTTTGAATATGTTGTCAACCCTGTTACAGACATATGCATTAATGCATATATGACACATTTTCTGAAATAAATATCTGGTAAATGGTACTTATATGAAAAGTACTTTGGTCCCCCTCTTCGCTGAGTTCATTTTCAGATTGTGCATGTCTTTTCAAAATATTATATTTTTAATACTGATTATGGAAGGGCAATTTATTTTCAAGAGACGATTATGTATTGTAGCGAGAACAGGGGTGTGGGGTTTCCACGCAACCAAGTTAGATAATAAAACAACACTTTAGTCAGTCAATGAAAGTATAATTATTTTTATTGGGGGGGTTTAGCACACAAAACTAGGGGAAGGGAAAAATTCTATTATTATTCTTCTACAGTCCAAATCCGTAATCCAGTTTCGTTGTCGTTGTCCGTTTCCAAGTTCGTTATCCAGTCGTCGTTCTCAAGCAATCCAGGTCAAACACAAATCCGATACAAATAAAATTTTACTCTTCAAACCACCCTCCTCGCTTTTCCCAAAGGTACTTCGCGCCGGTTAGGGCAACGCCCCCCTTTTATCCCCGAGAAATCGGCTGTCAGGGGTTCCCCGGTGTGTCCCATTTCCTCCGGACCTCCATATAAGGTTTGGGGGTGGAGCCAGCGTTTCGTCACATACCTCCCCTCTATTACCATTCCCCGCACCTCCCCCGGCCGTCTGCCACAGTATATAGGGAAAAAACAACATTTAAAAGAGAACGCTTCCAAGCATGTCCAAGTCCATAACCTAACATTGTTCTTTTTACCCAGGTAAGGGGTAAAATGCCATTTGATTTATCATTTCGAATTTTTTGATCAAATTAATGCATCTAACAGGGTTGACACCATGGTAACAGGACTGACCAGAGTAACAGGGTTGACGGGACAATGATTTTACCATTCAGTGTTACCATCTAAGTTATATATTTTGTTCTATATTTCATGGAGATGGTTGTATTTTTTAAGTTTATTACATTTCAAACAGGTCTAATATTTTTCACTGCAGTTTCATGCATGTAGTCGAATCTATAATGGACCAGGTGATTTCAATTAGGTTCCCTCCTTAGTTGAAGAAGTGAGCTAATTAGTGAAATCACCTGGTGTAATGCATTGGTTGCAACAAAAACCTGCACACACTCGGCCCTCGATGGAATGAGTTTGACACCTGTGGTTTAAAGGTAATATGCTCATTACTAGCTAACTGATAAAGGTCACAGGAAAACATGGTATGCATTTAAAAGGTTATTGTTTATAGATATTGACCATAATGTGAAAAATGAACAATTATACAGATTTATACGTTAAAATATGGTAAAAGGGTTGACGTCTTATGCTTGTCCCCCTCAGTCAAACATTATAAAACATCAAAAATAGTACATTAGAAATTAGAGAAACTTACTTGAACTGTTGTCTTCCTGATAGAGAGATGATGCAGCATCCTGTAAATTATGTCACTTCAGGAATGTTCCATTATTTTGCAAGGTTTTTTTTGTTAGGGTAACAGGGTTGAAGTATAATTAAGGGACACAGACATAATTTATACTTTTTTCAACAATTAATATGTATATTTCACACAATACCATTTTAGCAATAAGATCTCACTTTAAACATTATGCAAATGTGAAATTTTAAACATATTGTTCCCTCCCACAGCCTGGAGAGGACTACAGGGCCTTGGACAGCAGGGGCCTCACTTACAGGCAGGCTCACCTGAGGCTAATGAGCCATCAACTCAGCTGTGAGCCATTGCCTTCGTTAGGCCATTATAAAAGCACAGCCTGCCATGTCATGGAGGCAGAAGTGCCGTTTTTTGTTGTTGTTGCTGTTTCCCCTCTATTAAATCGGTTTAGAGTTAAATGCTTTGTCTTTGTGTTTTGTTTTAATTGTTTGAAAAGGGTAATAAATTGGCCGTTGGCCTATTGAACCATAGTTGTTTTTTTTGGTCTTTCATCCACTCACCACTTTGCTACCTTGCTACAGCACAATAATAACATATTTTAAAATGGAGAGTGTATCTCTTGTTATAGTAGTTTTATTGCTGATTGTTTCTTGGGGACACAAAAGGCACCCATTTCGTGGAATGACCCATGTACGTCAAAGGCTAAACGTATACAAAAAAACACCAATGTCCTTAGCATCACCAAAGTCTCCCGCAACAAACACCGGACCGGCCTATGTGTTTCCTGATCCGCGCTTTTCCTCACCTACACTAGATCGGACTATGTGGCTAGACTTTTGAGGTGTTTTCTCAAGGGTTGTTTACATTAAACTTAAGTAATAGGGAAACGTGGAAAAAATGACACAAACAATGATGTAAAGTTTATCTTGTTTCTTTTCAATAAAAATATGCCATTATGTTCAATTATTGTCTTAAATAGGCGTTAAACATAGCAGCAGAGCACACATTCTGTATACAACTAAGCATGTTTATTTTATGTATAAAAGGCTGTATTTTATGAACAAGTCTAGAAACCATAACAGAATTTATTTGTAAGTTACCACTATAGATAGACATTATATCCACAAATGAATAACCTTGACTCCTTTGGACCAGATAGAATATGCAATGCTGACGCAGGTGGTCGAGACCATGTCTTGCACTTGTCGGGAATTGTAAATCACTCTATGACAGTTTAACATCAGGAACGTATTCCCCAGAGGAGTCCTCTGTAATGTAGATAGCCAACCAATGTTCTCCGGGCTTGGCTTTAGGATGAGTGTTGATTATAAATAAAGCTGGTAAATCCTTGATCTTACACTATATGGCCAAAAGCCAGTGGACACCTGACCATCACACCTATATGAGCTTGTTGGACATCCCATTCTAAAACCATGGGCATTAATATGGAGTTGGACTCCCCTTTGCGGCTATGACAGCTGCCACTCTTCTGGAGAGGCTTTCCACAAGATTTTGGAGTGTGCCTGTGGGAAAAGCATCACGTGCACAACAAAAAATGAATAAACTAAAGCATGCTCTTGATGTGGCTTCACTGCTCATATTGGTATGCTGGTATTGGTATAACAAATCTCAGGAGCCATTACAACCCCCACTGTGCTAGCCCCACTTGGCTCTAGCGACCATAACTATTAGCTGTTCTACCCTAATAGCCTAACTGGGGAGAAAGCTGAAATGAAACAGAAAACAGGACCACTGATAAGTCATGACAGAAAGGAGGCCATGGCATGGTGCATGGCCAGCACAGACTGGATGCCTGTCTATGAGGCAGATGTAAAGGTGGAGATATTAAACACTGTCATTCAAACTGCTCTTGCTCTTGCAAACCGCTCAAACTGCTCTGCATGCCCATATAAAAGAAAAAACAAACACATTGGACAAACCATGGATGACCGAACAAATGCCATCAGGATGCCATCAGAAAAAGACAGAAGACTTTCAATAGGTGGAGTGAAATGAGAAAAAAAGAGCAGAGGCTCATAAAAGAAGCAAAGAAATAATACTACAAAAAGGAAATCCAGAATCTAAAGACAAAAAACCCCAAGGAATGGTGGGATTTCATTAAGGAAGAAATAAAACATCAGGTGGGAAAATACAAATCGATGGAGTGGAGGATAACAACGTGGCCAGCATTTAAAATGGCTTCTTTGCTGAAGCATGGACCAGTACCACACCCCTCTCTGCCCCCCCCTTACTCACGTCTGCAGTGCACGATGACCTGTGCAGTACAGATTCAATGAAACAAGCCCTGTCTAGGCTCAGCCCACGTAAGGTCTGTGGGCCAGATGGTATTACAGCCTGGCTGCTCAAGGAGCATGCCGAAGATCTAGCCCCTGTCCTCAACCACATCGTCAACACCTCCTACTGGCATGGAACCGTTTCTGCAGCCTGGAAATCAGCAAACGTGTGCCCCATCCCTAAAGTGTCAAATCCCAGCACACCAAGTGACTGGAGGCCCATTTCCTTAACATTTTATGAGAGAACTCATGCCAACAGTCCTCGCTGAGTGTAACAACCAGTACGCCTACCTACCCAAATCCAGCACCACAACTGCTCTTGGGAAAGCCACACGCTCGTGGCTAACAGCTACGGACTACAGGCAACCAACAATGGTGAGAGTGCTGTTGGCTGACATGTCCAAAGCTTTCGACCGTGTGTCTGGCTACATAGTTACACTACCGGTAGAAGGCAGGGGGTCATGGCAAATGACACGTACAGCCCCTGGTCAGAGGTGACATCTGGGGTCCCCCAAGGAGGGGTGGTCTCCCCATACCTCTTTCTGCTCCACATGTCTAATTGCAGGACAGTCCTCAGCGACACTCTAGACACAGGGTACGCAGACAATGTGGGTCTGTCCCGGGCTATCCCACTGACTAACATAGAAAGTGACATTACCATAGGCATGGAGACGTAACAGCTGGACAAGTGGGCGGCATCCAACAACATGCTGCTGAATGGAAAGAAATCTGTTGAAGTCCAGATCTGTTTTTCAAAAAACCCACCACAACCTGCCCCCCTCATTCTTGGAGAACAGGAAGTTCAGGAGCCGTCAGTGAGAAAAGCCTCAAAACGGCTGCACTTTCTGACTGTTCTAGCTAGACATGGCCTACCCACTGAGGACCTCATCACCATCTACAGTACCCTGGTCAGGCCCTGCCTTGAATATAGCGGAGTCCTAATTGTAGGATGCAGTAAAAAACAAGAAGCACTACTGGACAAAGTGCAAAAAAGAGCATTGAAAATCATAACCAGAAACGGTGCAGCCAGGCCACTGCTCCCGTCACTGCAGAGCAGGAGAGAAAACCAAGCAGTGCAACTGGTGAAGGACATGCATGACTCCCAGCACCCACTGCATGTTATGCTCCCACCCAGGTGAGCTAACTGTTCACACAGGCTGCTGAGGAACAGCAATTAACTTACATGTTTTACATTTCGAACACACCGCCAGAGAAACACCACCTTGCCCTCTGCTATCAGACATTTTAATGCTTCTCTTTAAAAACTGACCAAACTGTGCCCCCCTCCCCCATTGTGTTTAGATCCTTAACTCTACAATATGTGAGTGTGCTTTTTGTACTCTGTTTTTCTATATGTAAATATGTTTTTTTATACATTTTAATACATTTATTTTCTGATTTTATCCCGTTTTTCTCCCAATTTGGTAGCCAATTACTCCCGCTAGTCTTAGTTCAATCCCCTCCCTCATAGTTCGCTGCCATAGCCCTGTGACCGGCAGTGACGATGGCGAAGCACCACCTCCTCCGAGAAGGCACTCGTCGTGCTGTCGACTGTAATTCCGCACCCCAGAACCACTCCTGTGCACAGTGAACTGTGTCGGGAGGCCCTTTTATTTTTATTTTAAGATGTTTTTATAACAGACACTGTAAATTCTGCTTTTTATTCAGTTTGTAACTGTGAGCAAGAATATAATAAAGTCAAAGTCAAAGTTATTTCAATGACATGATTCGATTAAATGATTCAATAGGCATACATGTAAACAAATAACCTTGGATGTAAATATTTGATTCCTTGAAGATAGTTTGGATTTAGAAATAATCACAAGAATTGCGCTAATCAAGATGTTATTTGTATTTTTAACAAGTTATCCCATAACTGCAATGATTCTAAGCTGTGCAATATCTGGTCGATTAACAATGAGAGGTCTCAATCAGCAATTGTAATTGTTGGGGTTTTATCATAGGCTATGGAATGGGGGGGGGGGGACACACCGGGCCATCGTCTGACCTACTTTTGGAAACATGGCTGTGGAGCTGGAGAATGAAAGCATCTCTTGGCAATGAGGTGAGGTGTGTGGAGGCCCACAGACTGGAGCTGGAAGAAGAGGTGAGAAACATAACCAAGAATTGGAGGATAAGCATCTGCAGTGTCTGAACAATCAGAAATCCCAGAACAAGGCCAAAGAGGAGTATGCCAGGGCATTGTTGGACGTGCAGACCAGGCTCGTTCAGAAGGAGGCGGAGCTAAGGAGAGCAGCAGAGGCCCATGTGTCCGAGGCAGAGCAACTCCAGAGCCGAGCGGAGCAAGAGCGCTCTTCTCTGTCTTGACACACTCGGTCAGGACCACGGAAGCACGCAAGAGAGTCAAAACCTACCTTCTGAGACTCCACTACCACTGAATTATGTACATCTAACCAATTGACCCTTCGCTAAACCACGCCCCCCTTAGTTATTGTTGCTAAGTCCGTCAAGCTTTCGGAGCCAGCATGGCGCTACCGCTGTCGCTAACTGCTCTCCCTGGAGAAATTTTATCCAATTTTTGGAAAATAGACAAAGAGATTTCCGATAGAACCAGACAAAACAGCCTACAGTATGCTTTCGAAGGTTATATCCAGGATATCACAATTACTCTGCAAAAAAATTACGCAAAAACAATTAGGATAGAAGGGATAGCCTACAGATCACAAAGTAAAAGTGAATCACCTGGCGATTGAGACAGAGGACAACGACATTAAGGAGCAACACTGTTCCTGTAAAGCTGGGTAGGTCTTTATTCGCTTTATTCACTATTACAATCATTAAAAAGCAAAAGCAGTAGGCCTATATAACGTTACATTCAGTAGTAAGTTAGCTAGCATTAGCTAACTAACATAACATTAGTAGCCTGTGCTGTAACGACATTACTCTGGTTAGCTCCACAGGTTTCTGCGCCCATTGACAAAGTGCTGAAATAGTAATGATAGTAACATCTTAACGTTAGCAAGCTGGCTGGATCACGAATAACAAAGCTAACATTTAGTCTCACTTTACCAACGTTGCAACCCGGAGCTGTATATCCAGACCGTAGCCACGTTAGCGTCGCTGGCTAAGCTTGCTAGCGCCACGGATAGCTACGAACCGTACGATAATTTAGGTTAACCAGCTAACATCTGATAACAACAGCATAACATTATTTTACGGTTGATGAGAGTAATTACTTACCTTGGAGCAGACAAAGCTGTGCTTGTTTATCTTGGAGGTGTTCAACTGGGCATGAGGACGTCCACATAGCTTTATCCATAGTACACTTTTCAGGATTTGATTTAGGTTTTGTAAAGGGAAAAAAACGTATATCTCCTTCAAACCTCTCTGGGTAACGAGTGTCACTGTTACACGTGCCCCAGGCACAACGTTTAACCATAATTTGCTAAAAATCTGCAAAACCAGCTCGAAAATGAAGAAAAATTCTAATTTTTGCGTGAAAGTCAATGGAGGGCAGGAAAAAACTGTCGGATCCTCTGTCGGAGTATGTAAAACACGGCGCTGTGATTGGCCAGTTTGCGTTTTGGGGCGTGGTTTAGCGAAGGGTCAATTGTCATCACCACTGCTTACATAGTCAATACTACTTCTCGCAATATGTATCCTTGCTTACATCTTTCTTAAAATGTTTTAAATGAATAACCTTTTCCGATTACGGACAAAGACTAAGAGAAGGACAGTGTACTATGTGTTTGGTTTCTCTAATTCCCCATCCTTTTTATGATTTGTAAAGTATTTAGTGTAATAAAATTATAGATTTGTTTGAAATACTGCCTCCTCCAGATTATTCAACTGCCTAAACCCTCTGAAAAGGTCCTTGAGTGTCACCCCAACCCAAGGGACACTACAGTACATAGCAACAACCGACTGGAGGCACACAGTCCAACTACAATGTCATCTTCTTTTTGTTGTTTTCCTTTGTTTGTACAATATCTCAATAAATGTTTAAGGATGAGCCTAAACTAATGAAGCATGATAAACTGGCATACAAGGCCACTTTAATTTCATTTCCACATACATTAATTAACATTTCCACTTTATTGACTCCATTATATGAGCTAGTTTTACTTAGTACTAAATACTCCTCCTTCCTTCCGTCTACCCAGTCCTCAGGGTTCGATGGGGGAAAAAATCAGGGACTTGTTTCTGGGACCACTGAAGTTCCAGATAGTTCCTGATTCAGATTTTCCCATACGGTTTGTGCAATGGGAAAATGGTAGAACAGACTTAAAGCATAACATTTTGATTGTTACGGGAGCTGATCTCTGGCATTATCAGAGAGAAACTTGCCATCGCCATGACAGTGCTGATGGGAGCCAGCATTGCCAACGACGTGGCTGAAGAAAAGTTTTGCGAGACCACCATTGTTAAAGGGAGAGGGAAACGAATGTCAAAAGTAGTTCTGATGAAATAGTTGAAATTCTATGATCAGTGTTTGTGCGATCTCTGTTTGTTAGTTTGATTCACCGGCTCATGTAGTCTGTCATGGAAAAAGACACAGAATGACATCGTAATAATACATAATAATGGATTGCATTTATATAGCGTTTTTCATGTCATGATCTCAGAGCCTTAGATCTCAGAACTAACTAAAGAGGGAAACTCATCTCAACCACCATTAACAACGGTGAATGATGCCTTGAAGTTATTTGGCATCATTGTTGTTTGAATTGAAACTTCTGAAAAATGACTGTGTTCAGAGTTTCCAATAAAGTTGTGATTTATTGAAGAGAGTAAATGAGGATCATGATGCACAAGTACACCGGGCAAAGCAAGGCAGGGCAAATATAAAGTTCTGCTGTGATGTGTGTGTCTTTATACTTTGCAGGACCATCAATGATGGTCCACCCACAGAAACCTAATCACTCTCAAATAAACAGTGATCACTGTTATGCTAATGCATACACCAAATGGCTGTCTGTAACCTAAATGTTCATTTATATGACTTATAAATGAGACATTGTGAGACACCACCTTCCATTGGGTCCAAGCCAATTCAACATGCAATAACATTTAAAGAGAACAGCAAATTGTATGGCCAATATTCTTTACATTGTGTTTAAAAGAGAATTTAGAGAATGCATGATGCCTTAAGGATTTTTATCCACATGACTCTAATTATCTGGGTTTCAATGTATTTTGTTCTTGCAATACATTTTCTCTTCGAGAATGACAAATAATAAATTGCACTGCAACTATCCTGTTTGTTCTGTAGGCTGAAAGACCAAAGAGCATGGAGCTGTGCTGAAAGAGCTGATGCAGACCACAAACTTGGCGACAAATACTTATGTGAATGCTTTTCTATTGCTTGTATGTGTATTTTGGGGTTTCCACCTTTGAAGTGACAACTATGATTCCTCCCCTCATTATAGACTATGTCCACATTATGTATGTAAAGACAATATTTGTTCTACTTTGTATAGATTTAAAATAAGCCAAACATACCTTTACGTCGTTAGAAATATATTCAACCATAACACTGTCTACAATAAGACATACTTGAAAGAATGTATTTGATTTTGTGTAACTGCTAAATTAACTGCTAAGTAAAAGCTACATTAGCATTTCTATATTGAATTTGAATTTTTCTACATTATTTGTTAAAGTTTGATTGCTTTTCATATAAAGTTTTAAATCATTTGAATTCTACCAATGATTGGGCCATTGCTTGGGGGTTGTTGACATGTTTATATTACTGTGAAAACAGAGTTTTAAAGGGCTGACTGCATTCATGAGAGTCTGTTAATTTACACAGTCTAATATTTGTCAAATTATGAAACTTTACCAATACATTATTTATGACTCGTAATTTACAAAATGCTGTAATGAGCTTATCACAATTTATCAATTCGCCAACATAACAAATGTTTATGTGTTATATATAAACCTTTATTTATATAAACCTTTATTGCAGACACTCGGTCCATATAAAAAAATAACAATGTACAAGTATAGAAAATGGAGAAAACAAAAGGATACAACATACAAAACTGTGCATATTAAAAATATACAAACTATTGCACCAATGCCGTCTCAGCTTGGAAGTGAATCTGTAACAGCTTTTCATAGGACTGACAAGAGCTTCTATTATCTGATTCTCAGACTTGTCCAGCCGACACATAAAACTAAACATCAGCTGTCTTAAGAGTGCCTCACAGGTTGGCACACTAGTGGACACAAACAATTGACTGGCACTATGCCACCTAGGGACACGGAGCAGCAACCTCATTGCATCATTGTAGGCTACTTTAAGCCTCTGCATACTCATTTTCTTGTAGTTAGACCACAATTGAGCAGTGTACAACGGTGTGATATAGGTTCTGAACAGGGAACACTTTACATAGTCAGAGCACATAGAAAACTTCCTTAACAGCATATTAGCCTGAGAATAGATTTTACATCGCTGGCGATGAATGTCTTTGTCATCCATCCAGTCATCAGATATGGCATGACCTAGGTATTTTATTTCCTCACACACATCAAGAGGACTGTCAGACAAATAAAATGTTGGAAAAGTTAGTTTCCTGTCCCCACTGCTTCTAACTATCATTATGTGGCTTTTCTTAGCATTATACTTTATGTCATGATCTATGCCATACTGAGAGCACACCTTCAGCAAATGTTGCATCCCAGCACTATATGGACTGAGCAGGACCAGGTCATCTGCATACATGAGATGATTGACCATAGAATTGCCCACAAAACAGCCTGTTTTTGACCCATTTAACTGTATTGATAAGTCATCCATATATAATGTTGGCACAGATGAGTACAGTTGTACACTGTAGCAGGATGTTGGACAAATGGCCCTTTTCTGATCAAAGGGTTCAAATAAGTTTCAGCCACATTAGGTATGTGCAGCACAGCCTCATTGCAATCAACCAATATATGGCAATGTACAGGACATATGGCTGAGATGGAAAAAAATGATTTTATGGATTCAGGATTAAGCTCTGTGTGTCTTTGAGTTTACGGTTTATTGTGTACAGTTTATTATATAATGTTTATAGTTGATAAAATGTACTGTGGTTTCTTATCATTATTATCAAAGGCTTCAAATAAGGCCCTTGGACAGGAATGTAAGCCCTTATTATAATATTGTTTGGGAAAATCAGATTCGGCTTACATGGATTTAGACCGCCTTTTTCAGTAATGTAACCTGCTGTCAGTGTGGGAACTGCCTGTTTTCTCAGTCGAGTGGGGTGTTCTGGCACTTCTTCACCACAAGAGGGAGATCGAATACAATTAAGATATAGCTATACTTAATGACCACTTGGTGGCGACAAATCCTCAGTTATGGATGCTGTGCTGAAGGAGTAGTTTTATTATCATTATCATTATTATTATTATTGTTATTATTATTATTAATAATAATAATAATAATAATAATATATTTATTTAAAAAATATCTTAACCACTTCTTAGTTTTAATTTTAATACAGTCAATTCAAGAATAATATGTAATTTGTATGTATAATTTTATTTTTACAGTTTACATTTTGAATATACAAATGGATATCATATACAAATACACTATATTATATTCACGTATGTGTGCTGGGATACAAGGAACATGAAATTGCACTAATTGTAACAAATACAACAAATCTCCACTTTTAGAACTTTTGTTCTGGTATCAATTTTTCCAAAATAAAAATGATATGGGTATATTGAGATTTCCGTATTTTAAATAATAAATCAATAATTACACTGTGCATTTGTACAGTTGCTCAACAAATTTCATTGAATTCTTTGAGGGTGCTACGAGATGTTTTGAAAAGGTGAGGCTTAACACAGTGCAGGATGCAGGATCATCTCTAGACAGTGTGTAAAAGGACGAGCCCAGATGAGCTGAACGGGCTGTTCTCATTACATTCTTATAGTCCTACCTACACACATGCCAATGTGCACACACACATACACTCTTTCTCTATCACATTCTTATAGTCCTACGTACACACACCTGCACTCTTTCTCCAACACTTTTTTTCTCCCTTCCTCTCTCTTCTCTTTCTTCTGTGACAGTTAAATCGCAAAATGACATAGAATGAAACGGCACTGACAATGGCCTAGACCCGAATCATGTTTGTTTTGAGGTGAGAATTGAAGTTAAAATGTATTTAAAAAAATGAATGTTTACTTTTGTGTTGTGCAAGCCTTTCCCTTCAGAAGTGTCGTTGATATAGTAATTTGTCTTCTTTTTTGCACCCCATATTATCCAAATGTAGACTAGCTGCTAACTGTTTTTGGGTTGAGCAGTTCCTCCATTTTGTTGACTGTAAAATCACAGCCAAGTGAAAATCAAGAATTTGTTAGAGAGCAGTGATAGTGATAATAAAAATGTAAGTAAAATTGATTTTAAAAATATGACATTAATAGGCACCATAACAGTGATGTAAGTGAATGATTTGGAACTATTCAGAGCTTCCCATCGCTGCCATGCAGAGCGCTGGCTGCTAGTGGGGCTGGGGGTTGGAATGCGTTCTGCATCTGTCATGTTTCTGTAAGAGGGTAGGGTAGTGATTATCCTTCTAAACCATATCAGAATCAGAATCAGATTTATTGTCGCCAAGTACATTTACACATACAAAGAATTTAACTTGGTTAGTTGGTGCAGTGCAAACTGTAGACAGACAAAAGCAATAAACAATAAGGTGGCATCCAAGGCAGGTTGCAGCCAATAATTTTGTATGCAGACCGGATGATCTGATGCAGCCTGGGGAGGGCCGTCTGGTTCAGGTGAGTGAGGCTGGGGGAGGGGGATGGGGGGTTGTAGGTGTTGGGCTCAGGACTGCCACGTTGACTGTCGAATCCACAGTAAAACTTGTTCAATTTGCCAGCCGTAGATTGTTCATGGAGTGGGGGTATTTGGTCTTGCAATTTGTTATCTCCTGTAGACACTGAGAAGGAGCCATTAGCTGAGAACTGTTCTAGTCTTCTTGAGTATTGTCGTTTGACCTCCCTCAGCACCATACCAAACGAGTACTTAGCCAGCTTGAACTTTTCCCTGTCTCCACTCCTAAGGGCCTCCTCCTTCTCCAAGGGTAACTGTCTGAGTTTAGCTGTAAATTATGGTTTGTCATTATTGTAGCACACCCTGGTGCGAGTTGGGATACGGCCGTCCTCGCAGAAGCTGATATATGACGTCACGAAATCTGTATATTCATCCAAACTCTTTGTGGCAGTCCTGAAAGATTCTTAGTCTGTGCAGTCCAAGCACTCTCGCAGCTCCTCTGCTGCTTCACTGCTCCACTTCTTAGATTCTTAGAGTTTCTGCCTGTATGAAGCAATAAGGTGAATTAACGAATTGTCAGACTCACCCAGTGCAGCACAGGGGATAGCGTGAAAGGCGTTGTTGATAGTCGTGTAACAGTGATCCAACGTGTTCATCCTTCTGGTCAGACATTTCATACATTGTTTATATTTTGGGAGTTCGTGATTTAGATTTCCTTTATTAAAGTCCCCAAGGACAATAACCACGGAATCCAGGGGCCTCATTTATAAAAAAAGTTGCATAGAAACCATCCTACATTTGATCTAAGATCATTTCTGAAATGTGCGTACGTGTGATTCAGAGAAAATGAACATACGCACAAAAAACAGTGCGTACGCCACTCCCCCAGATGTGAAATCTCTAAATCACAAATGATCTTGAAATTGTGCATAGCTGAATGGTTTTAGATCTCTGCCTTGTAAACGCCCCCTATTAATATCATTAGCATATAAAGGAGCTCGAATCAAAACACAAATCCTCTGCTTGATAATGGTGAGTTGCAAGAATTTTTTTTTTAGCGAGGCCGAAATCGAGGTCCTGTTGGCGGAGGTGCAGATGCGTGCAGGGACACTGCTTGGGAGCCTTTCCAGTGGCTTTACCAGTAAAACCAAGTACGTGGCCTGGCAGTCTGTAGCCCAGGCTGTGAACAGGGGGCAGCAAAGGTCCCTGAAGGACAAAGAAAAAGTGGTCTGATTTTAAACTGAGGTCAAAATCTCTAATAAAGTGTTCCCTTCTTATTGCGCGGTTGGCGATATCTTCGAGAAGCGACAATGCTGCCATTCTTCCTCTTGCAAACCACTGCATTATTGGACATTTTATAGCCTATAGATTGACCGAAATGTTTTACACGTGTGGAACCATAATATGTATTAGGCTAAATACATTTCAAGGATGTGTCAATTATGCTAATAGGGGTAGTTTTGGAAAACCAATGTGTTTTTGTTTTGTTTTCCACAAGTAGCCTAGCTTATGTTGTTTTAATTTATTCATAACTTTATTGTGCAAACCATTAGCCTACGTATAGCCTAAGCAATGTGTTCAATCTGGTAATACTACTACTGCTACTAATAATAATAATAATAATAAATACATTTTAAAGTTTGATTGCTTTTCATATAAAGTTTTAAATCATTAATATTGCATTCTTATTGGATATATACTCACAATTAGCTGATTTACACTAACATGGTCTATTTTGGTTTTCTGTCTCAAGAGTAAATCCTATTTACAACACCATAGTTTACCATAGTCTCCTCTAGATCGCTCATAACAGATCAGTATATATTAAATTAAATCCCCAAAATTATGTTTTAGGTTAAAAGTTTAAAAGTTTAAAGGTTAAAACCTTTAATTTCATGTATGCACTAACAAGGTTTTCCTGCACACAGCTTGGCCTACAGTTGGTCTACTCTACTTCAACAACATGTAGGCTACTCACCACTGGGCACAGGCAGGTTGCTTTGGATTCAAACCTTCTCTCAACAGCCTAATTCATACTCTTCAGAGGGATAATGAGCCTAACAGTGGACTGCTGAAGAATATACATTATTGCCCATTTCAATTGAAATTGGCCATGCATTTCTAATTTAATTGTAATCGTGTCGCCATTGGAATGGTGGCTTGGTTTACCAACCTGTTCTCTCCAACAGTATAATTCACACTCTTCAGAGGGGTAATAGTGGATTCCTATTAGAATACATAGGTATGTATTGAATTCTGTCAATGATTGGGCCATTGCTGGGGGGTTGTTGACATGTTTATATTACTGTGAAAACAGAGTTTTAAAGGGCTGACTGCATTCATGAGAGTCTGTTCATATAGAGTCTGTCTAATATTTGTCAAATTATGAAACTTTACCAATACATTATTTATGACTTGTAATTTACAAAATGCTCGAATGAGCTTATCACAATTTATCAATTTGCCAACATAACAAATGTTTATATGTTATGTTGGCACAGATGAGTACAGTTGTACACTGTAGCAGGATGTTGGACAAATGGCCCTTTTCTAATCAAAGGGTTCAAGTAAGTTTCAGCCACATTTGATATGTGCAGCACAGCCTAATTGCAATCAACCAATATAAGGCAATGTACAGGACATATGGCTTAGATGGAAAATAATTATTTGATGGATTCAGGATTAAGCTCTGGGTGTCTTTGAGTTTACGCTTTATTGTGTACAGTTTATTATATAATGTTTATAGTTAATAAAATATACTGTGGTTTCTTATCATTATTATCAAAAGTTTCAAATAAGGCCCTTGGGCAGGAATGTAAGCCCTTATTATAATAGTGTTTGGGAAAATCAGATACGGCTTAGATGGATTTAGACCGCCTTTTTCAGTAATGTAACCTGCTGTCAGTGTGGGAACTGCCTGTATAATCAGTCGCGTGGGGTGTTCTGGCACTTCTTTACCACAAGAGGGAGATCGAATAAAATTAAGATATAACTATACTTAATGACCACTTGATGGCGACAAATTCTCAGTTATGGATACTGTGCTGAAGGAGTAGTTTTATTATCATTATTATTATTTTTGTTATTACTATTATTATTATTATTATTTGTTCTCCCCGTGTCCGCGTGGGTTTCCTCCGGGTACTCCGGTTTCCTCCCACAGTCCAAAGACATGCACGTTAGCCTAATTGGAGAGTCTAAATTGCCCGTAGATATGAGTGTGTGAGTCAATGGTGTGTGTGCCCTGCGATGGATTGGCGACCTGTCCAGGGTTTATTCCTGCCTCTCGCCCCTATGCATGCTGGGATAGGCTCCAGCCCCCCCGCGACCCTGACCAGGAATAAGCGGTTTAGACAATGAGATGAGATGAGATGAGATTATTATTATTGTTATTATTATTATATTATTATTATTATTTTTACACCTATGAAATCCAAAAATATTAGCCACCTCAGTTTTAATTTTAATACAGTCAATTCAAGAATAATATTTTGTAAGTATAATTTTAATTTTACAGCCTAAATTTTGAATATACAAATGGATATAACAAATAATAACAAATATAAAAAATCTCCACTTATAGAGCTTTTGTTCTAGTAAAAATAGTATGGGTATATTGAGATTTCCATATTTTAAACAATAAATCAATAATTACACTATATGCATTTGTACAGTTACTCAACAAATTCATTGAATTCTTTGAGGATGCTATGAGATGTTTTGAAAAGGTGAGGCTTAACACAAAGCAGGATGCAGGATCATCTCTAGACATTGGGTAAAAGGACTAGCCCAGATGGGCTGAATGGGCTGTTCTCATTACATTCTACATTTTTACATTTTTTTTACATTTTAAGCATTTAGCAGACGCTCTTATCCAGAGCGACTTACAAGATGTGCATCAATACATGGTAGGAGCAATCACAGTTAGCGCACGAGATCAGTGCAGGAATACAGCAATAGACATCATTGCAGGCATCTGCGTACCATACCTGTAACACCGGGAAGGAAAAGGTATTTTACAATGTTTACAAAATGTACATCATTTTTTTTTTTTTTTTTTTTTTTTTTTTTTTTTTTTAAAAGAGTATAGTGTTGAACAAGTAGACAGTGGTGAAGACAATTTAGCTAGATGGACAGAGATCAGGGGTAGTGGAGTCTGAAGAGGTGGGTTTTGAGTCTCTTGCGGAAGATTGGAAGTGATTCCGCAGTCCTGACCAATTGCGGGAGGTCGTTCCACCAACGAGGACCAGGACAGAGAAGAGGCGAGCGCGGATGAGCGGCTGCCAGGCGCCCGGAGGGATGGGGCAGTCAGTCTGCCAGCGGAGGCGGAGCGGAGAGGTCTGGACGGGGTGTAGGGCGTGATGAGTGACTGGAGGTATGGGGGAGCAGTACCTCTGGCGCTTGAAAAGCAAGCACCAGTGACTTGAATCTGATGCGTGCTGCGATGGGGAGCCAGTGCAGAGAGGAGAGTAGAGGGGTGGCGTGGGTGAACTTCGGCTGGTTGAACACCAGGCGAGCAGCAGCGTTCTGGACTAGTTGCAGTGGCTTGATGGCACAGGCCGGAAGGCCTGCCAGCAAGGAGTTGCAGTAGTCAGACGTGAGATCACCAGGGCCTGGACCAGGAGTTGAGTGGCCTCTTGGGTGAGGAACGGTCGGATCCTCCGGATGTTGTGGAGGAGAAACGGCAGGTCGAGTGATCGCTGCAATATGGCTCGAGAAGCACAGCTGGTTGTCCAGGGTTACCCCAAGACTCCTGGCAGACTGGGACGGAGACACTATGGAGCCTTCCACGGTGATTGACGCATCAATCATCGGGGAGCCCTTCGCTGGGAGGAAGAGCAGCTCTGTCTTCCCCAGGTTCAGCTTCAGGTGGTGGGTGGACATCCATGCGGAGATGTCAGCCAGGCATGCAGAGATCCGTGCCGGGACCCGGGTATCAGATGGAGGAAGGAGAGAAACAGTTGAGTGTCATCAGCATAACAGTGATAGGAAAAACCATGAGCAGAAATAACAGAACCAAGTGACTTGGTGTACAGAGAAAATAGGACAGGGCCTAGCACCGAGCCCTGCGGGACACCGGTAGAGAGGGTGCGGGGAGAGGGAGAGGATCCTCTCCAGGCCACCTGGTAGGACCGGTCAGCCAGGTAGGACTCAAACCATGTCAACACAGATCCAGAGATTCCCATCTCGACGAGAGATGAGAGCAGGATCCGGTGGTCCACGGTGTCGAATGCCGCCGACAGGTCGAGGAGAAGGAGGACGGAGCTAAGGGATCGGGACTTAGCGATGTGAAGAGCCTCTGTGACCGCAAGGAGAGCAGTCTCTGTGGAGTGGCCTGCTCTGAACCCAGATTGGTTAGGATCAAGCAGGTCGTTCTGTGAGAGATGAGCAGACAGTTGATTATAGACAGCCCGCTCTAACGTTTTGGAGAGGAATGGGAGGAGAGAGACAGGTCGGTAGTTAGAGATGACAGCAGGATTCAGAGAGGGTTTTTTGAGGAGGGGGACAACCTGAGCGCATTTGAGGGCGGAGGGGACAGAGCCAGAGGAAAGAGAGGAGTTAATGACATGATTCTTATAGTCCTACCTACACACACGCCCATGTGCACACACACATACACTCTTTCTCTATCACATTCTTATAGTCCTACATACACACACCCCCACGTGCACTCTTTCTCCAAAACTTTTTTCTCCCTTCCTCTCTCTTCTCTTTCTTCTGTGACAGTTAAATCGCAAAATGACATAGAATAAAACGGCATTGACAATGGCCTAGACCCGAATCATGTTTGTTTTGAGGTGAGAATTGAAGTTAAAATGTATTTAAAAAAATGAATGTTTACTTTTGTGTTGTGCAAGCCTTTCCCTTCAGAAGTGTCGTTGATATAGTAATTTGTCTTCTTTTTTGCACCCCATATTATCCAAATGTAGACTAGCTGCTAACTGTTTTTGGGTTGAACAGTTCCTCCATTTTGTTGACTGTAAAATCACAGCCAAGTGAAAATCAAGAATTTGTTAGAGAGCAGTGATAGTGATAATAAAAATGTAAGTAAAATTGATTAAAAAAATATGACATTAATAGGCACCATACCAGTGATGTAAGTGAATGATTTGGAACTATTCAGAGCTTCCCATCGCTGCCATGCAGAACGCTGGCTGCTAGTGGGGCTGGGGGTTGGAATGCGTTCTGCATCTGTCATGTTTCTGTAAGAGAGTAGGGTAGTGATTATCCTTCTAAACCATATCAGAATCAGAATCAGATTTATTGTCGCCAAGTACATTTACACATATGCTGCTGCCAGAGTCCTAACGAAAACCAAAAAAAGGGAACACATTACACCAGTCCTTGCTGCTTTGCACTGGCTCCCAGTCTCTTTTAGAATTGATTTTAAAGTCCTACTACTTGTTTATAAGGCTTTAAATGGCCTAGCACCTTTTTATATTAAAGATATTTTATCACCATATGTACCAACTCGAGCACTTAGATCATCCACAGCGGACTTACTCACTGTACCCAGGGCTGGACTGGCTATATAGTCTACCGGGCAAATGCCCGGTGGGCCGGTCTAGTTTTGGGCCGGTAGGGCCTCGGTAGGGCGGTAGAATCATTTTATATATATTATACCACGGATCGGGTGTTCCGAGGGGCGCAATACATTTTTCGCGCATATAAACGTAACTGGTCTCAGCTTCTTTTCGCGCAGCACCCCCCCCCCGTCGACAGATTTATTCGCGCAGCACCCCCCGTCGACAGATTTATTCGCGCAGCACCCCCGGTCGACAGAAAATGCGGGCGCTGCACGGGTGCCGGGCTGGTCTGAGCGCGAAATGGCAGGGCCGATTTTTTCTCCCAGTCCAGCCCTGACTGTACCTGTGGCCAAACGAAAAAGTGGTGAAAGTGCCTTCTGTTATGTTGCACCAAAACTCTGGAATACTCTCCCACAAAACATTAAAACAGCAGACTCAGTTGACAATTTTAAAAGCAGCTAAAACCTTTCTTTTTAATTTGGCTTTTAATTAATTTATTAGGTTGACTATACTTTTATTGTCTCTGTTTTAAACCTTAGAATTGAGTATGATTGTTATGTGTATTTTCCTGATTTTTATTTTTATTATTCTTTTTTACTTTTGTCTTATGCCTATGTATGTATGTATGTATGTATGTATTTATATGTGTATATGTATATATATGCGTGTATATATGTATATGTGTGTATATATATATGTATATATATTTTTATGCGGCACGGTGGTGCAGTGCATAGCGCTGTCGCCTCACAGCAAGAAGGTCTCGGGTTCGAATCCAGGCCGGGGGCCTTTCTGTGCGGAGTTTGCATGTTCTCCCCGTGTCTGCGTGGGTTTCCTCCGGGTACTCCGGTTTCCTCCCACAGTCCAAAGACATGCACGTTAGGCTAATTGGAGAGTCTAAATTGCCCGTAGGTATGAGTGTGTGAGTGAATGGTGTGTGTGCCCTGCGATGGATTGGCGACCTGTCCAGGGTGTATTCCTGCCTCTCGCCCGGAACGCATGCTGGGATAGGCTCCAGCGCGACCCTGACCAGGAATAAGCGGCTTAGATAATGGATGGATGGATGGATATTTTTATGCCTTACTTTCCCTGTAAAGCACTTTGAGCTACTGTTTGTATGAAAGGTGCTATACAAATAAAGCTATTATTATTATTATTATTATTATTATATAAAGAATTTAACTTGGTTAGTTGGTGCAGTGCAAACTGTAGACAGACAAAAGCAATAAACAATAAGGTGGCATCCAAGGCAGGTTGCAGCCAATAATTTTGTATGCAGACCGGATGATCTGATGCAGCCTGGGGAGGGCCGTCTGGTTCAGGTGAGTGAGGCTGGGGGAGGGGGATGGGGGGTTGTAGGTGTTGGGCTCAGGACTGCCACATTGACTGTCGAATCCACAGTAAAACTTGTTCAATTTGCCAGCCGTAGATTTTTCATGGAGTGGGGGTAAAATCTTGCAATTTGTTATCTCCTGTAGACACTGAGAAGGAGCCATTAGCTGAGAACTGTTCTAGTCTTCTTGAGTATTGTCGTTTGACCTCCCTCAGCACCATACCAAACGAGTTCTTAGCCAGCTTGAACTTTTCCCTGTCTCCACTCCTAAGGGCCTCCTCCTTCTCCAAGGGTAACTGTCTGAGTTTAGCTGTAAATTATGGTTTGTCATTATTGTAGCACACCCTGGTGCGAGTTGGGATACGGCTGTCCTCGCAGAAGCTGATATATGACGTCACAAAATCTGTATATTCATCCAAACTGTTTGTGGCAGTCCTGAAAGATTCTTAGTCTGTGCAGTCCAAGCACTCTCGCAGCTCCTCTGCTGCTTCACTGCTCCACTTCTTAGATTATTAGAGTTTCTGCCTGTATGAAGCAATAAGGTGAATTAGCGAATTGTCAGACTCACCCAGTGCAGCACAGGGGATAGCGTGAAAGGCGTTGTTGATAGTCGTGTAACAGTGATCCAACGTGTTCATCCTTCTGGTCAGACATTTCATACATTGTTTATATTTTGGGAGTTCGTGATTTAGATTTCCTTTATTAAAGTCCCCAAGGACAATAACCACGGAATCCAGGGGCCTCATTATAAAAAGTTGCGTAGAAACCATCCTACATTTGATCTAAGATAATTTCTGAAATGTGCGTACGTGTGATTCAGAAAATGAACGTACGCACAAAAAAAAACGTGTGTACGCCACTCCCAGATGTGAAATCTCTAAATCACAAATGATCTTGAAATTGTGCATAGCTGAATGGTTTTAGATCTCTGCCTTGTAAACGCCCCCTATTAATATCATTAGCATATAAAGGACGAATCAAAACACAAATCCTCTGCTTGATAATGGTGAGCTGCAAGATTTTTTTTTAGCGAGGCCGAAATCGAGGTCCTGTTGGCGGAGGTGCAGATGCGTGCAGGGACACTGCTTGGGAGCCTTTCCAGTGGCTTTACCAGTAAAACCAAGTACGTGGCCTGGCAGTCTGTAGCCCAGGCTGTGAACGGGGGGCAGCAAAGGTCCCTGAAGGACATAAAGAAAAAGTGGTCTGATTTTAAACTGAGGTCAAAATCTCTAATAACTCGTTTCCCTTCTTATTGCGTGGTTGGCGATATCTCGAGAAGCGACAATGCTGCCATTCTTCCTCTTGCAAACCACTGCATTATTGGACATTTTATAGCCTATAGATTGACCTAAATGTTTTACACGCGTGGAACCATAATATGTATTAGGCTAAATACATTTCAAGGATGTGTCAATTATGCTAATAGGGGTAGTTTTGGAAAACCAATGTGTTTTTGTTTTGTTTTCCACAAGTAGCCTAGCTTATGTTGTTTTAATTTATTAATAATTTTATTGTGCAAACCATTAGCCTATGTATAGCCTAAGCAATGTGTTCAATCTGGTAATACTACTACTACTACTACTACTACTACTACTACTAATAATAATAATAATAAATACATTTTAAAGTTTGATTGCTTTTCATATAAAGTTTTAAATCATTAATATTGCATTCTTATTGGATATATACTCACAATTAGCTGATTTACACTAACATGGTCTATTTTGGTTTTCTGTCTCAAGAGTAAATCCTATTTACAACACCATAGTTTACCATAGTCTCCTCTAGATCGCTCATAACAGATCAGTGTATATTAAATTAAATCCCCAAAATTATGTTTTAGGTTAAAAGTTTAAAAGTTTAAAGGTTAAAACCTTTAATTTCATGTATGCACTAACAAAGTTTTCCTGCACACAGCTTGGCCTACAGTTGGTCTACTCTACTTCAAACAACATGTAGGCTACTCACCACTGGGCACAGGCAGGTTGCTTTGGATTCAAACCTTCTCTCAACAGCCTAATTCATACTCTTCAGAGGGATAATGAGCCTAACAGTGGACTGCTGAAGAATATACATTATTGCCCATTTCAATTGAAATTGGCCATGCATTTCTAATTTAATTGTAATCGTAATCGCCATTGGAATGGTGGCTTGGTTTACCAACCTGTTCTCTCCAACAGTATAATTCACACTCTTCAGAGGGGTAATAGTGGATTCCTATTAGAATACATAGGTATGTATTGAATTCTGTCAATGATTGGGCCATTGCTGGGGGGTTGTTGACATGTTTATATTACTGTGAAAACAGAGTTTTAAAGGGCTGACTGCATTCATGAGAGTCTGTTCATATAGAGTCTGTCTAATATTTGTCAAATTATGAAACTTTACCAATACATTATTTATGACTTGTAATTTACAAAATGCTCGAATGAGCTTATCACAATTTATCAATTTGCCAACATAACAAATGTTTATATGTTATGTTGGCACAGATGAGTACAGTTGTACACTGTAGCAGGATGTTGGACAAATGGCCCTTTTCTAATCAAAGGGTTCAAGTAAGTTTCAGCCACATTTGATATGTGCAGCACAGCCTAATTGCAATCAACCAATATAAGGCAATGTACAGGACATATGGCTGAGATGGAAAATAATTATTTTATGGATTCAGGATTAAGCTCTGGGTGTCTTTGAGTTTACGCTTTATTGTGTACAGTTTATTATATAATGTTTATAGTTAATAAAATATACTGTGGTTTCTTATCATTATTATCAAAGGTTTCAAATAAGGCCCTTGGGCAGGAATGTAAGCCCTTATTATAATAGTGTTTGGGAAAATCAGATACGGCTTAGATGGATTTAGACCGCCTTTTTCAGTAATGTAACCTGCTGTCAGTGTGGGAACTGCCTGTATAATCAGTCGCGTGGGGTGTTCTGGCACTTCTTTACCACAAGAGGGAGATCGAATAAAATTAAGATATAACTATACTTAATGACCACTTGATGGCGACAAATTCTCAGTTATGGATACTGTGCTGAAGGAGTAGTTTTATTATCATTATTATTATTTTTGTTATTACTATTATTATTATTATTGTTATTATTATTATATAATTATTATTATTTTTACACCTATGAAATCCAAAAATATTAGCCACCTCAGTTTTAATTTTAATACAGTCAATTCAAGAATAATATTTTGTAAGTATAATTTTAATTTTACAGCCTAAATTTTGAATATACAAATGGATATAACAAATAATAACAAATATAAAAAATCTCCACTTATAGAGCTTTTGTTCTGGTAAAAATAGTATGGGTATATTGAGATTTCCATATTTTAAACAATAAATCAATAATTACACTATATGCATTTGTACAGTTGCTCAACAAATTCATTGAATTCTTTGAGGATGCTATGAGATGTTTTGAAAAGGTGAGGCTTAACACAAAGCAGGATGCAGGATCATCTCTAGACATTGGGTAAAAGGACTAGCCCAGATGGGCTGAATGGGCTGTTCTCATTACATTCTTATAGTCCTACCTACACACACGCCCATGTGCACACACACATACACTCTTTCTCTATCACATTCTTATAGTCCCACATACACACACCCCCATGTGCATTCTTTCTCCAAAACTTTTTTTCTCTCTTCTCTTTCTTCTGTGACAGTTAAATCGCAAAATGACATAGAATAAAACGGCACTGACAATGGCCTAGACCCGAATCATGTTTGTTTTGAGGTGAGAATTGAAGTTAAAATGTATTTAAAAAAATGAATGTTTACTTTTGTGTTGTGCAAGCCTTTCCCTTCAGAAGTGTCGTTGATATAGTAATTTGTCTTCTTTTTTGCACCCCATATTATCCAAATGTAGACTAGCTGCTAACTGTTTTTGGGTTGAGCAGTTCCTCCATTTTGTTGACTGTAAAATCACAGCCAAGTGAAAATCAAGAATTTGTTAGAGAGCAGTGATAGTGATAATAAAAATGTAAGTAAAATTGATTTTAAAAATATGACATTAATAGGCACCATAACAGTGATGTAAGTGAATGATTTGGAACTATTCAGAGCTTCCCATCGCTGCCATGCAGAGCGCTGGCTGCTAGTGGGGCTGGGGGTTGGAATGCGTTCTGCATCTGTCATGTTTCTGTAAGAGGGTAGGGTAGTGATTATCCTTCTAAACCATATCAGAATCAGATTTATTGTCACCAAGTACATTTACACATACAAAGAATTTAACTTGGTTAGTTGGTGCAGTGCAAACTGTAGACAGACAAAAGCAATAAACAATAAGGTGGCATCCAAGGCAGGTTGCAGCCAATAATTTTGTATGCAGACCGGATGATCTGATGCAGCCTGGGGAGGGCCATCTGGTTCAGGTGAATGAGGCTGGGGGAGGGGGATGGGGGGTTGTAGGTGTTGGGCTCAGGACTGCCACATTGACTGTCGAATCCACAGTAAAACTTGTTCAATTTGCCAGCCGTAGATTGTTCATGGAGTGGGGGTATTTGGTCTTGCAATTTGTTATCTCCTGTAGACACTGAGAAGGAGCCATTAGCTGAGAACTGTTCTAGTCTTCTTGAGTATTGTCGTTTGACCTCCCTCAGCACCATACCAAACGAGTACTTAGCCAGCTTGAACTTTTCCCTGTCTCCACTCCTAAGGGCCTCCTCCTTCTCCAAGGGTAACTGTCTGAGTTTAGCTGTAAATTATGGTTTGTCATTATTGTAGCACACCCTGGTGCGAGTTGGGATACGGCTGTCCTCGCAGAAGCTGATATATGACGTCACGAAATCTGTATATTCATCCAAACTGTTTGTGGCAGTCCTGAAAGATTCTCAGTCTGTGCAGTCCAAGCACTCTCGCAGCTCCTCTGCTGCTTCACTGCTCCACTTCTTAGATTCTTAGAGTTTCTGCCTGTATGAAGCAATAAGGTGAATTAGCGAATTGTCAGACTCACCCAGTGCAGCACAGGGGATAGCGTGAAAGGCGTTGTTGATAGTCGTGTAACAGTGATCCAACGTGTTCATCCTTCTGGTCAGACATTTCATACATTGTTTATATTTTGGGAGTTCGTGATTTAGATTTCCTTTATTAAAGTCCCCAAGGACAATAACCACGGAATCCAGGGGCCTCATTTATAAAAAAGTTGCGTAGAAACCATCCTACATTTGATCTAAGATAATTTCTGAAATGTGCGTACGTGTGATTCAGAGAAAATGAACGTACGCACAAAAAAACGTGTGTACGCCACTCCCCCAGATGTGAAATCTCTAAATCACAAATGATCTTGAAATTGTGCATAGCTGAATGGTTTTAGATCTCTGCCTTGTAAACGCCCCCTATTAATATCATTAGCATATAAAGGAGCTCGAATCAAAACACAAATCCTCTGCTTGATAATGGTGAGCTGCAAGAATTTTTTTTTTAGCGAGGCCGAAATCGAGGTCCTGTTGGCGGAGGTGCAGATGCGTGCAGGGACACTGCTTGGGAGCCTTTCCAGTGGCTTTACCAGTAAAACCAAGTACGTGGCCTGGCAGTCTGTAGCCCAGGCTGTGAACGGGGGGCAGCAAAGGTCCCTGAAGGACATAAAGAAAAAGTGGTCTGATTTTAAACTGAGGTCAAAATCTCTAATAACTCGTTCCCTTCTTATTGCGCGGTTGGCGATATCTTCGAGAAGCGACAATGCTGCCATTCTTCCTCTTGCAAACCACTGCATTATTGGACATTTTATAGCCTATAGATTGACCTAAATGTTTTACACGCGTGGAACCATAATATGTATTAGGCTAAATACATTTCAAGGATGTGTCAATTATGCTAATAGGGGTAGTTTTGGAAAACCAATGTGTTTTTGTTTTGTTTTCCGCAAGTAGCCTAGCTTATGTTGTTTTAATTTATTAATAACTTTATTGTGCAAACCATTAGCCTATGTATAGCCTAAGCAATGTGTTCAATCTGGTAATACTACTACTACTACTAATAATAATAATAATAATAATAATAATAAATACATTTTAAAGTTTGATTGCTTTTCATATAAAGTTTTAAATCATTAATATTGCATTCTTATTGGATATATACTCACAATTAGCTGATTTACACTAACATGGTCTATTTTGGTTTTCTGTCTCAAGAGTAAATCCTATTTACAACACCATAGTTTACCATAGTCTCCTCTAGATCGCTCATAACAGATCAGTGTATATTAAATTAAATCCCAAAAATTATGTTTTAGGTTAAAAGTTTAAAAGTTTAAAGGTTAAAACCTTTAATTTCATGTATGCACTAACAAGGTTTTCCTGCACACAGCTTGGCCTACAGTTGGTCTACTCTACTTCAAACAACATGTAGGCTACTCATCACTGGGCACAGGCAGGTTGCTTTGGATTCAAACCTTCTCTCAACAGCCTAATTCATACTCTTCAGAGGGATAATGAGCCTAACAGTGGACTGCTGAAGAATATACATTATTGCCCATTTCAATTGAAATTGGCCATGCATTTCTAATTTAATTGTAATCGTAATCGCCATTGGAATGGTGGCTTGGTTTACCAACCTGTTCTCTCCAACAGTATAATTCACACTCTTCAGAGGGGTAATAGTGGATTCTATTAGAATACATAGGTATGTATTGAATTCTGTCAATGATTGGGCCATTGCTGGGGGGTTGTTGACATGTTTATATTACTGTGAAAACAGAGTTTTAAAGGGCTGACTGCATTCATGAGAGTCTGTTCATATAGAGTCTGTCTAATATTTGTCAAATTATGAAACTTTACCAATACATTATTTATGACTTGTAATTTACAAAATGCTCGAATGAGCTTATCACAATTTATCAATTTGCCAACATAACAAATGTTTATATGTTATGTTGGCACAGATGAGTACAGTTGTACACTGTAGCAGGATGTTGGACAAATGGCCCTTTTCTAATCAAAGGGTTCAAGTAAGTTTCAGCCACATTTGATATGTGCAGCACAGCCTAATTGCAATCAACCAATATAAGGCAATGTACAGGACATATGGCTGAGATGGAAAATAATTATTTTATGGATTCAGGATTAAGCTCTGGGTGTCTTTGAGTTTACGCTTTATTGTGTACAGTTTATTATATAATGTTTGTTGTTAATAAAATATACTGTGGTTTCTTATCATTATTATCAAAGGTTTCAAATAAGGCCCTTGGGCAGGAATGTAAGCCCTTATTATAATAGTGTTTGGGAAAATCAGATACGGCTTAGATGGATTTAGACCGCCTTTTTCAGTAATGTAACCTGCTGTCAGTGTGGGAACTGCCTGTATAATCAGTCGCGTGGGGTGTTCTGGCACTTCTTTACCACAAGAGGGAGATCGAATAAAATTAAGATATAACTATACTTAATGACCACTTGATGGCGACAAATTCTCAGTTATGGATACTGTGCTGAAGGAGTAGTTTTATTATCATTATTATTATTTTTGTTATTACTATTATTATTATTATTATTGTTATTATTATTATTATTATTATTTTTACACCTATGAAATCCAAAAATATTAGCTACCTCAGTTTTAATTTGAATACAGTCAATTCAAGAATAATATTTTACATTTACATTTTGTAAGTATAATTTTGTAAGTATAATTTTAATTTTACAGCCTACATTTTGAATATACAAATGGATATAACAAATAATAACAAATATAAAAAATCTCCACTTATAGAGCTTTTGTTCTGGTAAAAATAATATGGGTATATTGAGATTTCCATATTTTAAACAATAAACAATAATTACACTATATGCATTTGTACAGTTGCTCAACAAATTCGTTGAATACTTTGAGGATGCTATGAGATGTTTTGAAAAGGTTTGGCTTAACACAGTGCAGGATGCAGGATCATCTCTAGACAGTGTACATAAATCTAAGTAAAATTTGTAAAAAACATAGGAAGTTTTTCTTTACACAGAGAGTTGTCAATGCCTGGAACAGCTTGCCAGGTCAGATAGTAGAGGCAGAAACGCTTGGGCTATTCAAGTCCAGGCTAGATGTAGTACTAGATACTCTTTAGATTAGGACATGATGAGCCTAGATGGGCCGAACGGCCCATTCTCATCATTGTGTATTCTTATGTTCTTATTATTGTAGCACACCCTGTTGCAAGTTGGGATACGGCTGTCCTTGCAGAAGCTGATATATGACGTCACGAAATCTGTATATTCATCCAAACTGTTTGTGGCAGTCCTGAAAGATTCTCAGTCTGTGCAGTCCAAGCACTCTCGCAGCTCCTCTGCTGCTTCACTGCTCCACTTCTTAGATTCTTAGAGTTTCTGCCTGCATGAAGCAATAAGGTGAATTAGCGAATGATCAGACTCACCCAGTGCAGCACAGGGGATGACGTGAAAGGCATTGTTGATAGTCGTGTAACAGTGATCCAACGTGTTCATCCTTCTGGTCAGACATTTCATACATTGTTTATATTTTGGGAGTTTGTGATTTAGATTTCCTTTATTAAAGCCCCCAAGGACAATAACTAGGGAATCCAGAATCTGGTCGGCAGGCTGACGCTGTGTCTTGCACGTGTTGGCTTGCGGGGATATGTAAGAGCCAACTAGTATGAAGGAGGTGAATTCCCAAGGAGAGTAGGATGGATTACAGTTGATGAAGAATGTCTCCAGGTCGGGAGAAGATTTAAGTAGCGTTGTCACATCGTTACATCAGTTTCTATTAATATAAAAACAGAGACTCCCGCTTTTAGTCTTGAGCGACAGTGCAGTGTCGTGATCGGCTTGGAAAAAATAGGAATCCGGGCAGTCCAGTGTAGCTTCACTCAGCCACGATTCCGTGAAGCACAAAACAGAAGAGAGAGATAAGTCTATATTTGTCCTTACCAGCAACAACAGTTTGTCCACTTTGTTGCACAGTGAGCGGACATTAGAAAGGAATATCCCTGGGAGTGGTGTACGTACTCCTCTTCTCCTGAATCGCACCAGGGTTCCTCCGCGTTTTCCTCTCCGTCTACTACCTCTCACAGCCTGGCCAAGCACCAGAGCACCCTTGGCCAGAACGCTCAAAAATTCCAAGAGTGGTGCAAAAAAAGTAAGACATAAATCAGATGGAACTGTGTCCCTGATGTTCAGCAACTCTTCTGCCATGAAGGTATTCCGTATTGTATCAGATAAAACAAAGTTAACATACAAAAACAAACAAAGCAGTGCGCACCAACACACAGCCATTTGTGGCACCATCGAAAGAAGAGATATAGAGATCGAGACAGATATCTTTCTTACCTGGGAGCATTTAGTACAGTGGATTGTTTCATAGTGATCACAGAGCTGATTCTCCCTGGCTAGCTCTGTGATCACGGAGGCAGTATTTGCTCAGGATCTTTGTTTTAAGCTTTTGACAGTGACCGGATATTCTGCCAGAGTGCATTTTCTTTTTAGCCTGTGATAGACATTTTACATTTTTACATTTTAAGCATTTAGCGGAAGCTCTTATCCAGAGCGACTTACAAGATGGTAAGAACAATCATAGTTTGTGCAAGAGATCAGTGCAGTAATACAGCGATAGACATCATTGTAGGCAGCTGCACACCATACCTTTAACACTGGTGTGTTTTGAGTCTCTTGCGGAAAATCGCAAGTGATTCCGCGGACTTCCTATTTTTCCAGAAGTCAATATAATTGTATTTTTGTTTGCTTATAATTTGGTTGGGCCATATTGTTTGAGAGTTGTCCTGAGGGATTATTGGATAGGTCCTGACTTAACCTCTGGACCAGCTGGCTGAGGGGACTCTTCTCTGTATTCTTTTGTTGCTTGAAGGCTTTGTGATGGTAGGAGTTGGGGTCACTAGTTTTAAGGTGATTCTAGAATTTGATAGATCTTTTCTGGGTATTAAGGGGGGGGGAATTGGCCTAGTTCTGCTCTGCAGGCAATATTCTGTGTGTAGGGTTTCAATTTTGTGTTTGTCCCATTTGGAAAATTCCTGATTGGTCAATGGACCCCACACCTCACTACCATACAGGGCAGTGGTGGTCCTGGCTCACTTGATGCCCTAGGCAAGATCAGTCATCCCCCCCACCCCCAAGCCCCAGGGAGGCCACGCAAAACAAGTACCTATGCTGTAACAAGGTGCAATAGGCACCCCTTTTATTTGAAGAAAATATACTAATAGACAAAGAAATACTGAAAAATATTGCACACATATTATATTGCACAAATCCAAGATGTATACAAACAACACATTTAAATTGAACAATAAATACAAATATTTACAGCTAACATAGTTACGTCTGTAATTATGTTATTACATGATGTCATTATGCACAAACCAGATAGCTTCTGCTGTTTTACTGCTAGTTTAGCTGGACTATATGCATGTTAACTAGCTAGTAGTAAGCTCATAGTGATGCAGTATAGCGCTATTATTACCCCCAAAAATCCACAGAAAATGTTCATGATGATAGTCAAGAAAGGCATTTTTTAGAGAAAGTTCATTATAGACAGTGTAATGTTAGCTAAATGCTTGAGCTACTAGCTAGCATCTCAGGGGGGCTATGGAACTGTCGGTCGGCCACACAGAAGGCTGACTTCATCTCTGCCTATGCCTCCCTCCTGTCCCTCCAGTTTCTCGCCCTCACCGAGACCTGGATCAGCCCTGACAACTCCGCTACTCCTGCTGCCCTCTCGTCCGCCTACTCCTTCTCCCACCCCCGGCCATCCGGCCGTGGTGGTGGTACAGGTTTGCTTATCTCCCCCGCTTGGAAGTTCTCAGTCATTCCCCTCTCCAACCTGTCTATATCCTCCTTTGAATGCCACCCCGTCTCCATCACCTATCCTACTAAACTCTTTATTGTTGTTGTTTATCGTCCACCAGGGCCCCTGGGATGCTTCCTCGACGAGCTTGACACCCTGCTCAGCTCCTTCCCTGAGGACGGCACCCCGCTGATCCTCCTGGGAGACTTCAACATCCACTTAGAGGCCCCCCAGTCTGCTGCCTTCCTACCACTACTCCACTCCTTCGACCTCTCCCTGCAAAACTCCCCCCCAACCCACAAGGCGGGCAACCTCCTAGACCTGATCTTCCTGAGGAACTGCCCCTGCTCCAACCTCACGGTTACCCCCTTGCATACATCTGATCACCATTTCATTTCCTTCTCCCTCTCCCTTGTCCCCCATCCTCCCTCCCCTCTTCCAACACCCACCATCACTGCCCGTCGTAACCTTCGCTCCCTCTCACCCTCCTCCTCGCTCCCCTTGTCACTGCTTCCCTCCCCCCCCTTAAAGCATTCTCTAGACTCCCCACTGACACTGCTTCCTCCACCTTAATCTCATCCCTGTCCTCTGCACTTGACTCTCTCTGTCCTCTTCTCCCTAGACCTGCACGCTCATCCCCTCCTAGTCCCTGGATGTCCGACACCCTGCGCACCTCCCGGGTCAGCCTCCGTGCTGCTGAGAGGAAGTGGGCCAAATCCAGGCACTCGTCCGACCTTTCATCCTATCAGTCTTTACTGTCTGTGTTTTCTTCTGCTGTCACTGCCGTTAAGGCAATCTTCTACCAAACTAAAATTCAAAATTCTATATCGAAACCTCGTCAACTGTTCTCTATTTTCTCCTCTCTCCTCAGCACACCTCCTCCCCACCTCAGTCCCCCTTCACCACAGATGACTTTGCTGCTTTCTTCGAGGAGAAAATTGCAGACATCCGCAGCTCCTTTGTGCCCTCCACTCCCGCTGTGCCCTCCACTCCCGCTGTGCCCTCCACTCCCGCTGTGCCCTCCACTCCCTCTGTGCCTTCCACTCCCTCTGTGCCTTCCACTCCCTCTGTGCCTTCCACTCCCTCTGTGCCTTCCACTCCCTCTGTGCCCTCCACTCCCGCTGTGCCTTCCACTCCCCTCTGTGCCCTCCCCCTGCTTCCCCTCTTTTCTCCCCTCTCAGACTCTGATATTTCCCCTCCTCCTCTCCCACCGCCCTACCACTTGTGCCTCGACCCTATCCCTTCATCCCTCCTCCAGGCGATCACACCTGACATCCTCCCGTTTGTCACCTCCCTTGTGAACTCCTCCCTGTCCTCTGGTTGTTTCCCTCGCCCTTCAAAAGGGCCCATATCACCCCTCTGCTGAAAAACCCACTCTAGACCCTCAGTTATCCAGAATTATCGCCCAGTATCCCTCCTCCCCTTCCTGTCTAAAACCCTCGAAAGAGCGGTATCTCACCAACTCTCTGCTTTCCTTACAGAAAATAACCTGCTGGACCCCTACCAGTCCGGCTTCAGACCTGGCCACTCAACAGAAACCGCTCTCCTCTCGGTCAATGAAGCTCTTCACACCGCACGAGCCGCCTCCCTCTCCTCCATCCTGATCCTGCTTGATCTCTCAGCTGCCTTCGACACTGTGGAGCACTCCATCCTCCTGTCCTCCCTGGCAGCAACAGGGATCTGCGGTACAGCCCCTCGCCTGGATCGAGTCCTACCTCTCCGGTCGCACCTTCCAGGTTGCCTGGGCTGGTAAAGTATCACCGCCTTGCTCCTCCCCACCGGGGTTCCACAGGGCTCAGTCCTCGGTCCCCTTTCTCTTCTCCCTGTACACCCCCCTCCCTTGGCTCTGTGATCTCTGCCCACGGCTTATCTTACCATTGTTATGCTGATGACACTCAACTCTTTCTCTCCTTCCCCCATCAGACACTCAGGTCTCTACCCGCATCGCTGCTTGCCTGGGGGACATTCAGAGCTGGATGGACAGTCACCACCTAAAGCTCAACCCAGGTAAAACAGAGCTAATCTTCATTCCTGCCCTAAACTCTCTCCCCACCTTGATTTCTCCATTTCTCTAGGTGACACCCTGGTGACATCATCACCCTGCGCGAAGAATCTCGGTGTGGTGATGGACAACAGGCTGTCCCTATCAATGAACATTGCAGCGGTAAGCCGGGCGTGCAGATTCTTCCTGTATAACATCAGGAGGATCCGTCCCTTCCTTACCACGTACTCTACCCAGCTCCTGGTCCAAGCAATGGTACTGTCCCGCTTGGACTACTGCAACTCGCTCCTGGCTGGCCTTCCCGCATCTGCCATCAGACCCCTGCAACTCATCCAGAACGCTGCGGCCCGTCTGATCTACAACCTTCCTCGACACTCCCATGTCACCCCCTGCTCACTACCCTCCACTGGCTGCCTGTTATAGCTCGCATCAAATTCAAGACATTGGTCCTAGCATACCAGGCAGTCAAGGGATCAGCCCCAACATACCTCACCAAGATCTTCAAACCCTACACACCTGCCAGACCTCTCCGTTCTGCTACCTCAGGACGCCTAGCACCTCCCCCTCCGCACCTGCGCTTCGGTCACGTCTCCTGTCGGTTCTGGCTCCACGATGGTGGAATGACCTTCCGGTGGAAGTCAGAACAGCTGAGACCCTGGCCACCTTCAAGCGTCGACTGAAGACTCACCTCTTCAGGGTGCACTTCTCCCCGTAGTCCGGTTTTTGTTAATTTAGGGACATAGTCACTTAGTTTACACGTCTACTTGTTTATGTATTGTATTAGGCTTAGGCATTATTTCCTGCATTGAGTGCTTTACTGCTACCTCTGAATTGTGGCTACAGATTTACCTACAGGGTCCTAGTTTAACTATGTGGTTGCTCCTAGCACCCAGGAATTGTACTTCCCACTAGGGTGGCTTTCAGCTAAACTGTTCTTGACTACGGTTAACACTTTGTTGTACGTCGCTCTGGATAAGAGCGTCTGCCAAATGCCTATAATGTAATGTAATGTAGCATTAACTTTAGTATAGCAATCGATGCAATACCTAGCTAGCACAATTATTTACTAGACTACAAAACATACCATAATGTTCATGATGAGATTGCCTTTATCTTTGGCCTGTTTCTCCTCTTCTTCTTTTCTCTTCTTTCTAAACTGAAATCCCGAAGGCTTTGATCTTTTCATTTTGGCAACGTACCTCAATGTGTGTGTGACACAATTGTTTGTGTGACTAAACGATTGTCCAGTCAAGAGACTAAACCATTTCACCTCGGTGGTGTACAGACTCGTTTTCATCCACGTCACCCCTCTACTCTCCCATACCTCCAGACACTCATCACACCCTACACCCCAGCCAGACCCCTCCCCTCCACCTCCTCTGGCAAACTGACTGTCCCATCCCTCCAGGCGCCTGGCAGCCGCTCCTCGCGGTCTCGCCTCTTCTCTGTCCTGACCCCTCGGTGGTGGAAAGACTTTCCGCAATCGGTCAGGACCGCGGAATCAGTTGCGATCTTCCGCAAAAGACTCAAAACTCACCTTTTCAGATTCCACTACAACTGAATTCTGTACATCTAGCCAATTGTCAGCACCACTGCCTATTTGCTCAACACTATGTATCCCTGCTTACTCCTCATCTAAAAAAAATTATTATAATAATACTAACCCAGTGGCGAACCGTGACTATTGGACATAGGCCTTCAGTGAGAACAAAAATCCCGCAATCTCATCATAAAAATAACAGAAACAGTAACCCTTGCACCCGATATTAGCCTATATTGTCACTCACATCACTAACCTAAGGTAGTGATTTTTGATTACTTGGGGATAAAAAAAACATCTCGAATTAAAATTACAAAGACCGCCGCCACCCTGCCTTCCTCCCTCTGACCGTGCAACATCCTCTGGCGTTGTATTTTAAACTGCACATTTTTTTATTTTACAGCATAATCTAGGCCATAGGCGGCACGGTGGTGCAGTGGATAGCACTGTCGCCTCACAGCAAGAAGGTCTCGGGTTCGAATCCAGGCCGGGGGCCTTTCTGTGTGGAGTATGCATGTTCTCCCCGTGTCCGCGTGGGTTTCCTCCGGGTACTCCGGTTTCTTCCCACAGTCCAAAGACATGCACGTTAGGCTAATTGGAGAGTCCAAATTGCCCGTAGGTATGAGTGTATGAGTGTGTGAGTGAATGGTGTATGTAGTGCCCTGCGATGGATTGGCGACCTGTCCAGGGTGTATTCCTGCCTCTCGCCCCAATGCATGCTGGGATAGGCTCCAGCCCCCCCGCGGCCCTAACTAGGAATAAGCGGCTGAAGATGAGATGAGATGAGAATCTAGGCCATACTACCACAACAAAAAACAAATGTGCTGTAGGCCTATGCAGATCAGTCATCAATCAATCGGTCAATCAATCGTGTTCATCAAATCAATCAGTCATGTAGCTTTCTCGCAGCACCATGGCGACATTCACAAAGTCTCTCCGACAAATACGTAGTTTCGCCGGTGCATTGAGCAAAACGTGAGCTTTTATTCCAATCAGATAAAGTTCTAAATTCAGTCATTTGTGATTTAGGCTAGATAAAACATGCGTATACGTATGCCTGACGTACGAATCTTTATTTTTGGGTGATACAAAATTTGCAATACAGTCCTCATCCATTGTTAGGGCTTCTGTCACAGCTAGCTAGCTAACTAACGTTAGCTATTGATACTGATAATGACACTAACGTTACTTCAAACTGCTTTATCGTTTAAAAAAAAGTCGTTTTAGAGGTAGTTTACATTGACTCACTTAATAGTATACTGTATATACACTGCCGGTCAAAAGTTTGAGTACACCTGCTGGAAACTAGGTTTATCTCATAATTGACAATGCTTTACACCGTATACATTTCTGTAAATACTTTAAAATGACAAAAAACACATGTAACAATGAACAAAATGAACATCAAAGAAATGTTCAAGAAAATTATATTGAAAATTGAATCTTGGATTCCTCAAAATAGCCACCCTTTGCCGTGATAACAGCCTCACAAACACGGGCCATTCGGTGAATACATTTCAGCAGGAAATCACCCGATATGTCTTCCCAGCTCTCCTGCAGCAATTCCCAGAGAAACTTGTGGGTTGCTTTGCTTTGACTCTTCTGTCCAGTTTGTCGCATACAATTTCTATGGGATTGAGGTCTGGACACTGGGCAGGCCAGGTCATCAGTTTGAGTTGTCCTTCATGTTCCTCCTTCACCAGGTAGTTCTTGCACAACTTCAAGGTGTGTTTCGGGTCGTTATCTTGCTGAAGAATGAAGGAGTGCCCGATTAGCCATAGTCCAGATGGAAGGTGTACTCAAACTTTTGACCGGTAGTGTATATATTTCTATTTTTAACTCGGAGTTGGAAAAAATACACTGATAATTAATTTGTAAAATACCAAAATCACGGCTAATATACAGACACGAAACGTCACTCTAGTCTAGCTAGCTATACGGTGCTCACTGCTCAAACGCTGCTACCATCGAGGGGAGATGGAAAAAGGTTTCGACCTATTCAGTTAGTGACATATACCAGGGCCTTCTCGAAGGCTCCAAAGTGGCCCGAATTAACAGAACATATTTCCCAGGTTGCTGTTGACACATATGCCTCTGTAATTATTTGGGTCAAATGTATCCAAATTGTAATTAATCCTTGGTTCCAGATGTCAGGGAAATGGCCCACACTCAAGACTATATTAAATAGCTTGAGTATGGCCATACTAAATTTGTCATCAATGTATTTAATTTAATTTAATTTAATCATTTCATTTAATAAATCTGCACCACAAGCTTTTTTAGGTTGTACTGCCTGGATTTTCTCTATTTGCTCATTTTCAGTATTGGGAAATCAAATGGGCTTTGGTTGTCTTTAATGACAGATTCTAGGATGTGTAGTTGATTCAATATGTTGTTTTGGGCCAAATTTATTGTCACTTCTTTGTATAGTTTCTCAAAGTGGGTTTTCCATGTGTCCCCATTTTGAATGGCCAAATCTTCTTTGTGTGGTTTGTTTAAAGAATTCCAATTGTCCCAGAAATGATTTTAATCAATGGATGCCTCAATTACATCCAGTTACTGCCAGTTATGTTGTTCTTTTTTGGTTCTAATTGTATATTTGTATTGTTTTAATGCTTCCCAATACTGAAGGCGTATTTCGTCATTATTTGGTTCTCTGTGTTGTTGGTTTGATACGTTTCTAAGCACTTTTCTAAAGTGTTTACAGTTGGAATCAAACCATTTTTCATTATTTTGGACTGTTTAATGGTGTTTTCTTTAGACGGGATAAATAAGCCAATGTACCAAATATATTGTTTATATCACGAATTCACGTCTTGGTTAGATAATTGTCTAATAGGTTAATAGGTTACCAAGGGTGGAAAGTAGGCGTTGATAAACTCCTGATGATAAATGGTGTGAGAGTCACTGACTGCATCAACAGTGTCAGTAGCAAACACAGTCATCCGTCCTGTCCACCCTTAACAACTCTTCAGCCAGTAAAAGAAAGACATCACATGGGCCAACTTTGCTGGCCTTTACCATGTCTCCATTTCAGCCTCAGGGCCTCTGCATGAGGCCTGTCACACACTCACAACAACCACCACTGCATTTCCTCTCATATCTCTATGCGTTGGCACAGGCATGACTCAGCATTGACACAGGCGCGACTCTTTATGACTCTTCACTAATGCTAGGAGCATCCCACCATACTTTACATTACAGGCATTTAGCAAACTCTGACATCCAGAGCGACTTGGACAGTTTATATTTGGGTGGTTGACGTATAAGCCTGAAAAAAATAGGTTTTTTAGACTTAAAATAAGAGGCATGACAATTATTTAGTTGTGTTGTACTGACTCTTACGTTTTAAAAAGTCTATGTGATTTTTTAAGATTTTGCATTTGAATCTGAATTTATTCACTGTTTTGTGTATTAGTGCCTAAAACTGTCATATGGCGTGACATTAAAATTATTGTATATAAAATTAAAATGGGGTATTCTTTTCTCAAGTAACTCACTTTATTATAATTCTTTATCATTACTTTGTTGAAATCCAGCATATCCTTGTCCAAATTCATTATATTTTGTATTATTTTTCTTAATCATGGTGCAGAGTAAGACATCTCTCCTCTATCTTTCAATAAGTTTTAGATTAATTCTGACAAACCGTGTTATAAATCTAACAAAATGCTTGTGACTCACACCTATACTATTTTACATATGTTCCAGTAAGATTTTTATCACTAAAAAAGACTTTTTATGGTCACAATTTTGAATGTCACACCAAATGATATAGTGTCACACCATAGGATGAACCACACCATAAATGAAAGGAGCCAACTTTTTTATGCAAAAAAAAGTGTATTATAGCATGTTCTAAATCACATGACTGAAAAGCATTGTATTTAAAACATTCAAACAAGAACAGTTGAAGAAAAATCACACACGTGTGAAACATTGTGCCACTTAACATAGTACTTGGGTATCTGACACAGGACTGGTGAAGAACAGTATTTCTGGTGAAGAACACTCTAGTAAAGAATAGTATTACAGGTATAGTATTGTCTGGATATCTTTGCTATGTTAGCTGAAGTTTTTGTGTCTATGTGTGTGTGTGTGTGTGTGTGTGTGTTCACAATTCATTGCAAGCCAGTCATAATTCGAGAGCATGGCAAACCGACTGCATGGTTTGGGTTCTGATATTATACAGACTATTTGATTGTGATGGTAGAAAATGCAGTCTGATTTGCTTGGCCAGACAAAAGCATTTTTCTCCCCAAGTTGTTGCATACAGTTCACCTCCAGCTCCTCCTCCTCCTCACCATGTATCCCCGTGATCTGTCCCACATACGGTTTGCCATCATATTTAACAATGACAAAATTCCCCTCCATGTACTTCTCCTGTTCATCTGAACTTGTCCCGAGGTCAGCTTCACATGGTGTGGCATCTTCTGACTGGGCATGGGGCTCACCAGTGGGAGAGCCAGGGTAGCTTGACTGGGCACAGGGCACCTCAGCAGAAGAGCCACAGTCACTTGACTGGGCACAGGTGCACCCTTGCCATGAGATCGCTCCGAAAAGTTCCAGGTGACCCACTTGAATCCCCATGTATAGGGAATACTGCTCATGAGGAAGCGATACTGAGTTGCTGGGCCATCACTCAGAACATGCAGGGTGTCGATTGCATGGTGATTTATTTTCCGGAAATCATCTAGAACTGGCTTAATGTGTGCCCACACTGCTTGTTCATCATGTCTTAAGGACTTAGAAATTGTGGCATAGCACTGGGAGCCATTGACCGAGTAGTCAACTCCAGTGTGTATTGTTGCCTGTTGCCTATTGCCACCGAAGTGAAATGCCTGAATCTCACTGTTGAGTTTACAGGCATAATTTTCAGAGAAGTCTATGTGCAACACCATCTCATTGTTTTTCATGTTCTCTTTGACATGCCTGAATTGCTGCACCTGGTGAGGCCAGTTATACTGGTGACTGGCAATCTCCTCCGGCCCCTTCTGGAAGACTTCTTGCAACTCCCCTAGTGTCCCTCTTTCAGTTTTTTTAACCCAATTTTTGTAGGTTTTCTCACCAATCGTCCCGTCCTCTTTTTGTGTGAGTAAGTATGACAGAAGAAGATAGTTTTCATTTGAATAAACATGATATGTACATCTGCTTTGTATGGATTTCCCTGAGTGGAGTAGGTATCCATTTTTTATCATGTGATATTGAGAAAAAATTGCAAAAACTTCAGATAAAATTTAATTAGTTATAAAATACAAGAATAAATTGTTAACTCCAACTTAATGTAGGAAAATACAGTTCATATCATATAGTGTGACAAATGGATCATATGGAGTAACAAGCAAAAACTGTCACACAACATGATGTAGTGTCACACCGTATGATGTTTCATGCACTTAGCACAATATTGGGCCTTGTGCTTATAAGCTAGCATCCAAATAGCATACCCACTGTAACATGGTAACATAGATTTCAATGTATTAATGAAAAAAAGTAATTTTATCTTTGGTATTTTTGCGTAAAGAGCGTCACACTAAAAGACAAGCGGAAAGGGTACTAAAGTGGGAGTGCAAAAAATATTTGATTTATTGAAAAAATGACAAGAGAAAACTCACCTTGTGACCCCTAAATGTCCTTCTGAGATGTTTTCTGTACTTCCTGGTTGAGCAAGTACCCTTCCTCCACAAGGGTGTCCAAATAATTGCCCATTTAAATATTACATTATAGTGTCACACCATATGATATCCATTTCTGGGACAAAATCTGTTTGATCAAAACTAACTCAAAATGTTATGCCTGGACTGCAGACTCACAAATATACATCTGTATCATACTGTACTTTGTTGAGGGGAGTTGCACTTATTTTTGTTAGTTTTACTTTAGTTTAAACTTTGTGAAACATGCTTGGGACAGTCACACCATATGAGCTTTTTCATGTTTGGTTGAAAATTGTGAAAAAGTGATTAATGGCTTGCATTAATCCTCATTATGTTCACATAAAAAGGCCATGTCACGTCAACCACCCATTTTCTCTTTCACATACAATCTATTTATTTATATATACTGTATATATTTATCTATTTATGCAGCCAAGGGCAGTGTCCCCACCTGGGAATCGTCGCAGAAATGGGGTAGGGGTAGAGAAAGAGAGAGAGAGAGAGAGAGAAAGAGAGAGTGAGAGAGAGAGAGAGAGAGAGAGAGAGAGATTTGCAGTTATTTCACAGGTGTGAATGAAAGTGTAGAGAACTGCGATGTATGTAGGAAGGCTGTCCGCTACTGTGGCAACACAACCAATTTGTTTATGCACATTATAAAAAACCACGAGCAAGAGAACTTGGGGGTGCAACAGAAAAGAAGGGAGGAGGAGGAGGGAAATGCCCCAGCAGCCGGACCCGCGGGACAGAGTTCACTGGCAGAGTCTTTTCAGAGAGGCAAGGAATATCCAGGTATATAGTAGTGAAATTTATATTTTAATTAATATTTGCAGTCGCCAAAAAAATAAAAAATAATAATAATAATTATCCACGCAGCATGAGACACCTACATTCGCGCCACAGTTCGGCGCGCTTGTCAGTAGAATAATCCATTCTGGATGCTGCGGGTATGGCAGTGACAATCCTTCACTCTTAACATAGCTAGGCCTATATATGTTCTCTTTAAATTATATTAGGCAGTTAAAGTAATAGTAATGTTGTGAATAATTTAGCAAAACTAAGAAAAGTAACATTTCATAATAAATGTGTTTTGCTAATTGTATGGTTTATAGTATATATTCATAACTAACATGCATAACACCCCCTTTCATGTAGCCTATATTGTATCCTTCTTGTTTTAGGCATGCGAATGTGCATTTTAATTGTAGCCTAAGATTTGCCTACAGTTAAGATTAGTGATATAGGCATACTTTAATTACTCATTTCGATATAACCTAAGAACATAATGTCAAAGAAAAAATCTGGAGTATGGCAGCATTTCATTTTAGTCGCGAACGATCCAAAAAAAGTGGAATGTAAACTTTGCAAGCGCGTTTTCCAAGACAGGGTTTATCGTTAATAAAACTAGGAGCAGCCTTTTGCCTCTGACTCGAGTAAGTTATTTTTGATAGGCTATTTTATTCAGCTTTAGGCTACAATTTAAGACATTAGGCGATGTGCGACCATTCGTTTGGTAGCCTATTTTTTGGCAAAAGAGATTTTAAATCCCAATGAGACCAACCTGGTTAATTAAATAAAACATAGCCTACGCATTAGAATGTGTGTTAGAATGGCCATACTGCAACTTCACAAGTGCAACGGCAGAATCTGCAAGGGCAGCATGGAGAGGAGGCTCGGAACAGAGCAAGTTTTTCTTTCTTTCAGGTAATCTTGAACTCCGGCTCCATAAAGTCATTCGCTTATTGTTACTCATTTGTGTCATTCACTTAAGAAAGTTATAAAACATGAGATAAGCACAGTATTTATTAAAACAAATAGGGTGTGTCATATAGAAAAAAAGTTTCGACCAATCGACCAATCGAAAGAACGGACGACTGTTGGTCGACCAAGATTTGTTTTAGTCGGGGACAGCCCTATTCAGAAGTAGCCTATTAATGATGCATTCACCTCATAAAACATGACACATTGCTCTCCCCTACATGAAAGTACATTCGCTGCTTTTAATAATAAAAAGGATCGGTATCGGTGATGCTGGCCCTGGTATTACTTGGTATCGGATCGAAAAACAAAATTTTGTGGTATTGCCCACCCCTAGTACCGCCCACCATTAACTTCCACAAGTTTTGCACTCCATTTGGAGTCTGCACTTTCCACAGATTTATCCAGATTTGTTTTAAGTTTAGTTGCAGGAGAAAAATCAATGTCTTTTACTTTAGCGTAGTCTACTTGTTTCACCGTTGTAGGTAAAAGCCAAGTACACTTTACCTGGGTGCAAGATAGCTTTCCACTGAGTCGTGTCCACACTTCGAGGTAAAAAAGAAGAAGAAAGAAGAATGTGTGAACAACATTCGCCAAGTCCAGCCATGCAGCCGACACAGTGCACAGAAATCATCGTGACATCTTTACTAGGGATAGCCTACTCCACAGCTGTACATGAGGATCATTCATTGTCTGCGAGTGTCGTACTTTTGCCAAAACGACATATTTGTCAGCAATTATCTGACCCAGAGTAGGCTACTCAAGATAAATCCATCTGGTTGTACGCTAACAAACTTTTGCGTTTTTCAACGAGACATTTTTCAACTGTTCTTTTGTGTAGTAGCTAGCCTCAAGTACCAGGTACGACAAGATGTCACACGCCTCCACGGGAGGAAGGATTTCAGAATGAAATGTATCCTGAGGAATCATCAGTGGATTGATGCCAATAACAGATATTTCCTCAGCATATCGTTTCTTAATCTTTCCTTTCAAATGATTTGGCATATTTCGAAAGCGCTAGGACAGTATGTATGACTTTTTCTTTTTTCTGCATGAAAAGCTGTTTTTGGCAGCCTCTAATAACTAGAGGGTTGCAAATATAGGCAAAACAAATTTGACAATATGACAGTGCAAAAACAAAGCAAAAGGGAGCAATGACAGTTCAATGAAAACTTATCTTGTATAAAATGTTGTTGTACGCTAGATAGCTAAATCTTATTCATGATAACATCACCAACCCCAATCAACATTCTGAAATTTGATACTACAGCTAGCTGCCTATTCAACAGAAAGCATTATTGTATCATATTTATACTCTCATTATTTATGTGCAATTAACTTATGAATGAAAAACAGGTTATATTTCCATTTAAGATTGTAATGAACACATTAGCCTATACACTGCAATAATACTGTAGCGAGCATGCACGAGGTGATGTATCAAGAAGTCACACAGAGCCAGCTGCGTTGCAAAGATGGCTACGCGAATAGCCACTTTATTCAAAGGCAAGAAATAGCGGGGAACGTGGGGTAGCCCAGCCGGGCGTGATAGCGAATGTCAGCAGCAATAGTGTTTCCCGTTTCTTGCCCTTGACGAGAGCGGTTGGCTAGCTGTTCTCGGCTGTGGCTCGCAAAGACCCGCTGACAGAAACGTCATTCCAGGGCCGTAATCAGCGCTGGGTAGCTGCGTTGCTCTGTTGGGGAGAGGTCGAGAAGCACCTGCAAGGCCCCACCCTCCAGGGCTAAGGCTAGGTGGACGGCTGTGTCCGCTTCGCCCCATCCATTATACTCAGCCGCGACCTGTACCTGGGCGAGGTATAATGTCAGCGCCGCTGTTCCATCGTACTTGGGCAGCTTGGCGAGGGGTCGGGAGGCAGCAGGGTTGGTGGGAGTGCCCCTGTGCTCCGAGCGGCGAGGGCGGTTACTGCTAGCCCGGTCCAGGCGCTTCAACAACTCTCTGGTCTCCGGCCATCCTTCCTTCGCCTGGCGCCACTTCCGGCGGAACGATGCGTCTATCTTGGCATGAATGGAAAGACCTCCTCCGCTCCGTCCTTCCGTGTTCGCCACATCCGGCGGATGGACTCTTCCATCTCCGAACGCAGACAGGGGTGCTCGGCCTGATCCATTCCTCCCTCGAGTTGACACCGCATCCGGAAGATGTCGTCACTGATGACTCTTGTTTCATCTTGATACATCCCCGCTTCTGACACCAGTGTAGCGGGCATGCGCGAGGTGATGTATCAAGAAGTCACACAGAGCCAGCTGTGTTGCAAAGATGGCAACGCGAATAGCCACTTTATTAAAAGGCGATAAATATCCGTGTTCCATACACCGCACAACTCCGGATAATGTCTGGCGAACTTTGTTGGTACAGACGCATCCTGAAAAGGGCACGCCAGACCATTAAATTCCTTCACTAGTCAGCACAACAGCCAGGAAGAAAAATCAGTCAACGAAACACTCAATCAATGATGAATACTTTTGCCCTGAATTACATGGAACCACGCTAAACAGTATAGGCACACAGCCAGCTAACACACAAAAACGATAACAATAACACATGCAACACAGTTACTAACACAATAACGTAATTAACACAGGGGGAACGAACAAATACGTTCCCCCATAATGCCCCGCCACACATTTCCACGTAGCGACCCCCCTGGATCGCTACAATACTTTTTGTATTATTGGATTTGTTGGATTCAGATAGTTAAACTGTTGAAACTACTGTTATTTTAGTTAGTCTCACCCCTTTTTCTGGGATGGACTTAGATATCCAATTCACTCCATCAAAACAAAACTCGGAACTTATGTCACGTTTGGTCTGAACTCGCTCATGGCACGTTTTGGAAGCGTTTGCCCCAAATTACGCCTTTTTTTGCACCATTTTCGTCGAAACAAGCCTGCCGGGGTCAACTTGTCAGAACATTATAATTAGGTTGTCAGCATTTGTAAGTGTAGTATCTAAATTGCGAAGGAACAAGCAATCTCAAATACTATGCCCTTGAGCTCAAAAAATAACAGCAGACCCCTCCCACATCCTCTACCCAGAGTTCAAGCTGCTACCATCGGGAAGGCGGTTAAGACTCCCACAGTGCAAGCTGAACAGGCTGAAGAACTCGTTCGTCCCGCACTCCATCAGCCTTCTTAACAAGCACGGGGGAAGATAGGTGGACTCAGGGGGTTGGATGTATACCTCACAGGATCGTGCAATTGTAATTTTATGTCATGTAATGTATATAATGTAGGCTATATCTTCTGTCTTTTTAATAATGGGCTTCTTTTTTTGAAACGATGCACTTTTTATGTAGCCTACGCAAACAGAACTCAGGGGGGTTGGATGTATACCTCACAGGATGGTGTAAACTCTAGTGTAGCCTTCGCCATCCTATCCGCACATTCATTTCCCACTATACCCACATGCGCAGGCACCCACACCAGGCCCACCCAGGCCCACCCAGCTCCCTGCCCTATGGACAGAATGTGACGACCGTGATAAGGACCCAGACGCAGATCAGGAATTTGGCAAAAGAGAAGTTTATTGGAAAGCAGGGGTCAAAACCAGGAATCCGATAATGGCAAAGGTACAAAATCACAAGGCAAAAGGGAGGTCCGGAAAACAGTAATAAGGTCAAAACGGGCAGGCAGAAAGGCAAACAAACAGAATCGCAAGGCAGGCTCGGGGTAGTCAACAGAAGGGTAGTCTCGGAAAAATCTATAAACACTGGCTTCGGAAAAGTAGGCTCAGGGAATAAGAATCAACGTACTGACACGGAGAAATGAAAACACTGAACATATATACTGGGAGACACAATGGAAATCAGGTGAGACAATGAGGAGAGAGAGGAGGAACACAGGGAATCGATAATTAAATAACAAGGGGGAAACGCAAGACACGGACACTGAAGCATACAAACATATAGACAATAAACGACCTGGGAGAACAGGCAGACACGTGCATAGTAAAAGGAGGTACGCAAAGAGAAACGTTGCGTGCGTATGAAGAGAGAATGGAGAGGCGAACAGGGATAGGATAATGAGAGAATGAACGATAGATAGAAGCGTGAGATAATTAGTGATTAGTAGTGTTAGTAACTAAATCTAAATCCTAACGTTAGTAGATTAGTTAGTTAGTACTGTACACATCTAACTAATATATACAAAGTGCGATAAAGAAAGTAGGAAGGAAGAAAACGAGAATATAAGCGAATGCGGAAATACCGAAAAGTAACGACCGAAGTGCATGACAAGACAGGGAGTGGATCACTAACTAAGACGGAACAGAAACACACAGGGAGCGGGACGTGACAGAACAATGAAAACACAATACAGAATAACGAATAACGAAGGGAACAGATGAAACATAAACAACGACCAAAAACCACAGAACAGGGACTCAGAATATAACACAGAATGGATGCAAAAGCACTAGCAAGTCTATTAAAGCATCAGGATGTGCATCCGAACTCCTACACTGTAATGCAGTCAGAGCTGCAGCGAAGTCAGAGCAGATAACAACGTTTGATGGTTGCACTTGCTCCACCCACTCCAAAGCCCACGAAATAGCCATGAGCTCTGCAGTAAATATCGATATTCCATCTGGTAAACGTACCCCCTGCCCCACTGGCAATTGCGGAATATGAAAAGCGAATCCGACCCATCCACTCTCTGGCGCCCGAGACCCGTCTGTATACACCTGGAGGGAAGAACCCCACACCTGCCTCAGATGGGAGTCAGCCACTACATGTGGTGCCAGCTTCGAATTTCCTGCCCTCACTAACTCCATTATTCTAAAATCCACCTCCATTTTGTGTAGAAGCCACCGTGGTACAGGCCAGAATGTCTCAGCCCCAATCTCCACATCAGCTAAACCCACATCCCCTGCCAACCCTAAAGCCTGGACCAGAAATTCCCCACTCTGCAACTTCACGGCAGACCGTCCACCACAGTCAGCCAAAATCCCAGAAGACGGACAATCAGTCACCCGACCCTTCAGCGTAGCCCAGTAACTAGCCTACGGAGGTGAAAAGGAACCTCCCCCATCTCCACCAACAGTGCCGCTATAGGTGTCGTCCTAAAAGCCCCACAGCACATTCGTAATGCAGCAGCCTGCACAATATCCAGTCTCCTCAAGGAGGACACTGCCACTGACCCATAAGCTTGACACCCATAATCCATCAGAATGGATCATGGCCCGATATATGCACAATAATGCATCCCTCTCAGCACCCCAATGACTCCCAGTCAAGCACCGCATGAGATTCATAGTTTTAGAACATCTGGCCACCATCTTATCAATATGAGTCCCCCATGTCAGTCCGTTGAAATCCTGAGGCTCTACAACGCTGACCACCACTCCACAACACCCAGAGCACGCTGCAGTTGCTTCACCACGTACCTAACATTCTTCCCCCTCTTCCACAGAGCACCATCATCTGTATACAATGAGAACCCAAAGCCCGAACCCACCTCCTCAAATAAATCATTGATCATGATGTTAAATAATACTGGGCTTATTACACTTCCCTGATTAATGCCCCAATCTATCCCCACCGAATCCGAGAGAGCCCCGTCCACTCTCACCTGAATTGTGCGTTTTAACAACAACAAAAAACAATCCAATGAAACATTCTGCCCCACAACTTGTGTAACAAGCCCTCCCTCCATAGAGTATCATACGCCTTCTCTATATCGAGGAAAATAGTCATGACTATCTCTTTGTTCTCCACAGCCGAGTGAATATCAGCATCAAGTGCCAGCACATTGTCCATCGTGCCCCTGTCCTTCCTAAAGCCACTCTGATAATTGGATAAATATGAGCGAGTTTCCAATAAATGTACTAATCGATCTGTCACCATCCTCTCCATAAGTTTGCACAGTACTGACATTAATGCAATCGGCCTATACGAGGATGGTGAAGACGCCTCCTTCCCAGGCTTCAGTATTGGAACCACTACAGCATGCCTCCAGGCCCTCGGCAACTCCCCTGTCTCCCACACTCTGTTGAACAGACTCAGCAGATCGTCTAACAAGACCTCATCAAAATGCCAAAAAAACCTGTAACACATCCCATCCCCCCCAGGTGCTGTATTGCTCCCAGCCACAATAGCTTCCTGAAGCTCCAACATTGTGTGACATGTAGGACCGTAGGTAGTCTTAGTACCGCCCCATAGCTTCTGCTTTTAGTAATGAGATTCACGTGTAGAACGTAGTTTTGGCACCGCCCCATACTCTCTGCTTTTAGTAATAACATTCACGTATGGAACGTAGTTAGCACAAACTATTGTTTGTTAGTGTTTGGTGCCGGCGGTGTGAGACGAGGCGGGTAAGTACAAACAAACTCTTAATGTTTAAACATTCTTATAGTAATTTATGCACGATATTGATATACTATTGCCGGTTGCAGATTGAACGTGGCTGTTAAAATTTCTAGTGCTGCACGTTGCTGGTTGCCCTACAGTTCAGCCAACGTAAGTTTGAATGAAGTAGAGTAAAACGAAACTAAGGCTGTGTTCGAAACCGTTCACTCGTTCCCTATTCCCTATATAGTGTTCCCTATGTAGTGTTCCATGTAGTGAACGATAAAACTGTTTTCGGACACTACAACTGAACGTCATTTGCGACACAAAAAAAAGTGCCGGATATTCAGGTGACGCAAGCGGATGCGCCCAGTATCGCATAAACAAACCGAGCACTCATGACAGCAGGTTGAAATGTACTCAGGTAGTATCGGGTTTGCATGTTCAGTTTTGAATGTTAAATCCCAAATAAATTGTTGAAATTCTAATGATGTGCAAATGTGGTTTTGTCAACTGCTTTAGCCACCAATAGCTACCGTTATGGAAGTCGTGAGCTAACTAAGACACGACCGCATTGCATTGTGGTATACGGGAGAAATTGTAGGGTACATTCGCTGTTCACTACAAATCGCTGTGAACTGTGGGTATTTTATAGTGCACTATATAGTGAACAAAATTAACCGTTGAAAATTCAAACAACACTACAAAATGGCGAACACACTATACAGTGCACTATATAGGGAATAGGGAACAGTTTCGAACACAGCCTAAGTATAACAACGCATGTTTTACAACAACGCATGTTTTACAACAACGCATGTTTTACAACAACGTATGTTTTTACAACAACGCATGTTTTGATTTAGACCAGGGGTGTCAAACTCATTCCATCGTGGGCCGAGTGTATGCAGGATTTTGTTGCAGCAGTGCACAACACCAGGTGATTTCACTAATTAGCTTCCTTCTTCAACCAAGGAGGGAACTAATTGAAATCACCTGGTGTTGTGCACTGGTTGCAACAAAAACCTGCATACACTCGGCCCACGATGGAATGAGTTTGACACCCCTGATTTAGACTATCATTCATGTAGTGCAACATAAGAGCGGTTTGGTGGCGTGAAGCTAGCCTGGTATGTGCTACACTACCAAGTAGAAGGTAAAAGGCAAACTTGCGTTTTTAATCATGTGCAGTAATGTTGGGGTGAGCGCTGTATAATTGACAATGGGTTTTCATTTGAGTTTCTCTACTGCGGCCGCCTAGCAGTGTAGCAAGGTGGCAGGGGTGGCCACCATGCCAGGTGGTGAGTGGATGAAAGACCAACAAAAACTACGGTTCAATAGGCCAACGGCCCTTTTTTAAACAATTAAACAAAATACAAAGATAAAGTATTTAACTCAAAACCAATTCAATCGAGGGAAACAGTAGCAAAAAAACAGCACTTCTGCCTCCATACCCCAAAAACCTCCCTTCAGGCATGGCAGGCTGTGCTTTTATAATGGCCTAACGAAGGCAATGGCTCACAGCTGAGTTGATTGCTCATTAGCCTCAGGTGAGCCTGCCTGTAAGTGAGGCCGCTGCTGTCCAAGGCCCTGTAGTCCTCTCCAGGCTGTGGGAGGGAACAGGAACACCTGACAGCAGCCAACAGGGAGGCGCAGCCCTCTCTACTCCTCCCTCCACCTCTCCCAGTGTCACAAGGAGGGATTAGTTTGTGGCAGCATAAGCGGGAGGTTAATTTTGGAGGTAATTATGTAGTTGAATTATTAAAGGAAACGTTTATAAAATGAAATTGTCATTGTTTAAAGGAAATGTTTATAAACTGTATTGGTCATTTTTTAAGTAAATGTGTAAAATGTCATTGTCATTGTTTAAAGGAAATGTTTATAAATTGTATTGGTAATTTTTAAAGGAAAGATGTATAAATACATTTTATCATTATGCTTAACAGCAAACCTGCTCACACTGGCCTTCATGGCAGTCTACGGGGGCAGTCCTGATTTTTATATCAGGTAGGCAAATAAATATGTATTGTGGTTTCTTACAAAGTTCTAATGATGTAAGAGGCATGAAGCTGATAATTTCCCTGTCTTCTGGTTCAGGGCCCGTATTCACAAAGAATTGTATCTTACCACTAGGAGTACTTCTAAATCGCACTAAAACCTTTTAGTTAGGAGTCCCACCTTAAAACCTATTCACAAAGCTGCAAAGACAAACTCATACTAAGGAATTCCTAGAATTTTCAAGCTAAGAGTGAGGGCGGGGTTGACGTCGTTGCTATGGATGACGTTGTTTCTCATGAATGAGCTTACTCAGAATGCCCACAGCGATTGGCTGATATAGGGGATGGGTATGGCACGCATATGATCCGCGGATTAATAGCTAAATTGAACCATCATAGAGAAATACAGCTGTTATGTTTTAAAGTAACAATTCCCTAAATCTCGATGCAGAGTTAGTGAAGAGATAGACAACCATGTATGTTTTGGTTTGCTTTGTTTTTCATACTAAATGCCTTTCTGGGAGGCATGTTTTTAGAAATGCGACCGAATTAAATAGAATTTAAACATTAGCGATCTTTTAATTTTTTTTAAAATTAATTCAGGCATAAGACGACCCTAGTTAAATCGCCTAAGGCGTACTGAATCTAAAAATGTATTTTGTGAAATTTTCAAATAAAGATAACTTACATTGAAAAACTGAAATTATCATTCATTTAATTCCTTGAGAATAGTTCCTGGTCATTTTTGGTGGAAACGCGCCTTTGGCCCCGTTTTTTTTTTTTTTGCTGATCCGAAAAATGATCCGATGCACCCCTATTATATTCTTTTTTTTTTTTGTTTTTTTGTTTCTGATTTTATCCCATTTTTCTCCCAATTTGGTAGCCAATTAGACCCGCTATTTTTACGTCAATCCCCCCTAGTAATGTGAGTTCGCTGCCGTAGTCCTGCGACCGGTAGTGACGATGCCGAAGTGACTCCTACGAGACGGCACCCGCAGGGGTCGACCGTAACCCGGTACTACAGGGCCACTCTACGCAGCGAACGTCACGTCGGCTCCCTCCCCTCCCCTCCCCGGGGCGGACAGCCAATCGCCGCCCCCTGGTGGCACTCCCGACCAGAGCCGACACTTGGCGAGACGGGGAATTGAACCCCGGTCTCCGTGGCCAGCGTCGGACGTTGTAACCACTGGACCACGCGGGAGGCCCTATTATATTCTAATAAAGATTCTAAAATACAAATGTAGGCTACGTGTCACTGATTTAACATGAAACCAAGAATACTGACTAGTCAATTGGTTACATGTCTGCATCTCGTAAACAATCAGCGGGAATCTGTATATAATATATATAATATTATATATATAATACGCCTTAATTGAGGCGGTACCTTTTATGAGCTCTGTATCATTCAATATCTCCAAAGTGTTTACACGATTGCAGGACGATTGCCGGCAGCAGCCATTTTCGGATCGCTGTCAGTAGGTCTTTAGCGACTTAGAAGTCCTCTTGACTGCTTCTAACTTCTCCTGGACTTAGGAGCTGTTTTTAGCTCTCAAACCTTTGTGAAATACTCTTATCCCAAAAATTGAGGAGTCCTAAATTTATGAGTGACACGCCCATTATTTTTTCGGAGTTGCTCCTAAATTGCGGAGTTACGACCAACTTTTACCCTTAAAATGCTTTGTGAATACGGGCCCAGGAGTGTGTTGTTTTTCCACTGTTTTTCCTACGGTCAATATAACCACTGTAAAGAGTTGCCTAGAGCCTATGTTTGTGTCAAACCACCTTCATAAACTATAGGATATATATATTTTTTTTTTATACCTAGAGGCAGGGCTTATTCTGTCAGTTGTGGGCGGGGCCTCCGAGGGTGGCCCTAGTGTGTCAGTGGGTTATTAATTCATGTATTATTTTCTGTCCTGCCCTAGGTTAACTTGTGTCCATTTGACCCATTCTAAGTCCAGTTGTACTGGTTGCTGCTATTTATTCTTTGTAATAACTTGATCTCTAAACAAAAATAAATTGCATCTATTTTTGTATACAGTCTTTGTATCATTCATTCAGTTGAATACCCTGTAGCAGGGAAGTGTTTCTATCCTGAGCCACACAGTCACCAATTAGCAGGTCTCTCCCCCATACAGGAGAGTGGCATAGTCCTTCGTAAAGTAAGCCCTAGGCTAGTGGGTGTTACAATTGTAAAATACATATTTACAGGGTCACTGTTGTCCTCATCCCTCACAAAACCTTGTACCCCCCAATTAACTGTCCAAGGCTCCACTTCCACACTATGTACCTGACTAAACACCTCAGCTAACAAATTTGCTTTACCAGAACCATCACATGCCACCCCCGATCCAGAAACCAAAACCGGAACAGAATCCTCTTATAACGCCCTGACATGTGTTTCACCACAGCCCACACCTCAGTGATGAAAGTGTCCCACCCAATCAACTCACAATACGCCCTCCAGCAGTCACGCTTAACAGCCTTAATGCTCCTCCTAGCTATAGCCTTCAGTTTTTTATATTTAAATACATTTGCTTCCATCGGAAATCGTCTAAGGGCCCGGTAAGCTCTATTCCTATACATGACTGCCTTGCCACAATCCTTATTCCACCACGGAACCACCTTCCTTGGCGCCACAGGCCCCTTCCTGGGAATGGCTTGGGACGCTGCAGCAGAGACCATTGTGGACAGCGTGTCATTCCAGACATCCACTGACTCATCATCAACACGAGCCAAACCCTCATGACACACTGCAACAAATTTATCCCAGTCAGCCCTACCAAAATTAAAGGTTCGCACACCGCTCCCACCCTCCGACAGAAGACCTCTGCCCCACTTACTTAAGACGGGAAAATGGTCACTCCCAATAGTATGGGACCCAATCACATCCCACTCTGCCTTACAAGCCAGCACACCAGAGGCAAACGTTATGTCCAAACATGACTCAGAACTTTTCCCCTCCTGAAACCTAGTAGCCCTCCCATCATTCAAACAGACAAGCCCATGCTGATCCATAAACTCCTCCACAACCCTTCCATTCCCATCTAAAACCTTGCTTCCCCACAGAGGATTGTGTACATTAAAATCCCCAGCCCACACCATCGGAGATGTAACCCCACTCACCACACCCGCCAAATCTTCAATAGTCAAAGGAATACAGGGATTATAAAAATTCACAACCGAAAACCTACCCTCACTGGACCATATCTCCACAGCCAAAGCCTCTAATTCACCAGACAATGGTATAACCCTATGCTGAAAAAATAGCACATCCCCCATCTCTACCTGTTATGACGAACAGGAACGAACCCAAACACAGACACGGAAGGTTAGGATGGAGAGTGAAAATGTAATTATAATAATGATACAAGCGATGACAGAGGTAGTAGAGACGATGGGCTGGATTCTGGAGGGGATGCACAGGAGGACAGACAGGAGGGAACCGGGGAGGCAGCTAAGCGTGCAGGCAGGCGGGGCTGGCAGGACGAACAGAGCTGGCGGACGGAGGAGTAATGGACCTGAACACGAGGGGAAAACGACAAGAACACGGGTAAACATACAAAACACGCAACACGGAGAGAACAGTAAACACAGCGTAGGAAAACAAGTAACAGGAGTCAGCTTCTACCAGGTAGAGGAAACAACGATCTGACGAAGAGTGACTGGAAAACCGGGGTAGATATACTGCAGGGCTGATGGAAATTATGGGAAGCAGGTGTGCCGGAATGGATGACGGAATTGGCAACAGGTGAACATGATGGGGAGTAATGAGGGAATGATAATAGAATAATTGAAAATAATAAAACAATTAACACAACAATCACAAGGGAGGAACAAGACAACGGAAAAAAAACGAGACAGGAACATCGGGAATATGACAGTACCCCCCCCTCAACGGATGCCTCTGGGCATCTGAACAGGGTGGTTAGGGTGAGACAGATGGAAGTCCCGAATGAGGGAAGGGTCCAGAATAAGGGCGCGGGACATCCAACTGCGTTCTTCCGGACCGTAACCCTCCCAGTCGACGAGATACTGGAATCCACGACCTCGACGGCGTGCATCCAGCAAACGCCGGACGGTGTAGGCCGGGTGGTCATCGATGATCCGGGGGGGTGGAGGGGTGACGGCAGGAGGGCAGAGTGGGCTATTGGAGACCGGTTTAATGAGAGAGACATGGAAGAAGGGGTGGATCCTCATGGAGGCTGGAAGTCGAAGCTTGACCACAGGGGGATTAATAACAGAGTCAATGGGGAAGGGGCCAATGTAGCGGGGTGTGAACTTGCGGGAAGTAGTGTGAAGGGGAAGATCCTTGGTGGAGAGCCAAACCTCCTGACCCGGTTGGTAGTTGGGCGCCGGGGTGCGATGGCGGTCAGCGAAGCGCCGGTTCCGATCAGTGGAACTAAGCAGGGTAGTGCGGGTGAGCTCCCAGGTCCTGCGACAGCGATCCAAGTGGGCCTGGACCGAGGGAACTGCCAGTTCCTCCTCCTGGACAGGGAAGAGAGGAGGTTGGTAACCAAGGGAAGCCTCGAAGGGGGACAGACCTGTGGACGCGCTGGTCAACTAGTTGTGAGCGTACTCAATCCAGGGAAGTTGAGTGCTCCAGGCCGAGGGATCTTCTGACGTGATAACACGGAGAGATGCTCCCAGGTCTTGATTGGCGCGCTCTGTCTGGCCGTTAGTCTGGGGGTGAAAACCAGAGGACAGGCTTACCGAGGCACCAAGAGCGGCACAGAAGGTCTTCCAGACGTGGGAGGTGAACTGGGGTCCGCGGTCGGAGACGATGTCCAGGGAATGCCGTGCAGGCGGAAGACGTGGAGGCAGAGAAGGTCCGCTGTTTCAGAGGCAGTGGGGAGTTTGGGAAGGGCAACAAAATGCACGGCTTTAGAGAAGCGGTCGATGATGGTGAGGACCACGGTGTTACTCTACTAACTCTACTAAATCAGAGGCATTGATGATTTCAGGGGAGTGGCCTAGCCAACTTGACAGTATAGTGTCCTTTCATAGATCAGGGCAGGGTTTTAGATATTTGGGCATTACAATCACCCCAAAAATAACGAAACTGTATCAGGCAAATTATAAGAAGCTATTTGAAGTGGTTAAAGGGGATTTGACTAGATGGGATGTGCTGCCACTGTCCCTTTTGGGTAGGATAGAGGCGGTTAGGATGAATCTATTACCCAGACTCTTGTTTTTGTTTCAGTCTCTGCCTATCTGGGTCCCGGCATCCGCCTTCAATATGCTGGATAAGCTTATATCCAAATTTATATGGCAGAACAGGAGACCGAGGGTGAGATATAAAACACTGACTCTGGGGAAGGACAAGGGCGGACTTGGCCTTCCTAACTTAAAGCACTATTTCTGGGCTGCACAACTAACTGCGGTAATAGCCTGGATAAACAATGACACAGATACTGGATGGGTTAGTATAGAGCAGAGTTCAGTACCAGGTATATCTTTATCCAGTTTAATTTTTATGGGCCAACAATCTCGAAAGAAAGTAGGAATTCAGAACATTTGGGTGAAGCACACCTTGAAAGTGTGGTCCGCTGTTCAGAAGAGATTTAGGGGAAGGCTACTCTCTCACGGGCCATGCGAATAGCTGGAAACCCAGACTTTCTCCCTCAATGACAGATAGTGCCTTTAAGAGGTGGGCGGACAGAGATCTTAAGGTCATTGACCAACTATTTTGTGGCGACAGTTTACAGTCATTCTCTTATCTCCAGGAGAAGTTTTTGTGCCACAGAGAGACCAGTTTAGGTATTTCCAAATTAGGCATTACATCACGCATCATGAGGATTGGAATATAATTAGAAACCCCCAACAAACATTGAATCATATTTTATTAACATAACTAAATTCCAAATACCCTCCAAGAATCATGTTTCCCATATTTATAGAAATTTATTGAATGATGTAGCAGATAGCACCCTCTACATCAAAAACAAATGGGAATTAGAATTAAATATTGTTATTGAAGATGGAGAATGGGAGAGTATGTGCGCTGGTTGTCACAAAGGTATACATGGTAACATATGGAAAGAGTTTGACTGGAAGACAAAGACACGTTTCTTTAGAACTCCTTTGGAAGTCTCCAGGTTTGTAGATACCCCTACAGCAAAGTATTGCTGGAGAGAATGTGGCATGGTTGGTGATCATTCACACATATTTTGGGACTGCCCGAAGATGGTTCAGTATTGGCAGGAGGTAAAGGGAGAGATAGGCCAAATTCTGAGGATTGACTTGCCACTTAACCCTAGGCATTTTATTTTGGATTTGTTTGGAGAGGATATGTGTACTGGGGACCAAGCGTATCTTTTACATATTTTTTTGATGACTGCAAGAAAAATTGTCACTTTGAACTGGATGAAACCAGGACCACCCACGGTGGCACAATGGAAGAATAAACTGAGGGAGGTGTATGTTACGGAGGCTCTGACTGCCCAAATACAGATGAAAACAGGCCTCTTTCAACGGAGGTGGTCACCCCTACTGTTTTATCTTAATATCTGACTGGAACCCCAACCCCTGTGATGTACTTATTATTATTTATATGTATATATGTATGTATATATATATATATATATATATATATATATGTATGTATGTGTGTATGTATATATATATATATGTTTTTTTTGTTTTTGTTTTTTTGTCTTAAATTATTTTCGACACTATTTCTTTTCCTTTTCATGTTGTGATTTTTGTGATTATTGTGTGGATTCTGATTCACACATGCTGTCAAGTGAAATGTTTGTATTTGTTGTGTTTTGTTCTTAATAAACACAAAGTTCAAAAAAATTTTTTTGAAACGCCCGAAGAACAGGGCCCAGCGGGCCTGGCGAGAGTTGAGACGTTTGGCCGTTTGGATGTACTCCAGGTTGCGGTGGTCAGTCCAGACGATAAACGGCTGCTCGGAACCCTCAAGCCAGTGGCGCCATTCCTCAAGGGCGAGCTTGACCGCCAGGAGTTCACGGTTCCCGACATCATAATTGCGCTCGGCAGGGACAGGCGACGGAAAAAAAAGGCACAAGGGTGGAGTTTCTGGTCCAGGGTAGAGCGTTGGGATAACACCGCTCCCACCCCGGTGTCGGAGGCATCAGCCTCGACCACAAACTGGCGAGATGGATCTGGCAAAATGAGGATGGGTGCGGAGGTGAAGCGCCTCTTTAGCTCCTCAAAATGCGTCGTCCGCTTCCGAGGACCAGACGAAACGGGTAAGGGAGGAGGTGAGACGAGTGAGGGGAGCGGCACCCGACTGTAATCCCTGATGAAGCGACGGTAAAAATTAGCAAAGCCCAGGAAGCGTTGTAGCAGCTTCACGGAGGTGGGTTTAGGCCAAGTAACCACCGCCTGGATCTTTTCGGGGTCCGTCCTAACCTGACCGCTCTCAATGATGTAACCCAGGAAGGAAACAGAGTGAACATGAAAATCGCATTTCTCCGCTTTCACAAATAATTTATTTTCTAAAAGTCTTTGGAGAACCTGGCGGACATGCTGGACGTGCTCCTCGAGGCTGTGGGAAAAATGAGGATATCGTCCAAATAAACAAAAACAGAGCGGTTTAAGAAGTCCCGGAGAACGTCATTGATGAGCGCCTGGAAAACGGCGGGAGCATTAGTAAGCCCAAAGGCCATGACCAGGTATTCAAAGTGGCCGAGGGGGGTGTTGAAAGCCGTCTTCCATTCATCGCCCTCACGAACCCTCACTAAGTGGTAGGCGTTGCGGAGATCCAATTTCGAAAAAATGACGGCACCTTGAAGTGGCTCGAATGCTGAGCTGATGAGTGGGAGGGGGTATTTGTTCTTGATGGTGATGTTATTGAGGCCACGGTAATCGATGCAGGGATGAAGGGACTTGTCTTTCTTGGCCACAAAGAAAAATCCAGCAGCAACAGGGGACGAAGAAGGCCTGATGAGACCCGCGGCGAGAGAATCGCGGATGTAGTGCTCCATGGCCTCCCTCTCTGGACGGGACAGGTTGAAGAGGCGGCTGGAAGGCAGGGGAGCCCGGGAAGGAGATCAATGGCACAGTCATAGGGTCGGTGAGGAGGCAGGGAAAGGGGCGCGTTGCTTGCTGAAAACCTCGACGAGGTCATGATAAGCAGGAGGGATGGAGGAGAGATTGGGAGGTTCAGCGGTGGGCGTAGGAGCCTCAGGTAGAGCAGGAGCAGAAGCAGACAGCAAGCAAGATGAGTGACAGGAGGGACTCCAGTTGGTGACTTCGACTATTGGTCCAGTCGAATTGGGGGTTGTGTGCCACCAACCAAGGCTGGCCGAGGACCAGGGAGCGTGGGGTGAGGAGAGGACGTGAAACTGGAGGGTCTCGTGGTGATTGCCGGAAAGGGTGAGGTGAAGGAGTACGGTGCGGTGGGTAACTTGAGCGAGGAGCTTGCCGTTGAGAGCGTTGGCATTCAGAGGAGTAGTGAGGGGTTCCAACGCAATGCCAGCTTGGGTAACGAGGTTGGAATCCAGGAAATTCTTGTCAGAACCGGAGTCGATTAATGCAGACAAGGGCAGGGACTGCTGATTCCAGGACAACACGGCGTTGAGCTGCATATGAGGTCGCGGAGTATGTGGGGTAGTAGTACGACTCGCCAGGACCCCCAGAATCACTGGCGAGCCCCCTCTTTTGGTCGAAGGGAGCAGGAAGACAGGAAATGCCCAGACTGACCGCAGTAAATGCAGGATCCCGATTGCAACCTCCGGAGACGCTCAGCAGGTGCGAGACGAGCCCGACCCAGTTGCATGGGAACCTCTTCAGAGACGGCTGCAGTAGAGACAAGGCTGGGAAGAGAGGCAGGTCTCGATCAGGTCTCGATCTATGAGGGTAGAGAGGAGAGCCACGGGAAGAGGAGATGGAGGGACGACGGACAGCTCTTTCCCGGTAACGCTCGCGGAGGCGGTTATCAAGTCTGATGACCATGGAAATGAGGTCGTCGAGATTAGCTGGGTCCTCCCTGGCAGCCAACTCATCTTTCAAAGAGTCGCTGAGACCGTGCGAAAAAGCCCCTTGGAGCGCCCGGTCGTTCCAACCGGACTCCGCAGCTGTGATGCGGAACTCCACCGCGAAGTCGGCCACAGAACGGGCACCCTGGTAAATGGTGAACAACCGTTGACTAACGTCCGTACCTCGGACGGGGTGGTCGAAGACATTCCTTAATTCCGAAACGAAGCGGGAGTAGGAGGTGAAATAAGAAGAACTGCTCCCCCACAAGGCGGACGCCCATGCCAGCGCATCCCCCTTGAGCAACCCCATTATGTAGGCGATGCGGGACCCATCAGTGGAATACGAGGTAGGCTGCTGCTCGAAAACCAGGGAGCATTGAATGAGGAAGGCGCGGCACATACCCAGGTCTCCGGCATAACGATCAGGAGCAGGCACGTGAGGCTCCTTGTGCAGGAAAACTGGCGGGTCCGGGGTGAAGCGGCGACAGGAGGGAACTTCCTTGGACAGCGCGTTGTGAGAAAACAAGTCTTGTAAAAGATCCTTGTTCTCCTTTACGCTGGTGGAGAGGCAGTGCAGCGCTGTTGTCAGCTCCTGGATGGATTGACCCTGTTGGCTGACAAGAACGCCCTGTAGGGACAGGGCTTGACGGATCTGGTTAGTGTCCGCTGGGTCCATGCTTGGTCAGATCGTTCTGTTATGACGAACAGGAACGAACCCAAATGCAGACACGGAAGGTTAGGATGGAGAGTGAAAATTTAATTATAATAATGATACAAGCGATGACAGAGGTAGTAGAGACGATGGGCTGGATTCTGGAGGGGATGCACAGGAGGACAGACAGGAGGGAACCGGGGAGGCAGCTAAGCGTGCAGGCAGGCGGGGCTGGCAGGACGAACAGAGCTGGCGGACGGAGGAGTAATGGACCTGAACACGAGGGGAAAACGACAAGAACACGGGTAAACATACAAAACACGCAACACGGAGAGAACAGTAAACACAGCGTAGGAAAACAAGTAACAGGAGTCAGCTTCTACCAGGTAGAGGAAACAACGATCTGACGAAGAGTGACTGGAAACCGGGGTAGATATACTGCAGGGCTGATGGAAATTATGGGAAGCAGGTGTGCCGGAATGGATGACGGAATTGGCAACAGGTGAACATGATGGGGAGTAATGAGGGAATGATAATAGAATAATTGAAAATAATAAAACAATTAACACAACGATCACAAGGGAGGAACAAGACAACGGAAAAAACGAGACAGGAACATCGGGAATATGACACTACCATGAGGCCTGTCCCACCGAACCATTACATAACCTTGAATAACAAAGTCCAGGCAAGGCTTCAACCACATTTCCTGAACACAAATAATATCTGGGGTAATATCCACCACAAACTTTTTAAACTCCTGACCATTACTGATCAAGCTCCTCGCATTCCACTGTAAAAGGTCGAAGGTCATATTGATGAGCTAGGCCCCACCCACTTCAAAACAGTAAATAAAAGATTGGGATCAACATCCAAATCTAAAAACTTTACCGCAGTGTGGGTCACCAACTGGATGACATCTGATTGCTTGACAATCTCCTTAGCCCGATGCAAGACATCTACCACAAATGCCAGAAAATCCACTTTATTAACTAACGGGAGTCAGTAGGGACCACCGGCGGGCCTGTCGGCATCACCCGCCTGGGAACAGCAGTCGGGGACCTCACCCCTCCGACCCCAGACACACTCACCTTTTTAATCGCCTCAGCATATGACACCTTGCCCATCACACCCATCTCTGCACCTCCTGGGCCTTAACATGTTTCTCACACCTCCAAAAACCCGCATTGTGAGCCCCCCCACAGTTACAACACTTAGCAACAGTAGCTTTACATGCCCCAAACTCATGGTCTCCACCACATTTCCCACACCTCCGCACACCCCTACAGATAGCCGCAACGTGTCCAAAGCACTGACTATTAAAACATCGTAAAGGAGGGCGAACATACCCACGCACCTGATAACTAATACATCCCAGAATAACCTGGGATGGTAGCGAAACTTCATCAAAAGTTAGCAGCACCGCTAAACTATCGCTCTTCACCCCATTTCGGAAGCTACGGAAGCGAACTGCCTCCGACACACTAGCACCACCGATGTTCTTCCTTAAGTCATCCAGTTACCAATCGGCACCCCATGAATGACTCCCTTCACAGCAGCGTTCCCTCCAGGTACATAACATTCAACAGGCCATTCCCTAAGTTGCGTCAATTTCAAAACTTTCTCTCGCTGATCAACCGTCCGACAAGTCACCTGAAGTGAGCCACTCGCTCGTGCCTTTGCATGCGCAAATTGCCCAACAGCAGACTTCAAAGCCTCAGTCAGCCGAAAATGATTTATCTTCGAAGGACCCTCACCCTTCTTAGTGAACCGAACGTTCACATTAAATCCTTCACCCGTTATCTTCGCACTCTTCCTAACCCTCCCCTCATCAGAACCCTGCCCACTAACACTACTCTCACTAGTTTGTCGTTTCTTTTTAACTACCTTCGTCCATCCTCCACCCTCACCTACCTCTTCCTCCAACTCACTGCTCTCCCTCGACCCTGGCATCCCTAACCAACCCCAGCCAGGCCACAGCAGTTAGACCTAAACAAAAAGAACACTTCCTCAAACAGAGCTAGAATTTGTAAGACAACGCCTACGCAACATTTTATTTATTTATTTAACCTTTATTTAACCAGGCAAGCCATTAAGAACAAGTTCGAATTTACAATGGCGGCCTGGGGCAGCATTATCTCTCCCCAAACTTCCTCGCGAGAGTTGGACAAAATAAGGTTACTATCTAGCCACGATATTTCAATCTTGGCAAACAGGTTCAAAATGTTACTTCCTATGGACACGTGACATCAAACATGTCATGTTACATGGTGTCTCGGTCGTGTTGCATGTGGAAAATACGCGCAAATGTGTGAGTCTGCCTTTTCTCCCTGAGTTTTGCCTATAAACAATATAAAATGATTTTTCAAAGGATTTTAGTTATGATCATGTTCAGGTTTAGTACTGTAATTTTTACTGTAGCCTACCAAATCATTTATTTTTGTGCATGATTATGACTGCTTCTGCTCTGTGCTGTATTTGACTTGCATTATGTATTATTGCGACCTCTACAAACTGTACAGACCAGTATTATTAGCCTACTTACTTTATCAATACGCAATGTATTACTGTAACTTCTACAGTAATGTTTACGTTCCCTGTTTATCCCATTACAGATTTGACATTCCGAAGGGCTAAAGCCTATTGCTCTTGCCAGTATTTGTATTATTGCGTTATTTTATTTCGTCTCGCACTTTTTTCCGGGATGGACTTCTATATTCGCAATTCACTCCATCAAAACAAAATTCGGAAGTTATGTCACGTTTGGTCTGAACTCACTGATGGAACGTTTTGGAAAATGTCGCCCCAAATCACGCGTTTTTGCATCATTTTCGGCGAAACAAGCCTCCTGGGGTCAACTTGTCAGAACATTACAATTAGGTCGTCAGCATTTGGAAGTGTAGTACAGTGGTCCCTCGCTATAACGCGGTTCACCTTTCGCGGCCTCGCTGTTTCGCGGATTTTTTTAGTGCAATTTTGCATGCTTTTTTTTACAGCGTATGAACGCGCATTGTGTTCTGCGTCCTGATTGACAATGGTCTACAGTTCATTACAGTTCTCAAATATAATCGAAGGTGGCATGTCTGTTTATAAGAATCTTTTCGCCCAGAAGAAAAAACAGCGCCAACAACTACCCATAACTATGTTCTTCACCCGAAAAATGACACCTGCTCCAAGGCCTTCAGTGGAAAAAGACGCTACAGCGGAGCGGCGCCAGGACGAAGAGGCACGGTCAAAGGAACTGTGAAATACGCGCGAGTCACTATTAATAATTTCTTATGTGTCCATCCTCGTAGGTTGATCATTAAAATTAAATTTGTTTCTAAAAGCTATCATATTTATGTATATGGAAAACGTTTATATTTTTATTTCTCAAATAAATGTTTGGGCCTGAAAACAGCTTTGATCTTTGGTTTCATTCTATAATACTGTACTTATTTTTTTAATTCTACGAAGGTTTGAACTTTGAGAGTGTTTAAACAAGAGAGAAATGTGAGAAAATGTTAATGCCTGTCTGAGAAAAGTGTATAAAGTGTGTGGTGAGGGGTTTTACAGCCTTAAAACATATATAATAATTGTAAAAATAAAGCTGACTACTTCGCGGATTTCGCCTATTGCGGGTTATTTTTAGAACGTAACCCCCGCGATAAACGAGGGACCACTGTATCTAAATTGCGAAGGAACAAGCGATCTCAAATACTCTGCGCTTGGCTCAAAAAATAACAGCAGACCCCTCCCACATCCTCCACCCAGAGTTCGAGCTGCTACCATCGGGAAGGCGGTTCAGACTCCCACAGTGCAAGCTGAACAGGCTGAAGAACTCGTTCGTCCCGCACTCCGTCAGCCTTCTTAACAAGCACGGGGGAAGATGGGTGGACTCAGGGGGTTGGATGTATACCTCACAGGATCGTGTAATTGTAATTTTATTTTATGTAATGTATATAATGTATATCTTCTGTCTTTTTAATAATGGGCTTCTTTTTTTGAAACGATGCACTTTTTATGTACGCAAACGGAATTTCTGTGAAGACAGACAAAAATATCGAATACAATCAAATCGCACACGCTTTGGTTACCACGCCCCCAAAACTTCCGGCAAAATGGCGAACTGAGCGCACGTTATTTTGAGAGCTCCGTTTGTTTGTCCCCCAAAGTTTTATAAAATAGTCCTTCTTAATGTAAAACTTGATTTATAGATACTGCTGTGCAAAGATTGAACTTGACTTGTTATTTAACGTTATTGTCGACGCTTGTAATGCCGAAAAGTAACCAGGTGAAGGGTGGCGTGACTGCTGCTACAGCACTGGCTTCGCACAGTTACTGTGCTAGCCAAGGAGGTGATGCTAGCGACGATGGCATGGAAACCTTATCCTCAAAGGTACGGCGTCCTTTACCTGACACTCCCACCAAGATTCCGGTCCCATTCAAAAAACTAAGAGGTGATGAGGAGGTATCTAATCCCACCATACTTGCCGCTGTGAACAACCTCTCTGCTATGCTCCAAGAGCTTAATGTGCAAATGAAGAACAACACGGTCATGATTGCGGAAATAGCCAAAAGTGTGGAGTTCAATGCCAAAGAAATAAAAGACTGCAAGTCCAAAACTCTCACTTTGGAAAAAGAGGTTACTAAAATCGGGACAGAGAATGCCAATCTGAGAGAGAGAGTCCTGGAGCTTGAGCGTTACAAACGCCGCTGGAATCTGAAACTGCGCGGGCTCAAGGAGCAAGATAATGAAAACACGAGGGAGACGGTGTCACAGATCCTGGTCAAAATCGCTCCACAGTGGACTGACAAGATCGACAGCATCGTTGACTCAGTGCATCGGCTGGGCAAAAAGGAGAATGGCAGACATCGCCATATCGTCATCCACTTCACCATGAGGCACTTCAGAGATGAGCTCTGGTGTCTGACCAAGGGCTCTGCGGTGTGCAAGGAGCTGAACGTAAGTTTTGCAGAGCACGTTCTACCGGCTGACAGAGAGGCGAGAGTAGCAGTATGGCCGCAGATCAAGCAAGCCAGAGAAGCAGGTCAGCGAGCGTATTTCAGAGGACCAAATGGCTTCATAAATGGAAAAAGAATTATGGTCCCCTAATTAGCCTACTTGTTCATCCAAGCTCATAACCCATGTCATTTTATTTGACCTGGTTCATGTTGCGGCTCTTTCAGCCTTTTTCTTGGGAAAATAAATAATTATCCAATTGAAGAAATTTTTTTGTGTAGCATTCGACAGAAAATCTGAGCAAGAATTATTGTCCGTGAAATAAATGAAAGGAGCATTGCGACAGAAAATATAGTGTTTTCTTTTCGTGGAAACCGGGTCCAAATTCTTTGAGTGTTAACCCCTGCAGCCTATTGCTTTTCTTTTGTTTTTCATTTCTAAGAAGGACATTTCAGTTGATTGCCTACAAAGGGACATTGCCTATATGTTCATATTCTAAAGCAGTCTTTTCTTTAATGACATTCTCAAGTTTACGTTTTTCTTTAATGTTCTCAATTTCAGATATTTCTTTTTTTCTTTTAATGCAAGGGGCCTAAGAGACAGTATTAAGCTTAAAGGCAATTTTTCTTTTCTGCAAAAGCAAGAAAGCACATTGTGTTCTGCTACAAGAGACTCATTCTAATGAAACTGACGAAAAGTTCTGGACCAACCAATGGGGTGATAAGACTTTATTTTGTCATGGAACCACTCGTTCTGCAGGTACTGCAATTCTTTTGAACAACTTCCCTGGGAAAGTAATTACTTCCAAAAAAAGTTTGGACGGACACTGGATTCTATGTGTTTTATCAATTGAGCACTCCTTTGTTATTTTGGGGAACATTTATGGTTACAATAGTGTAACCCAGAATAAGAATTTACTTTTTGAAATCGGTAATATTATTAAGGATCTGAAACTTAGATACCCAACTGATAGTATTGTGTTAGGAGGTGACTTCAATTTGGTGTATGATGAGTGGGTAGACCGCTCACCCACCAGGTTTCTTAATCATCAATATAATCCGCATCTAGTCAATTTCTGTAGTAGTCACAATCTGATTGACCCGTGGCGCATTATACATCCTAATTTAAAAGAATTCTCTTGGTTTAAGCCAGATGGTTCAAGTAGATCTAGGATAGATTTTTGGTTAATTTCCGACTATATAAGAGAATTGGTTGCTAACTGTTTTATTTCTACCGCTCCCTTATCTGACCACTGTTTTATTAGTTTAACGCTGAAACCTAGTAATGCTTATAAAAGAAATAAGGGTTATTGGAAGCTTAATGCCAGCTTATTACATTCTGAGGTCTACTGTCAGGGGGTTAAAGAGATTATTACTGATGTTTCTGCAGACCCCAGCCTTTCCTCTTACATCTCCAAATGGGAATTTTTAAAATTTAGAATAAGGAGCTTCTCTATTTCCTTCAGTAAACAACTAAAACAATCTTCCATGCTAGAAGAGGCCAAATTAACTAGAGAAATTAATATCTGTTGCAATAAACCCAGAATTAATGATGCTGACAAAAGGAAGTTAATTACACTACAAACCAAATTGGATGATATGTACACAAAGAAAGCAAAGGGGGCTTATATTAGATCTAAAGCCAAATGGATTGAGGAAGGAGAGAGAAATTCTTCTTATTTCTGTAGATTAGAGAAAACCCGCCAGGAGAATAATATTATCGGAACGTTAATCATCAATGACATTGAATGCTCTGACCCCAAGAGAATAGCCACTGAAACCTATTCCTTTTATAGTAATTTATACTCTTCTAATTTCTCACCTGATTCAGCAGACATCTTCTTTGACAAAATCAAAGACTCCATTCCTCAAATAACTGAAAATTTCAAGAATGACTGTGAGGTAGAGATCTCATATGAGGAGCTAGAGAAAGCATTGCAGTGCTTGACTCCTGACCGCTCTCCTGGCACAGATGGCCTTACAGCCAATTTTTATAGATTTTTTTGGGAACACATTAAAGTACTTTTATTTGAAACACTAAAAGAAACCATAGAAAATGTATCACTTCCACAGTCTATGAGGCAAGGTTTAATAGTTCTTATTCCAAAACCAAATAAAGATCCCAAATTATTGGATAATTGGCGACCAATAACACTCCTCAACAATGATTACAAACTGCTAACACACATATTTTCAAATCGTCTCAAAGAAGGGCTTTCTCAAATAATAAGTGACACTCAGTCAGGATTTATGAGAGGTAGATCTATACATAATAATGTGCGCCTAGTCCTAGACCTGCTTGAGTATAGTGATTATATAAATGATGATGGTTTTATTCTTTTTCTTGATTTTTATAAAGCTTTCGACATGGTAGAACATCCTTTTATTTTTAAGGCATTGGAGCTCTGTGGTTTTGGAGAGAATTTCAGGAATGTAATCAAAAGCTTTTATAGTGACACTAACAGCTCTGTCTCTTTATCAGGTGGTACTTCCCCTCGTTTTATGATTAACAGAGGAATAAAACAAGGCTGCCCAATTTCTCCATCACTCTTCTTAATTGCAGCTGAAATGCTTTCAATTCTTATCAAAAATTCGGATATTGAGAAATTGAATGTCTTCGAGAACAAAATAGTTGTAAGTCAGCTGGCAGATGATACAACTTTGTTTTTGAAAAATATTCAGCAAATTCCAAAGATTATTCAGATAATAGAATTTTTCTCCAGAGCTTCTGGGTTACAGCTATTAGCTATACATGACTCCCATCTTGTGGAGGCGTATGGTATCCCCATTAAAACTACGGTCAGATACTTAGGTGTGCATGTTACAAAAGAGACTAAATTAAGTGAAACTTTGAATATTTGTAACAAATTAGACGACTGCAAATTAAGATTAGACAGATGGTTAAGTAGAGATCTTTCTCTTTTTGGTCGCATTTATATAACAAAAATGGAGAGTCTGTCAAGGTGCATTTATCCAGCTTACTCTCTTTCCATTTCTAATAAAGCAATAAAGTCTATCAACAAGCTAAATTTTGACTACATTTGGAAAAGAAAAGCTCATTATTTGAAGAAAGCAACCATGGTAAAAGACTATGATGATGGTGGTCTACAGGCCATTGACTTTGATTGTATAAATGGAACATTAAAGATCAAGTGGTTAAGATCCTTTCTAGTAAATAGCAACAGTTTTTGGTATTGTGTAACCAGGGAGATTTTTAAAAAGATTGGTGGTATTGATTTTCTTTTACGTTGTGACTTTTGTGTTCCTAAATTACCTGTTAAACTATAAACTATCCTCATTCCATTCACAAGTATTGCTGTATTGGTTACTTCTGTACAAACACAACTTCCCATGTGTTCCCATTTGGAATTGCAGATTCATTCTCTTTAGAAATAGGTCTTTATTTTTCAATGACTGGATGGAGAAAAATATTTGGTCTATTACCCATTTATTAGATGAATCTGACAACATCTTACCTTTTGAGGATTTCTGTATAAAATGTAATTTCCAATGCAACCGTAAGCAATATGATAAGGTTTTAAAAAGCATTCCAACTTCTTTTATTCTGTTGACCAAAAACACACTACCTTATATGGTTGTCCCCCCTCATCCCTCTTTACTGATAATTAATGGACATGATTTCTCTGGAAGGGCTTTGACAAACAAAGTGATCTGTGGTCTCTTTACAAATATTTCATATCCTATGCAATTCAGCAGGAACTCAGCTTCTCATTTTTTTTCTCAGACTACTTTAAAAAAATTACGCATTAACTTCCTAAGCTTACCTTTACCTCCAAAAACAAAAGAGATTCACTTCAAAGTTTTTAATGATATATATCCTTCAGGAGAACTCCTTAGACAAAGGTTCAATTTTGATCACAATAGCTGTATTTTATGTGATGAAGAAATAGAAACTACGGATCACTTATTCTTCTTTTGTCTTTATAGCAATACTTTCTGGTGTGATATGTATGATTGGCTAGAATCAAAAATCTTTTCTCTCTCTCATTTTACCAGGAATGATATTACATTTGGAATCATATTGGAGGATAAGAAAACTGAATTTTTGTTGAATACCTTATTTATTTTAGGTAAATTCTTTATTCACAAATGTAAATGCATTAAGACACAACCCTTATTGGTGGTTTTCATGAAAGAACTAGCTCTTTATTATAAATCACTGAAGTATATGAAAAAGAATGCAGCGATAAAGCTTCTAAGTATTTTTGATGCCTTGGATTTGTTGGAAGGAACCCCTTAGCTTATTATATATATTTTTGTTTTTTGTTTTTGATTTGGTTATAATTTTGTTTATATTGTGCTCCGTTTCCTAAAGAAATCTGTTGTTGATGGTATCTGTTTATTGCCATATGTTGTAATTTTCAATTTTGTTAATAAAAATATTTATAAAAACAAAACAAAACATGGCAGGTCACATGACCCGGCGACCATTTTGCGTCTGGTGAATGTGAGTTATGCCATGTCTCCTCTAATGGTGGCATAACCATCCATCTTGGTCGTGGCTAGATAGTAACCCTATTTTCATACAGATCTCGCGCATGCGCGTTGTTAATGCAGCAGTGGATAAGATAGCTATGGTTACTTGCAGCTACATTAAGTTAGTCATAGAAATTCGCAAGATGAAATATAATTTTAGTGGAATAATCTTGCGATGACAACGGCAGCAAAATGTAAAAAATCTACAAAGTGTCATAGAGACCGGAGTTAGGCTAATTGCGGTGTTTCGTAGTGCTAGCGGGTTAAGGCGGCTGGACGCAAACCTCACGAGAGTTGGACAAAATAGGGTTACTGTCTAGCCACCATCTTCAATCTTGGCAAACACGTTCAAAATGTTACTTCCTAGGGACACGTGACATCAAACGTGTCGTGTCACATGGTGTGGTGTGCGGAAAATACGCGCAAATGTGTCAGTCTGCCTTTTCTCCCTGAGCTTTGCTTGTATACACTCCAAACTGGGCAAACACACTTTAAGTGTAATTCCTTTTGATTACAGTCTTTGGAAGAAAAAAAAATTGTTACACGGGGCTAACAAGCCTCCGAGGTTGCCTGCAGCCTATAAACAATATACAATCATTTTTCAAAGGATTTTAGTTATGATAATGTTCAAGAACTTGCTCAATGATCATTAGAGGATATATTAAAATAATTAACATTAAAGAAGTTGTATTTTTGGTTTATTACTGTAATAATAAATCGTGGAGTTTAGTACTGTAAATATTACTATACCAAATCATTTATTTTTGTGCATTATTATTACTGCTTCTACTTTGCTGCATTTGACTTGCATTATGTAGGCTATTATTGCGACTTCTACAAACTGTAGAGACCTCTACTATACTGTAGACTACAGTATTATTAGCCTAGGCTACTTACTTTATCAATACGCAATGTATTACTGTAACTTCTACAGTAATGTTTATGTTCCCTGTTTATCCCATTACAGATTTGACATTCCGAAGGGCCGAAGCCTATTGCTCTTGCCAGTATTTGTATTTTTGCGTTATTTTATTTCGTCTCGCACTTTTTTCCGGGATGGACTTCTATAGGCTATTCGCAATTCACTCCATCAAAACAAAATTCGGAAGTTATGTGACGTTTGGTCTGAACTCACTGATGGAACGTTTTGGAAAATGTCGTCCCAAATCACGCCTTTTTTGCACCATTTTCGGCGAAACAAGCCTCCTGGGGTCAACTTGTCAGAACATTACAATTAGGTCGTCAGCATTTGGAAGTGTAGTATCTAAATTGCGAAGGAACAAGCGATCTCAAGAAGGGTACTCTGCGCTTGGCTCAAAAAATAACAGCAGACCCCTCCCACATCCTCCACCCAGAGCTCGAGCTGCTACCATAGGGAAGGCGGTTCAGACTCCCACAGTGCAAGCTGAACAGGCTGAAGAACTCGTTCGTTCCGTACTCCGTCAGCCTTCTTAACAAGCACGGGGGAAGATGGGTGGACTCAGGGGGTTGGATGTATACCTCACAGGATCGTGTAATTGTAATTTTATGTTATGTAATGTAGGCTATATAATGTATATCTTCTGTCTTTTTAATAATGGGCTTCTTTTTTTTAAACGATGCACTTTTTATGTACGCAAACGGAATTTCTGTGAAGACAGACAATAAAAAATATCGAATACAATCAAATCGCACGTACGCTTTGGTTACCACACCCCCCAATGTTCGCCATCCACCAAAATGAGTATTTTCCCTTGATTATATTGTGATCCTCTATCCAAAAGTTTCATTTGCAAAAGCTTTATACTGTGTGTGCATGTGTGCAAAATTTTCAGAGCTTAAAAAAAATTGTTTTTCCACACGTCACTTGTACATAAAAGCCCCCACGATACACCTTGCAGGGACATGAAACTATACTTGCTTCAAGGAAACATATTGGGCTACAATAATTGTTAAGGAATTGTCCGCGGCACTATATGGTGTGGTAGCCACGCCGCTAATGTTCGTCATTTAGCATTTTACACAATTTCTTAACATTCTGCTTGATCCGATGCTCGTATAAGTTTGAAGCTTTGCAAAAAGGTTCAAAATATTACTCCCTTTCGATACATAACACAAAACATGGCAGGTCACATGACCCGGCGACCATTTTGCGTCTGGTGAATGTGAGTTATGCCATGTCTCCTGGAATGGTGGCATAACCATCCATCTTGGTCGTGGCTGGATAGTAACCCTATTTTCATACAGATCTCGCGCATGCGCGTTGTTAATGCAGCAGTGGATAAGATAGCTATGGTTACTTGCAGCTACGTTAAGTTAGTCATAGAAATTCGCAAGATGAAATATAATTTTAGTGGAATAATCTTGCGATGACAACGGCAGCAAAATAAAAAAAATCTACAAAGTGTCATAGAGACCGGAGTTAGGCTAATTGCGGTGTTTCGTAGTGCTAGCGGGTTTAAGACGGCTGGACGCAAACCTCACGAGAGTTGGACAAAATAGGGTTACTGTCTAGCCACGATCTTCAATCTTGGCAAACACGTTCAAAATGTTACTTCCTAGGGACACGTGACATCAAACGTGTCGTGTCACATGGTGTGGTGTGCGGAAAATACGCGCAAATGTGTCAGTCTGCCTTTTCTCCCTGAGCTTTGCTTGTATACACTAGAAACTGGGCAAACACACTTTAAGTGTAATGTCCTTTTGATTACAGTCTTTGGAAAGTTTTTTTTTGTTGCACGGGGCTAACAAGCCTCCGAGGTTGCCTGCAGCCTATAAACAATATACAATCATTTTTCAAAGGATTTTAGTGATGATAATGTTCAAGAACTTGCTCAATGGTCATTAGAGGATATATTAAAATAATTAACATTAAAGCAATTGTATTTTTGGTTCATTACTGTATTTTGAATCGTGGAGTTTAGTACTGTAAATATTACTATACCAAATCATTTATTTTGGTGCATTATTATTACTGCTTCTACTTTGTGCTGCATTTGACTTGCATTATGTAGGCTATTATTGCGACCTCTACAAACTATAGAGACCTCTGCTATAGGCTACTGTAGACTACAGTATTATTAGCCTATTTACTTTATCAATGCGCAATGTATTACTGTAACTTCTACAGTAATGTTTATGTTCCCTGTTTATCCCATTACAGATTTGACCTTCCGAAGGGCCGAAGCCTATTGTTCTTGCCTGTGTTTTCATTTTCGCGTTATTTTATTTCGTCTCGCCATTTTTTCCGGGATGGACTTCTAGACTATATTCGCTATTCACTCCATCAAAACAAAACTCGGAATTTATGTCACGTTTGGTCTGAACTCGCTGATGGAACGTTTTGGAAAATTTCGCCCCGAATCACGCCTTTCTTGCACCATTTTCGGCGAAGCAAGCCCCCCGGTGTCAACTTGTCAGAACATTACAATTAGGTCGTCAGCATTTGGAAGTGTAGTATCTACATTGCGAAGGAACAAGCGATCTCAAATAGTCTGCGCTTGGCTCAAAAAATAACAGCAGACCCCTCCCACATCCTCCACCCAGAGTTCGAGCTGCTACCATCGGGAAGGCGGTTCAGACTCCCACAGTGCAAGCTGAACAGGCTGAAGAACTCGTTCGTCCCGCACTCCGTCAGCCTTCTTAACAAGCACGGGGGAAGATAGGTGGACTCAGGGGGTTGGATGTATACCTCACAGGATCGTGCAATTGTAATTTTATGTTATGTAATGTATATAATGTAGGCTATATCTTCTGTCTTTTTAATAATGGGCTTCTTTTTTTGAAACGATGCACTTTTTATGTAGCCTACGCAAACAGAATTTCCGTGAAGACAGACAATAACAAATATTGAATATAATCTAATCGCACGCTTTGGTTACCACGCCCCCCAATGTTCGCCATCCATCAAAATGAGTATTTCCCCTTGATTATGTTGTGATCCTCTATCCAAAAGGTTCATTTGCAAAAGCTTTATACTGCGAGTACGTGTCGCCTATGGTCTACTAGATTTGCGAAGGAATAGTAGCCCATGTCTCAGTTTTTTGGCCACGGCCCAAAAGTTTTCAGTTTTTTCCACACGTCACTGGTACATAAAAGTCTCCCGCGATACACCTTTCAGGGACTCGAAATTATACTTGCCTCAAGGAAACAGGGCTACAATAATTGTTAAGGAATAGTCCGCGGCACGTACGGTGTGGTAGCCATGTCGCTAACGTTCGCCATTTAGAATTGTACAAAATTTCTTAAAATTCTGCTTGATCCGATGCTTGTATAAGTTTCAAGCTTTGCAAAAAGGTTCAAAATATTACTCCCTTTTGATACATAACACGAAACATGGCAGGTCACATGACCCGGCGACCATTTGGCGTCTGGCGCATGTGCGTTATGCCATGTCTCCTGTAATGGTGGCATAACCATCCATCTTGGTCGTGGCTAGGTAGTAACCCTAAACTAAGCTATGGTTACTTGCAGCTACGTTAAGTTCGTCATAGAAATTCGCAAGATGAAATACAATTTTAGTGGAATAATCTTGCGATGACAACAGCAGCAAAATAAAAAAAATATCTACAAAGTCTCATAGAGACCGGAGTTAGGCTAGTTGCGCTGTTTCTTAGTGCTAGCGGGTTTAAGACGGCTGGACGCAAACCTCACGAGAGTTGGACAAAATAGGGTTACTGTCTAGCTACGATCTTTCAATGTTGGCAAACAGGTTCAAAATGTTACTTCCTAGGGACACGTGACATCAAACGTGTCGTGTCACATGGTGTCTCGGTCGTGTTGCGTGTGTAAAATACGCGCAAATGTGTGAGTCTGCCTTTTCTCCCTGAGTTTTGCTTGTACGTGTACACTCCAAACTTGGCAAACACACTTTAACTGTGTAATGTCCTTCTGATTACAGTCTGGAAAGTTTTTTTTTGCACGGGGCTTACAAGCCTACGAGGTTGCCTGCAGCCTATAAACAATATACAATTATTTTTCAAAGGATTTTAGTTATGATAATGTTCAAGAACTTGCTCAATGATCACTAGAGGTTATATTAAAATAATTAACAATAAAGCAATTGTATTTTTGGTTTATTACTGTATTTTGAATCGTGGAGTTTAGTAGCCTACTGTAATTTTTACTGTTACAGTAAATCAGTAATCAAATCATTAATTTGTGTGCATTATTATTACTGCTTCTACTTTGTGCTGTATTTGGCTTGCATTATGTATTATTGCGACCTCTACAAACTATACAGACCTCTACAATACTTTATAACACGGCATTGTTGAATACTCGATTCTGATTGGTCAATACGCGTTCCAGGGGTGTGCATTAATTTTCAATAACGGGACACCTCGGCCCTTTAACAGTTCTAAAATCAATGCGCTACAAGATCCAACATTCTAAAGCAGTTAAACGGCAACATTGTACATTAACGTTAGGCTACATTGCTCGATAAAAATGACATTTGTATAAATGTATAAATACATTTGACAGAAGGTGTGGTTTGTGTGTAAATAGTCAATAAATAATTAAATGATTTTATCCGAAACATGATGTGTTGGTGATTTTTTTTTTTTTAAAGGTCCGGTCAACTTCACGCAGTATAGGCATAGCGAATAACACAATGTAGCAAATTACACAAGGTAGCAACAAACTGTAATCTTGTGTCATTCGCTACATTGTATCTTTCGCTATGCGAAAACGAAAAGGAACTACAAGACACTTTGTAAGTGAGCACAGAAGACATGCTTTAGCTAGCAACATGATATAGGCCTAAATGGATGATTGCAAAGTAAGCGAGAAGGAACTATTTTCCCCCCTGATAGAACCATTTGTTATGGTGTAATCGTAGAATTAACGACCAGCTATTTTGCACAACAACGGTGCAAATAGAACGAACGACCAGCTCGGTTGCTTAACAACGGTACAAAATAGAACTAACGACCAGATATTTGCTTGACGATACTAAAACAATATCCTCAAAGAGCCGCGGAAGAATATTTTAATTTCAGGTGATTAAGTCGATAAAAACCAATGAAGATAAAAGTAACTAATAGGCCTAGATCATCATTGTTGGTAACCGTCCGTGGTATAAGCGGAATAAACCACTTCGGGCTGTCCCGTTATTGGGAAATAATGTAGGCTACTTCCCAATAACGGGACAGCCCGTCGTGATTTATTCCTTAGGTAGACTACAGTATTATTAGCCTAGGCTACTTACTTTATCAATACGCAATGTATTACTGTAACTTCTACAGTAATGTTTATGTTCCCTGTTTATCCCATTACAGATTTGACATTCCGAAGCGCCGAAGCCTATTGCTCTTGCCAGTATTTTTATTTTTGCGTTATTTTATTTCGTCTCGCACTTTTTTCCGGGATGGACTTCTATATTCGCAATTCACTCCATCAAAACAAAACTCGGAATTTATGTCACGTTTGGTCTGAACTCGCTGATGGAACGTTTTGGAAAATGTCGCCCCGAATCACGCCTTTCTTGCACCATTTTCGGCGAAGCAAGCCTCCCGGTATCAACTTGTCAGAACATTACAATTAGGTCGTCAGCATTTGGAAGTGTAGTATCTAAATTGCGAAGGAACATGCGATCTCAAGTCGGCTACTCTGCGCTTGGCTCAAAAAATAACAGCAGACCCCTCCCACATCCTCCACCCAGAGTTCGAGCTGCTACCATCGGGAAGGCGGTTCAGACTCCCACAGTGCAAGCTGAACAGGCTGAAGAACTCGTTCGTCCCGCACTCCGTCAGCCTTGTTAACAAGCACGGGGGAAGATGGGTGGACTCAGGGGGTTGGATGCATACCTCACAGGATCGTGTAATTGTAGTTTTATGTTATGTAATGTATATAATGTATATCTTCTCTCTTTTGAATAATGCGCTTCTTTTTTTGTAACGATGCACTTTTTATGTACGCAAACAGAATTTCTGTGAAGACAGACAATAACAAATATTGAATATAATCTAATCGCTGTATACGCTTTGGTTACCACGCCCCCCAATGTTCGCCATCCACCAAAATTAGTATTTCCCCTTGATTATGTTGTGATCCTCTGTCCAAAAGTTTCATTTGCAAAAGCTTTATACTGCGAGTACATGTGTCGCCTATGGTCTACTAGATTTGCGAATGAATAGTAGCCCGTCTCATACGGTTTTTTGGCCACGGCCCAAAGGTTTTCAGAACTTAAAACATGTGTTTTTCCACACGTCACTGGTACATAAAAGCCCCCCACGATACACCTTGCAGGGACTTGAAACTATACTTGCTTCAAGGAAACATATTGGGCTACAATAATTGTTAAGGAATAGTCCGCGGCACGTACGGTGTGGTATCCACGCCGCTAATGTTCGTCATTTAACATTTTACACAATTTCTTAACATTCTGCTTGATCCGATGCTTGTATAAGTTTGAAGCTTTGCAAAAAGGTTCAAAATATTACTCCCTTTCGATACATAACACAAAACATGGCAGGTCACATGACCCAGCGACCATTTGGCGTCTGGCGCATGTGAGTTATGCCATGTCTCCTGTAATGGTGGCATAACCATCCATCTTGGTCGTGGCTTGGTAGTAACCCTATTTTCTTCCAGACATCGCGCATGCGCGTTGTAAATGCAGCAGTGAATAAGATAGCTATGGTTACTTGCAGCTACGTTAAGTTCGTCAGAGAAATTCGTAAGATGAAATACTATTTTAGTGGAATAATCTTGCGATGACAACAGCAGCAAAATAAAAAAAATCTACAAAGTGTCATAGAGACCGGAGTTAGGCTAATTGCGCTGTTTCGTAGTGCTAGTGGGTGTCAGACGGCGGGACGCAAACCTCGCGAGAGTTGGACAAAATAGGGTTACTATCTAGCTACGATCTTTCAATCTTGGCAAACAGGTTCAAAATGTTACTTTCTGTAGAAATAACATCTTGAATATTTTCGACCAACCAACAGTATCTAAACTGAGAACAAAGTTCTTCAAATACCCAATCCCACCCAAAGCAAAATAAATTCACTACAAAATAATGAATGATTTATATCCTTCCAGCGAGTTTTTAAGATTAAGATTTGGCTTTGAGAATAATGAATGTACCTTTTGTAGAAGCAATATTGAAACAACAGAGCACATCTTTGTCTCATGCTCTCATACACAGAGATTCTGGAAAGAATTCACGTATTGGGTAAACCAAAAAAACATAGAAATACCTATTTTAGAACGTAAATATATTATTTTTGGTATCTTATTATTAGACAAAAAAGTGGACCTAATGATCAATCTTTTGTTAAGCTTAGCCAAATTCTTTATCCACAAAGCAAAATTCATAAAGACCCCACCCATCTTCAAAGGTTATCATAACGAAATTAAACTATGTTAAGTCCCTGAAAATGATGAAATCCAAATATGCTAAGAATTTATACTTATCATTACGTAATATTCTGAACAGTGTAATGTCTTAAAAATAACACTTGTGTAGAGAAATTTCAAACTTTTACGATGGGTATATCTGATTTATTCTGTACATTGTAATTCATATTTTTGTTATTGCTATTTTTATTTTGTATTATTTTCCTCCCATAATCTCTCAAGTACTCCTGTATTATGTATTATTTAATGATTAATTTATTTTTCTTTCCTTACTTTATCCTTCTCTGTATGTGTGTCTAAAATGACAAACTCTTGGAATATATATGTTATATTGAAATGAGTGCCTTATTGTTAAGATATTGTTAGGTTCACGAATTCAGAATACCTTAAAAGAGGATAGAGAATACTTGCACCAAATGAGAAACAGAACATTCGATGAAAATCAAGCAGAGTTTATTTAACCCAATGCATTCGGGGTTCAATGCCTCCCTGTCAGACAAAGAACAACTCTTTTCCTGCAGATTCACCTTCTTATACACAACAGTTACCCATAGACAGATGCTTTAGCCTCGCCCACATATCAGTCACAAGACAGCCACTCTCCCCATCTCTGAGAGAACCTCGTACGAGTCTAATCTTTTTGGCAGCCACGCTCTGACCTTGAGACTGTGGTGGTTAGCTAGCGCACTGCAAAACAGATTTAGTCCAAACATGTGAAGTTATTCAGAAACAATTTTTAAACACAGAATTTCTCTATCAATCCCTCCTTTTTATGATTTTATCCCATATAGTCATAAAATACTTTCACAGATCTCCAGCATAGCAAGTTTATTTCAATGCAGAAGCTTAAACATCTTTAAACAAGTTTTGCAAGGCCATGGCAGTATCGTCATAGTCTGGAGGATCAATTATCTCTTCATTCCCAGAGTCAGATCTTCAGAATCTAGGTTGTCATACTCATCAGTCACTAGGTATTTTTGTTGGGCCAGGGCTAATTTCTTAAGACCTTCCATAGCTTGATCTATGGTTTTACCATCCGCATTGTTATCAGGTATGTAGGTACAACACGCAGTTCCAATTATGTGGCATACTCCTCCCTTGGAGGCAGTCATGAGGTCCAGGACCATACGATTTTGAATTGTCATTAATCTAAGTGCAGTTAACTCGTTTTTTCACTTTCGGTTGCATTCAGTGTAAAATGTATCAATGCACTCAGGCGGTAGTTTATTGTCTCTACCCTTAACATTAATTTGCCCACCCCCATTTGGGGAAAAAGACTAAGAACCGCTTTATTCCCTGTACTCCAAAGTTTGTGATCTTTTGGAACATTACTTCCCCATATTGCATCATGCTTATCCTCTAAGGATCTTTTTGCACGACCCTGTGTTTCAGCGCTTATTATCCATGTATGGTCAGTCAACATCACATATGCACAAGTTCCATGCCACTTCTTAGGCAGAGCTATGTACACATTGTGTCCGCAAAGCCAGTACCACCCATCCACTGCCCTAGTGCTGTTTTCTGTAGGCGCTAACGTGGAACACCTTGTCCCATTTAAGGGCGTTCCGGTGGTTCTATTCTTACAGTGGGAGTACAATGTCCCATTGCATTGGGATGTGTCCCCCACCGGGACTGTTCCATTCCCTCGTACACAATTTACAAAGGTCTTATGCGGGGTATATGGTACTACCATAATGGGCGTAATCAAATTTTGTTGTGAGGTTTGTAATAAACCTTGTCGATCAGTGCAATTTATTCCCGTCACTATATTCGTAGCAGTTAGCCTGGTTGTGATTTTGTGGGTTGGGTCAAAGTATTTAAGTGTTCCTGTATGAGTGCTACGGATGATGCCGGTAGATATGTGCATATGTAGCAGTTGGTCTTGTTTATACTATGTGCTGTGCGATTAGCATACCGCCACCATGCATTAGTTGCATATGCATGTGGTGGTTTGTCATTAACGTCTCCATATTCGTGTGCTTTTACAAATCTCTTCCCTCTTATCGGTGTTCTCGACTACCGTGATTATCATCAATATGGTCAAAGACCCCACTGCCCGCCACTGGAGGTTCGCCATAGCTGTGTCTAAATCTCAGTAAGAGGGTTGTTTGCTTCACCGGTTTTGAGACAGGTGTGTTCTATATTTCACACCTCCCTTTGTAGCCGGACTTCTCCCTTCTGAGCACAACTCTTTTAGGTACCTACTCACCCTTTGTTACCTTTTTACAGTGGGACAGATGCACCGAGGTGGATCGCTCGGCAATCTTTACTGCTGTTGGAGTTGTTAGTAGCACCTGATACGGCCCTTTCCACTTTGGTTGATGCCATGCCTTGTGCCTTGGATCTTTAATCAGTACCCAGTCCCCGACCTGCAGCTTTTCTTCTGGTATTCCAGCTGTTTGAAGTTTATTATTAGGATAAAACCCCTTGAGATGTCACATCTCGTTTTCGAGGGGGTCCCAACATATATTACAACATTAATAGAACAACAAAAGTATTCATATACTAAACATATATACTATACTATACGAAAAGAATATAATATAATAAAATAAAATACATTATTAATATGACAAAAAGCAGACAGACATGAGACAAAACACAACAAAATCTACATCAACAGCATACATTGGTTAATGAAGATATTGCAACCAAAAAATGGCCAAAATGGCCAACAGTAGATAGAAATAATGGATCTGTTTATATATCAAATATATAAATCATCCATCCATCCATCCATTGTCTAAGCCGCTTATTCCTGGTCAGGGTCGCGGGGGGGGCTGGAGCCTATCCCAGCATGCGTTCCGGGCGAGAGGCAGGAATACACCCTGGACAGGTCGCCAATCCATCGCAGATATATAAATCAATACATTATAATAATAATATATAACAATAATTACCAATAATAATAATAATTATTATTATATATAATACATAATATAACAACAATATAACAAATACATTCAGTTATAAGTATCAAGTGACAGCTATAGGTGTAACCATCAATTTTGTAATCACTAGTAACAAGTGCATTCAGTCTCAAAGTAGGAGGACAAGGCATGTTTAAACAGACCGAAAGACGATATGGATCTAATATTCGCAGGTAAATTATTCCAATCTGCCGGGGCTTTGCACATAAATGCTCTTTTGCCAATTATTTTCTTTGCATGTGGGACAGAAAAATAAAGTTGTGTGGAGTGCCTAATTTGGTAATTTGAAGTAAAAAATACAAGATACTGTTTTAAATAAAGAGGATAATTTAAGTGAATGCATTTAAATATGAATTGAAGCCAGTGAATCTGTCTTCTTGCATTCAGAGGTGGATAATTAAGTGCCTGATACATTGTACAGTGATGAGTAAGAAATGGACATCCAAGAACAAACCTGCAAATTCTATTGTTTGCTGTGTTAAGTGGAACCAGGTCAGATTTTGAGGCATTTTGATAAACAACATCACAATAGTCAAGCATTGGCAGTATAAGCTGAGAAGCAATTTTCTTGCGAACACTGTGTGTAAAGCAGTTTCGTGATCGATATAAAACATTGATTCGAAAGTTGACATTGCGTAAAACATGATCAATATGTGATTTGAATGTGAGACTGGAATCTAACCATACCCCAAGATATTTAATTTTGTCAGCTTTATGCAGAGGAGTGCCGTCATTACAGGTTATTACACAAGTCCCAGGTCTAGATCTAAGTTTCTGTTTGGTACCAAAAAATCATAATATAGGATTTAGTTTTATTGAGCAGTAATTTATTACACGAGAGCCAGTCTTGTAAGATGTTGAAATCAGACTGAAGAGTAGCTTGAATTTGAGGTAGATCAGGTTTACATGTGAAAATGACGGTGTCATCAGCATAAAGTTGAGCACAACAGTTACTGAAAATAGATGGTAGATCATTCACATAAATAGAGAAAAGAAGTGGTCCCAATGTAGAACCCTGCGGCACACCTCTTTGCTGAATCAATAGATCAGATTTTTTTCCCTGTATGACCACACATTTAGTTTTAGTTTAGTTTAGTTTATTAGCACAAAAAAAAATATATATAATACAACAAAGTATACGAAACAAATAAACATAACAAATTTGTGCAGGAGAGGTAAGAAACCCCAAAGGGCTTATAATAAAACCTCCTCTAGGATTTACTATTTATCCTGTTCTTTAACATAAAATGAAATTAAAAACAAGTAAAAAGCAAATAAATTCATAATAACAGTAATAATAAAAATAAATAAAAGAGTAAACACAGACACATAGCACATACATCCATGTACAGAGCACCTTAATTATGTTAAACCTTAATTAAACATTGTTTTCTATTATGAAGGTATGAATTGAACCACATGATTGCATTTTCAGAGAGGCCAATAGCATGAAGTTTATCAAGGAGCAGATAACGATCAACAAAATCAAAGGCTTTAGTTAAATCTATAAAAATTGCACCTGTAAGTTTACCATTATCTGCAGCAGAGCATACATCATTGGTGAATTTCAGTAGAGCAGTTGTTGTGGAGTGATTAGGCCTGAAGCCAGATTGAAATGGTGATAATATATTATTAATAATGAGATAATCTGAGAGTTGATTATAAATTAATTTTTCAAAGACTTTGGCAATAGAACAGATAATAGATATGGGTCTATAATTATTACAGTCAAGTACATCACCTCTCTTATGAAGAGGAGTAATCTGTGCACATTTCCAAATAGCTGGTAATTCACATGTTGATAATGAGAGGTTAAATAAATCTGCAAGTGGATACATAAGAACATTGGAAGCTAAATGGATAAACCTATTTTCTAAACCATCAAGTCCAGCACTACTGTTCACATTAGATTCATTAATGGCTTTCAGCACTTCAGTTGGTAGGATTGTCCTAAAAGAAAAGGAGGAACTGCAGCGAGGTGGCCTATTAATAACAGAGTCAGTGGTAGTATAAGATTCCGGTAATAGAGTTGAACAGACAGAGGAGAAATGCTGATTTAGTGCTTGGGCAACAGATAATGAGTCATGTATAATTGTATTGCCATCTCTTATTTGATTAATAGAATGCATGTCTTTGGTGTTAGTAATGGATTTAATTTTGTCCCAGAATTGCTTGGGGTTCTTAAAATCTTTAGCAAGACAATCTTTATAATAATCAGATTTAGCATTACGTGTTTTTATCTTACTCGTATTCCTAAGTTGCCTATATACTTCCCAATCAGCATTATCCCTCGTCTTTCTGAATGTTGACCATGCCTTGTCCCTCTGTCTAAAGAGACTAATCAGTTCGGGGCTGATCCAAGGGAGATGTTTACCCTTCACTTTGACAGTTTTCCATGGAGCATGTCTATCAACAACATCCATAAGCTCTGTGAATAGAAAATCCCAGGCATCTTGTGCATTGGGTATTAGTTTTACACATTGTAAAAGTTTACACATTTCTTGTTTATTAGATAACATTTTCTTCATATAGTCTGCCAATGTGGGATTATCCTCTGATGTTTTATCTCCAAATTGAGGTAAGTGATAGGCTTTTCCCATCACTATTTCTCTACAAATTATTTTTGCCACAGTTTGTGCATCAATTTTTGAGGTAGGGTATGCTTCTACCCAACCTGAGAATGGGTCAATCATTACTAAGCAGCTCTTTTTCCCCTCACTTGATGTGAGATGGATGAAATCCATCATCCAAGATTCAAATGGTCCTGAGGGAACCATGCCGTAAGCATGTTAAACACCTTTTATAAAAAAATGTTTTGTAAGGTTGTAAATCCAAACGTTGTATAACGTTTGTTAACCATAGCTACCCTCCCTCCTTTTGAGACATGGCATATGCCATGTTTTCTGGGCCCACCCGCAGGCCAGTTTCGTTCTCAGGACATTTTTGGTTGCCCCACATCCTTTTCTCTGGTACCCCCACTTCATGTTGCATGTCTCTCAAGAGAGTGTAATCGAGGGTGACGCAATCAATTTCTCTGAACACTCCCTGAGTGTCTGCAGCTGCTTCTTTTGCAGCAGAGTCTGCGAATGCATTCCCCAGGGACACCTCATCTGTTCCTTTCGTATGTGCTGCACATTTACATATAGCCAGTGTTTTGGGTTTCTGTAATGCTGCAATCAGTTCCAGTATCACTGGTGCATGTGTTATTGGTTTACCTGTTGAAGTAACCATACCTCTATTTCTCCAATGTCCAGCAAATACATGGCATGTGGAAAAAGCATACTGTGAATCTGTACTTCTGCGTCAAGAATGGGTATGTCCATTAACCCGGGGCGTGCTGCCACAGACCTAGATGTTTCAGCTACACAATCGTGAGGATCTCCATCCTCAGCGGTTGGCAGCAAGGTAGCCGGATTAAGTGTGGTGCATCTTACAATTCTTAGATTAGGAGCTGTTAGTAGAGTCGCCATACAGCTCAGCTGTCTTGCTGGTGACAAGAATGTATGTTTTGTTTGCAGTAGTAATACAGAAACTACATGTGGTACCATCAGTGTCAATGGTTGGTATAACACTATGGTTTGTGAGGCTTTTACTGCTAATGCTGCTGCTTCTACAGCTTGTAGACAGCATGGCAGTCCTCGTGCTACAGGATCCAGTTTTGTGGAGTAATAAGCAATTGGTTTTTGCTTACCTCCAAATGTTTGCATTAGGACTGACGACATGAATCCCCCACGGCTGTCTACCATCTGTATGAAGGGTTTAGCTGGGTCAGGATGTGCCAACACCTGGGAGCTCACCATGACCTGTTTTACCTGTTCAATGGCTTCGTTGGCTTCAGGAGTCCATTTGATTGGATCTCGAGCCTCCATTGGTTCACTGCAAATACAATCTAACAGTGGCTGCGTCAATTTTGCATAATTACATATCCAGGTTCGGCAGAAATGTATCATTCCTAGGAAAGACATCATCTGTTTTTTTGTTTTAGGCTTTGGGGCCTGCAGTATCGCTGTTTTCCTATCCGGTAACAAGGCTCGGCCTTGAGCTGAGATAGCGTGTCCCAGATATTTTACTTCTGGTAGACACCACTGCAGCTTCCCCTTGCTTATCTTGTGGCCTTGTGAGGCCAGAAAGGCCAAACATGCCTTTGAGTCTATTTCGCAGCGCTCCCGAGAAGGAGAGCAATTCAATATGTCGTCTACATACAGGAGGAGTTGTTATTTTTTATCACAGATACTGCCATCCACATATCCTGCCAGTATAATGTATCTAGAGAATAGGAAATGGGATTTTCTAATTTAAACTTTTTCTCATACATTTCACCTGGTCCTGGTGCCTCTCGGAAATACATGCTAGCTGGCAGTGTAGTGTAATGGTTAGGGAGCTGGGCTTGTAACTCGAAGGTTGCTGGTTCGATTCCCACGTAGGGCACTGCTGTTGTTGTTATGTTCTGAGTATCTGTTCTGTTGTTTTTTGTACTTTGTTTATTTATTCATCAGTCATATTTCATTATTCTTTATTCAGTATTTCATTTTCAGCGTTCTGTCACGTTCTGGTCCCTGTCTGTCTTTGTTCCGTTTATTTCGAGATCCACTCCTTGTCTTGTCATGCACTTCGGGAAGTTAAACATTTCGGTTTTCTCCGTCTTCGCTTATTATCTCGTTTTCTTCCTTCTTACTTTCTAGATTGCACTTTGTATATATTAGTTAGATGTATATAGTACTAACCAACTAATCTACTAACATTAGGATTTAGATTAAGTTACTAACACTACTAATCACCAATTATCTCACGCTTCTGACTATCGCTGTCTTTCTCGCTTATTATCGTATCCCTGTTAGCTTTTCACTTTCCCTTTCATTCGCACGCAGCTTCTCTCTTTGCGTTCCTCCCCTCTGACTATGCACGTGTCTGCCTGATCTCCCAGGTCGTTTATTGTCTATATGTTTGTACGATTCCCAGTCCGTGTCTTTCGTTTCCCTCGTTATTCTATTAGCGAATCCCCTCGTTATTAGATTAACGATTCCCATTGTTTATACCTGTGTTCCTTCCTCTCTCCTCCCAGTCACACCTGATTCCTATTGTGTCACTTTCCCGTTTGTATTTAAGTTCCTTGTTTGCTTTCAGTCTTTGTCAGAACGTTGATCCTTATTCCCTGAGCCTACCCTTCTTAAGCCAGTGTTTATTGAATTATCCGAGACATCCCTTTACAGTTGAGGCCAAAATTATTAGCCCCCCAGGAATTATGGAACATTTTCCTAAAATTCTGCCCAATGTTTGCAGCATTGATAAAACTTGATATAATCAAACATTCACCAGTGCTATTTAGTAGCTTTTGGTACATTTTGGAATATAAAATAAATGTTTAGGCTTGCTTTATATCAAATATAGTGAAAAATGGGGTGGTCAAAAATATTAGCCCCCATAATGGGGTGGTCAAGAATATTAGCCCCCATGTGAATTTTTGCTTTCAAAACACACCTAATCAACCAATCAGCTTTCAAACCACACCTGTGCAGTCAATTGGCTTCCTAACAACACCTGAGCATTCAATCAGCATAGGAACAGGGCACTTGAACACATTATTGAGAGGGACTACTCTTACTCACCATGCCAAAGACAAAGGAAATCAGTCTTGAGCTCAGAAAGAAGATAGTGGAGGCTCATGATAAGGGGGAAGGCTATACTGCCATTTCCAAGCGTTTCACAGTGTCTAGAACCGCTGTACGTTGGATCATTGCTAAGTACAAGGAGACAAATTCTGTAAGAAACAAACCTGGGTGTGGTCGAAAGCGCAAGATTTCAAGAACTCTGGAGAGGAAAATAGTCAGAGATGTCAGCAAGAAGCCCCAGACATCTGCCAAGATGATTGTTGCTGACCTGGCCTCTTCTGGAGTTGATGTTTAAAGGAACACAGTTGTGAGGGCTCTTCATCGTGGTGGGCTTCAGGGCCATCGTCCCAGAAGAACCCCTTTACTCAAAGAGCGGCACATCAGAGCCAGACTGAGGTTTGCCCGTGAACATTTGAAAGGTAAAGATGAGTTTTGGAAGTCTATGCTTTGGTCTGATGAGATTAAACTGGAACAGTTTGGGCACATGGATGTTGCTTATGTTTGGCGAAGAAAGGGAGAGGCCTTCAACCCTAAGAACACAGTTCCCACAGTTAAACATGGTGGTGGGAGCATCATGCTGTGGGGCTGTTTTGCAGCCTCAGGCACAGGGAGCCTTGTTCGGTGCATGGCATCATGAAAAAAGAAAATTATGTTGAAATTTTGAGGGATAATATGAAGAAATCTGCTATTAATCTAGGCTTAGGTCATCGCTGGGTCTTCCAACAAGACAATGACCCAAAGCATACATCAAAATTGGTCCAACAGTTCCTAAAGGACACCAAAACCAAGGTCCTGGAGTGGCCCGCACAGAGCCCAGATCTCAATCCTATTGAGAATCTGTGGCGGGTGCTCAAAGTGAATGTCCATGCTCGGAAACCATGCAATTTGGACCAGCTGGAACAATTTGCAATGGACAAATGGGCCAAAATCACTCAAGAGACCTGTGCCAACCTAGTAAAGAACTACTCTAAGAGGTTGTTGTCAGTTGTGGCTCAGAAAGGGTACACTATTGACTATTAATGGCCAGGGGGCTAATAATTTTGGACGTCTCATTTTTGCAGTTTCTTGTTTCAACTCAGTGCATCAATAAAATATCCTAATCAAACTTAGTGGACATTTTGTCTTTGTTATTTTGGAAACAAATACACTATAAACACTTGTTGTTAATGGTCATTTCCATGGAGAAATCAAGAATTTTGTCTGATTTCATAAGGGGGCTAATAATTTTGGCCTCAACTGTACATAGTACAGTGCAGATCAGATGGGTCATGGATGTCAATTTTATTAGGTTTTAACCTGTCCTTAGCCATTTTTACCAGATCTCCAGCCGGATCACTGTACCCGGTTTTACTCATGCTGAACATGTACAGATAGTATGGCTCTCCCTGTCCTAGCACTACATGCTGTTCCTGGATTTCTGATATCCTGACCATCTCCCATCTATCGCCATCCACTGGGATGGGTGCCAGCCCTAGAAATGTCATGACATCTCTTCCCAATAAGTTTGTTTTCTTTTTTCTTTTGAGTCCAGAGTGTTTGCGGAACATCATATAATACCTAAGTATTTATCTGATGTAAACTAGGTGGTCATCGGAAAGAGTTGGATGCATGAGCGTCGTTTTGGTATGGCAAGGTATGGCACTCGCCATACCTTGGCTTCTAGGCAAATTTTAAATTTTAAATCAATCTGAAATAGCCTACGTTTTGTCATTTTATGTGATTTTATCCGCTCCACAAAGGTAACTCAAAATCCTAACCATTACACTACACTGCCACCCCAATAAATATGCACACCATGCTAGGTCATTAGGCCTATCTATCTATCAAGGGTCCACATTCTGTGGCTACTATTATTTTCTTTATTATTACTCATAGGCTATTTAAAATACTGTTTTCATCTTACGTCATTGTCATTTCGGCGGGAATATAGAGGCAGTTGATGGCCTCGCGCAGAGAAGGCAGTTGATGGCCTCACGCAGACCCGTTCGCCGGAGTCTCATTTCCACAGAAGGACAGACGGAGAAGACGGAGACGGAGAAGGAGAAGAACGGAGAAGAACACACATTTGTAAGTTGGTTATTTATAAGTTATATATATATGTTATTTATAAATTAATTATTGAAATGCCCAACTAGAAGGTTAACGTTAACTGAATGAAACTAAGAAGGTTTTCTGTCGCTCAGTTGCCATTTCTTAAATTACTTACATTTAGGTAACTTAGTGCTAACTTAGCAAAGTTGCAGTAATTTATAACGTCGACGTCGTTCCATAGCTAGCTACCTAGTTAGCATTAAGCAACTTAACGTTATAATAAGTAACGTTAGATAGTCCAGATGTATAAGTATCTGGTTCAATGGCGCTGAACTCCTCCTCCTCCTCCTCCTCTCTCCCTCCCTCCCTCCCCCCCCCCCCCCTCCCTCCCCCTCCTCCTCTCTCTCTCTCTCAGACTGTGAGGAGTGTGACTACTTCTTCACTGATGAATGTGAGGTGCATGGCCCCCCCTCCTTTATCTCAGACTCTCCTACACCCCTGGGGGCCCCCAGCAGGGCTCGGCTCACCCTGCCTCTCGTTTTCAGAGTCAGAGTCTCCGGCATTCCCGGGGCAGGCCTGGGGTGTTTAACCGGGACCAGAGGCTGCCCGTGGGGGTGCACTTCGGACCCTATGAGGGAGAGCTGACCGACGAAGATGAGGCCATTGACAGCGGCTACTCCTGGATGGTGAGATGGAGCCGATTGCTGATTAGTGTGTGTGTGTGTGTGTTCATAGTGTAGGGGTGTGATACAGGTACAGAGCAGTGTATGTGTGTGTGTGTGTGTGTGTGTGTTTGTGTATGCGTGTGTGTGGAGCTTCAAAGATCCGGGAGAGAGAGTCGGGTTTCTGATTTTTAGACCCCGGACGGTAGGAAAGTGTGAACTGAAACCGGTTGAAGAACAATGCCCACCTAGCTTGCCGGGGGTTCAGCCGCTTGGCCTGCTGTAGGTATTCCAAATTCTTATGATCGGTCCAAACAGTGAACGGGTGAACCGAACCCTCCAGCCAGTGACGCCACTCCTCCAGCGCTTTTTTCACCGCCAGTAATTCGCGGTTCCCAATGTCGTAGTTGCACTCGGTGGGTGTCAAGCGGTGTGACAGGAAGGCACATGGGCGGAGTTTGTTGTCTGGCTTAATCCGTTGAGATAGGACGGCTCAGCAGACCCCCACAGCAGACCCCTCCCACATCCTCCACCCAGAGTTCGAGCTGCTACCATCGGGAAGGCGGTTCAGACTCCCACAGTGCAAGCTGAACAGGCTGAAGAACTCGTTCGTCCCCCACTCCGTCAGCCTTCTTAACAAGCACGGGGGAAGATGGGTGGACTCAGGGGGTTGGATGCATGGGCGTCGTTTTGGTATGGCAAGGTATGGCACTCGCCATACCTTGGCTTCTAGGCAAATTTGAAATTAGAAATCAATTTGAAATAGCCTACGTTTTGTCATTTTATGTGATTTTATCCGCTCCACAAAGGTAACTCAAAATCCTAACCATTACACTACACTGCCACCCCAATAAATAATAATATATCTTAAATAATATAGTGGAATAACAAAAAATGTGATATAAAACACACCATGCTAGGTCATTAGGCCTATCTATCTATCAAGGGTCCACATTCTGTGGCTACTATTCTTTTCTTTATTATTACTCATAGGCTATTTAAAATACTGTTTTCATCTTACGTCATTGTCATTTCGGCGGGAATATAGAGGCAGTTGATGGCCTCGCGCAGAGAAGGCAGTTGATGGCCTCGCGCAGAGCCGTTCGCCGGAGTCTCATTTCCACAGAAGGACAGACGGAGAAGACGGAGACGGAGAAGGAGAAGAACGGAGAAGAACACACATTTGTAAGTTGGTTATTTATAAGTTATATATATATGTTATTTATAAGTTAATTATTGAAATGCCCAACTAGAAGGTTAACGTTAACTGAATGAAACTAAGAAGGTTTTCTGTCGCTCAGTTGCCGTTTCTTAAATTACTTACATTTAGGTAACTTAGTGCTAACTTAGCAAAGTTGCAGTAATTTATAACGCCGATGTCGTTCCATAGCTAGCTACCTAGTTAGCATTAAGCAACTTAACGTTATAATAAGTAATGTTAGATAGTCCAGATGTATAAGTATTTGGTTCAATGGCGCTGAACTCCTCCTCCTCTCTCCCCTCCCTCCCCCCCCTCCCTCTCTCTCTCTCTCAGACTGTGAGGAGTGTGACAACTTCTTCACTGATGAATGTAAGGTGCATGGCCCCCCCTCCTTTATCTCAGACTCTCCTACACCCCTGGGGGCCCCCAGCAGGGCTCGGCTCACCCTGCCTCTCGTTTTCAGAGTCAGAGTCTCCGGCATTCCCGGGGCAGGCCTGGGGTGTTTAACCGGGACCAGAGGCTGCCCGTGGGGGTGCACTTTGGACCCTACGAGGGAGAGCTGACCGACGAAGATGAGGCCATTGACAGCGGCTACTCCTGGATGGTGAGATGGAGCCGATCGCTGATTAGTGTGTGTGTGTGTGTGTGTTCATAGTGTAGGGGTGTGATACAGGTACAGAGCAGTGTGTGTGTGTGTGTGTGTGTGTGTGTGTTTGTGTATGCGTGTGTGTGGAGCTTCAAAGATCCGGGAGAGAGAGTCGGGTTTCTGATTTTTAGACCCCGGACGGTAGGAAAGTGTGAACTGAAACCGGTTGAAGAACAATGCCCACCTAGCTTGCCGGGGGTTCATCCACTTGGCCTGCTGTAGGTATTCCAAATTCTTATGATCGGTCCAAACAGTGAACGGGTGGACCGAACCCTCCAGCCAGTGACGCCACTCCTCCAGCGCTTTTTTCACCGCCAGTAATTCGCGGTCCCCAATGTCGTAGTTGCACTCGGTGGGTGTCAAGCGGTGTGACAGGAAGGCACATGGGCGGAGTTTGTTGTCTGGCTTAATCCGTTGAGATAGGACGGCTCAGCAGACCCCCACAGCAGGCCCCTCCCACATCCTCCACCCAGAGTTCGAGCTGCTACCATCGGGAAGGCGGTTCAGACTCCCACAGTGCAAGCTGAACAGGCTGAAGAACTCGTTCGTCCCCACTCCGTCAGCCTTCTTAACAAGCACGGGGGAAGATGGGTGGACTCAGGGGGTTGGATGCATGGGCGTCGTTTTGGTATGGCAAGGTATGGCACTCGCCATACCTTGGCTTCTCGGCAAATTTTACATTTTAAATCAATCTGAAATAGCCTACGTTTTGTCATTTTATGTGATTTTATCCGCTCCACAAAGGTAACTCAAAATCCTAACCATTACACTACACTGCCACCCCAATAAATAATAATATATCTTAAATAATATAGTGGAATAACAAAAAATGTGATATAAAACACACCATGCTAGGTCATTAGGCCTATCTATCTACCAAGGGTCCACATTCTGTGGCTACTATTATTTTCTTTATTATTACTCATAGGCTATTTAAAATACTGTTTTCATCTTACGTCATTGTCATTTCGGCGGGAATATAGAGGCAGTTGATGGCCTCGCGCAGAGAAGGCAGTTGATGGCCTCGCGCAGACCCGTTCGCCGGAGTCTCATTTCCACAGAAGGACAGACGGAGAAGACGGAGACGGAGAAGGAGAAGAACGGAGAAGAACACACATTTGTAAGTTGGTTATTTATAAGTTATATATATATGTTATTTATAAATTAATTATTGAAATACCCAACTAGAAGGTTAACGTTAACTGAATGAAACTAAGAAGGTTTTCTGTCGCTCAGTTGCCGTTTCTTAAATTACTTAGATTTAGGTAACTTAGTGCTAACTTAGCAAAGTTGCAGTAATTTATAACGTCGACGTCGTTCCATAGCTAGCTACCTAGTTAGCATTAAGCAACTTAACGTTATAATAAGTAACGTTAGATAGTCCAGATGTATAAGTATCTGGTTCAATGGCGCTGAACTCCTCCTCCTCCCTCCCCCCCTCCCCCTCCTCCTCTCTCTCTCTCTCAGACTGTGAGGAGTGTGACAACTTCTTCACTGATGAATGTAAGGTGCATGGCCCCCCTCCTTTATCTCAGACTCTCCTACACCCCTGGGGCCCCAGCAGGGCTCGGCTCACCCTGCCTCTCGTTTTCAGAGTCAGAGTCTCCGGCATTCCCGGGCAGGCCTGGGGTGTTTAACCGGGACCAGAGGCTGCCCGTGGGGGTGCACTTTGGACCCTACGAGGGAGAGCTGACCGACGAAGATGAGGCCATTGACAGCGGCTACTCCTGGATGGTGAGATGGAGCCGATCGCTGATTATAGTGTGTGTGTGTGTGTTCATAGTGTAGGGGTGTGATACAGGTACAGAGCAGTGTGTGTGTGTGTGTGTGTGTGTGTGTGTGTGTTTGTGTATGCGTGTGTGTGGAGCTTCAAAGATCCGGGAGAGAGAGTCGGGTTTCTGATTTTTAGACCCCGGACGGTAGGAAAGTGTGAACTGAAACCGGTTGAAGAACAATGCCCACCTAGCTTGCCGGGGGTTCAGCCGCTTGGCCTGCTGTAGGTATTCCAAATTCTTATGATCGGTCCAAACAGTGAACGGGTGGACCGAACCCTCCAGCCAGTGACGCCACTCCTCCAGCGCTTTTTTCACCGCCAGTAATTCGCGGTCCCCAATGTCGTAGTTGCACTCGGTGGGTGTCAAGCGGTGTGACAGGAAGGCACATGGGCGGAGTTTGTTGTCTGGCTTAATCCGTTGAGATAGGACGGCTCAGCAGACCCCCACAGCAGACCCCTCCCACATCCTCCACCCAGAGTTCGAGCTGCTACCATCGGGAAGGCGGTTCAGACTCCCACAGTGCAAGCTGAACAGGCTGAAGAACTCGTTCGTCCCCCACTCCGTCAGCCTTCTTAACAAGCACGGGGGAAGATGGGTGGACTCAGGGGGTTGGATGCATGGGCGTCGTTTTGGTATGGCAAGGTATGGCACTCGCCATACCTTGGCTTCTAGGCAAATTTGAAATTTGAAATCAATCTGAAATAGCCTACGTTTTGTCATTTTATGTGATTTTATCCGCTCCACAAAGGTAACTCAAAATCCTAACCATTACACTACACTGCCACCCCAATAAATAATAATATATCTTAAATAATATAGTGGAATAACAAAAAATGTGATATAAAACACACCATGCTAGGTCATTAGGCCTATCTATCTACCAAGGGTCCACATTCTGTGGCTACTATTATTTTCTTTATTATTACTCATAGGCTATTTAAAATACTGTTTTCATCTTACGTCATTGTCATTTCGGCGGGAATATAGAGGCAGTTGATGGCCTCGCGCAGAGAAGGCAGTTGATGGCCTCGCGCAGACCCGTTCGCCGGAGTCTCATTTCCACAGAAGGACAGACGGAGAAGACGGAGACGGAGAAGAAGAAGAACGGAGAAGAACACACATTTGTAAGTTGGTTATTTATAAGTTATATATATATGTTATTTATAAGTTAATTATTGAAATGCCCAACTAGAAGGTTAACGTTAACTGAATGAAACTAAGAAGGTTTTCTGTCGCTCAGTTGCCGTTTCTTAAATTACTTACATTTAGGTAACTTAGTGCTAACTTAGCAAAGTTGCAGTAATTTATAACGTCGATGTCGTTCCATAGCTAGCTACCTAGTTAGCATTAAGCAACTTAACGTTATAATAAGTAATGTTAGATAGTCCAGATGTATAAGTATTTGGTTCAATGGCGCTGAACTCCTCCTCCTCTCTCTCTCCCTCCCCCTCCCCTCCCTCCCCTCTCCCTCTCTCTCTCTCAGACTGTGAGGAGTGTGACAACTTCTTCACTGATGAATGTAAGGTGCATGGCCCCCCTCCTTTATCTCAGACTCTCCTACACCCCTGGGGGCCCCCAGCAGGGCTCGGCTCACCCTGCCTCTCGTTTTCAGAGTCAGAGTCTCCGGCATTCCCGGGGCAGGCCTGGGGTGTTTAACCGGGACCAGAGGCTGCCCGTGGGGGTGCACTTTGGACCCTACGAGGGAGAGCTGACCGACGAAGATGAGGCCATTGACAGCGGCTACTCCTGGATGGTGAGATGGAGCCGATCGCTGATTATAGTGTGTGTGTGTGTGTTCATAGTGTAGGGGTGTGATACAGGTACAGAGCAGTGTGTGTGTGTGTGTGTGTGTGTGTGTGTGTGTTTGTGTATGCGTGTGTGTGGAGCTTCAAAGATCCGGGAGAGAGAGTCGGGTTTCTGATTTTTAGACCCCGGACGGTAGGAAAGTGTGAACTGAAACCGGTTGAAGAACAATGCCCACCTAGCTTGCCGGGGGTTCAGCCGCTTGGCCTGCTGTTGGTATTCCAAATTCTTATGATCGGTCCAAACAGTGAACGGGTGGACCGAACCCTCCAGCCAGTGACGCCACTCCTCCAGCGCTTTTTTCACCGCCAGTAATTCGCGGTCCCCAATGTCGTAGTTGCACTCGGTGGGTGTCAAGCGGTGTGACAGGAAGGCACATGGGCGGAGTTTGTTGTCTGGCTTAATCCGTTGAGATAGGACGGCTCAGCAGACCCCCACAGCAGACCCCTCCCACATCCTCCACCCAGAGTTCGAGCTGCTACCATCGGGAAGGCGGTTCAGACTCCCACAGTGCAAGCTGAACAGGCTGAAGAACTCGTTCGTCCCCCACTCCGTCAGCCTTCTTAACAAGCACGGGGGAAGATGGGTGGACTCAGGGGGTTGGATGCATGGGCGTCGTTTTGGTATGGCAAGGTATGGCACTCGCCATACCTTGGCTTCTAGGCAAATTTTAAATTTTAAATCAATCTGAAATAGCCTACGTTTTGTCATTTTATGTGATTTTATCCGCTCCACAAAGGTAACTCAAAATCCTAACCATTACACTACACTGCCACCCCAATAAATAATAATATATCTTAAATAATATAGTGGAATAACAAAAAATGTGATATAAAACACACCATGCTAGGTCATTAGGCCTATCTATCTACCAAGGGTCCACATTCTGTGGCTACTATTATTTTCTTTATTATTACTCATAGGCTATTTAAAATACTGTTTTCATCTTACGTCATTGTCATTTCGGCGGGAATATAGAGGCAGTTGATGGCCTCGCGCAGACCCGTTCGCCGGAGTCTCATTTCCACAGAAGGACAGACGGAGAAGACGGAGACGGAGAAGAAGAAGAACGGAGAAGAACACACATTTGTAAGTTGGTTATTTATAAGTTATATATATATGTTATTTATAAGTTAATTATTGAAATGCCCAACTAGAAGGTTAACGTTAACTGAATGAAACTAAGGTTTTCTGTCGCTCAGTTGCCGTTTCTTAAATTACTTACATTTAGGTAACTTAGTGCTAACTTAGCAAAGTTGCAGTAATTTATAACGTCGATGTCGTTCCATAGCTAGCTACCTAGTTAGCATTAAGCAACTTAACGTTATAATAAGTAATGTTAGATAGTCCAGATGTATAAGTATTTGGTTCAATGGCGCTGAACTCCTCCTCCTCCTCTCTCCCCTCTCCCTCCCCCTCTCCCCCTCCTCCCCCTCCTCCCTCTCTCTCTCTCTCAGACTGTGAGGAGTGTGACAACTTCTTCACTGATGAATGTAAGGTGCATGGCCCCCCCTCCTTTATCTCAGACTCTCCTACACCCCTGGGGGCCCCCAGCAGGGCTCGGCTCACCCTGCCTCTCGTTTTCAGAGTCAGAGTCTCCGGCATTCCCGGGGCAGGCCTGGGGTGTTTAACCGGGACCAGAGGCTGCCCGTGGGGGTGCACTTTGGACCCTACGAGGGAGAGCTGACCGACGAAGATGAGGCCATTGACAGCGGCTACTCCTGGATGGTGAGATGGAGCCGATCGCTGATTATAGTGTGTGTGTGTGTGTTCATAGTGTAGGGGTGTGATACAGGTACAGAGCAGTGTGTGTGTGTGTGTGTGTGTGTGTGTGTGTGTTTGTGTATGCGTGTGTGTGGAGCTTCAAAGATCCGGGAGAGAGAGTCGGGTTTCTGATTTTTAGACCCCGGACGGTAGGAAAGTGTGAACTGAAACCGGTTGAAGAACAATGCCCACCTAGCTTGCCGGGGGTTCAGCCGCTTGGCCTGCTGTAGGTATTCCAAATTCTTATGATCGGTCCAAACAGTGAACGGGTGGACCGAACCCTCCAGCCAGTGACGCCACTCCTCCAGCGCTTTTTCACCGCCAGTAATTCGCGGTCCCCAATGTCGTAGTTGCACTCGGTGGGTGTCAAGCGGTGTGACAGGAAGGCACATGGGCGGAGTTTGTTGTCTGGCTTAATCCGTTGAGATAGGACGGCTCAGCAGACCCCACAGCAGACCCCTCCCACATCCTCCACCCAGAGTTCGAGCTGCTACCATCGGGAAGGCGGTTCAGACTCCCACAGTGCAAGCTGAACAGGCTGAAGAACTCGTTAGTCCCCCCACTCCGTCAGCCTTCTTAACAAGCACGGGGAAGATGGGTGGACTCAGGGGTTGGATGCATGGGCGTCGTTTTGGTATGGCAAGGTATGGCACTCGCCATACCTTGGCTTCTAGGCAAATTTTAAATTTGAAATCAATCTGAAATAGCCTACGTTTTGTCATTTTATGTGATTTTATCCGCTCCACAAAGGTAACTCAAAATCCTAACCATTACACTACACTGCCACCCCAATAAATAATAATATATCTTAAATAATATAGTGGAATAACAAAAATGTGATATAAAACACACCATGCTAGGTCATTAGGCCTATCTATCTACCAAGGGTCCACATTCTGTGGCTACTATTATTTTCTTTATTATTACTCATAGGCTATTTAAAATACTGTTTTCATCTTACGTCATTGTCATTTCGGCGGGAATATAGAGGCAGTTGATGGCCTCGCGCAGAGAAGGCAGTTGATGGCCTCGCGCAGACCCGTCGCCGGAGTCTCATTTCCACAGAAGGACAGACGGAGAAGACGGAGACGGAGAAGAAGAAGAACGGAGAAGAACACACATTTGTAAGTTGGTTATTTATAAGTTATATATATATGTTATTTATAAGTTAATTATTGAAATGCCCAACTAGAAGGTTAACGTTAACTGAATGAAACTAAGAAGGTTTTCTGTCGCTCAGTTGCCGTTTCTTAAATTACTTACATTTAGGTAACTTAGTGCTAACTTAGCAAAGTTGCAGTAATTTATAACGTCGATGTCGTTCCATAGCTAGCTACCTAGTTAGCATTAAGCAACTTAACGTTATAATAAGTAATGTTAGATAGTCCAGATGTATAAGTATTTGGTTCAATGGCGCTGAACTCCTCCTCCTCTCTCCCCTCTCCTTCCCCCTCCCCTCCCTCCCCCTCCTCCCTCTCTCTCTCTCTCAGACTGTGAGGAGTGTGACAACTTCTTCACTGATGAATGTAAGGTGCATGGCCCCCCCTCCTTTATCTCAGACTCTCCTACACCCCTGGGGGCCCCCAGCAGGGCTCGGCTCACCCTGCCTCTCGTTTTCAGAGTCAGAGTCTCCGGCATTCCCGGGGCAGGCCTGGGGTGTTTAACCGGGACCAGAGGCTGCCCGTGGGGGTGCACTTTGGACCCTACGAGGGAGAGCTGACCGACGAAGATGAGGCCATTGACAGCGGCTACTCCTGGATGGTGAGATGGAGCCGATCGCTGATTATAGTGTGTGTGTGTGTGTTCATAGTGTAGGGGTGTGATACAGGTACAGAGCAGTGTGTGTGTGTGTGTGTGTGTGTGTGTGTGTTTGTGTATGCGTGTGTGTGGAGCTTCAAAGATCCGGGAGAGAGAGTCGGGTTTCTGATTTTTAGACCCCGGACGGTAGGAAAGTGTGAACTGAAACCGGTTGAAGAACAATGCCCACCTAGCTTGCCGGGGGTTCAGCCGCTTGGCCTGCTGTAGGTATTCCAAATTCTTATGATCGGTCCAAACAGTGAACGGGTGGACCGAACCCTCCAGCCAGTGACGCCACTCCTCCAGCGCTTTTTTCACCGCCAGTAATTCGCGGTCCCCAATGTCGTAGTTGCACTCGGTGGGTGTCAAGCGGTGTGACAGGAAGGCACATGGGCGGAGTTTGTTGTCTGGCTTAATCCATTGAGATAGGACGGCTCAGCAGACCCCACAGCAGACCCCTCCCACATCCTCCACCCAGAGTTCGAGCTGCTACCATCGGAAGGCGGTTCAGACTCCCACAGTGCAAGCTGAACAGGCTGAAGAACTCGTTCGTCCCCACTCCGTCAGCCTTCTTAACAAGCACGGGGAAGATGGGTGGACTCAGGGGTTGGATGCATGGGCGTCGTTTGGTATGGCAAGGTATGGCACTCGCCATACCTTGGCTTCTAGGCAAATTTGAAATTTGAAATCAATCTGAAATAGCCTACGTTTTGTCATTTTATGTGATTTTATCCGCTCCACAAAGGTAACTCAAAATCCTAACCATTACACTACACTGCCACCCCAATAAATAATAATATATCTTAAATAATATAGTGGAATAACAAAAATGTGATATAAAACACACCATGCTAGGTCATTAGGCCTATCTATCTATCAAGGGTCCACATTCTGTGGCTACTATTCTTTTCTTTATTATTACTCATAGGCTATTTAAAATACTGTTTTCATCTTACGTCATTGTCATTTAGGCGGGAATATAGAGGCAGTTGATGGCCTCGCGCAGAGAAGGCAGTTGATGGCCTCGCGCAGAGCCGTTCGCCGGAGTCTCATTTCCACAGAAGGACAGACGGAGAAGACGGAGACGGAGAAGGAGAAGAACGGAGAAGAACACACATTTGTAAGTTGGTTATTTATAAGTTATATATATATGTTATTTATAAGTTAATTATTGAAATGCTCAACTAGAAGGTTAACGTTAACTGAATGAAACTAAGAAGGTTTTCTGTCGCTCAGTTGCCGTTTCTTAAATTACTTACATTTAGGTAACTTAGTGCTAACTTAGCAAAGTTGCAGTAATTTATAACGTCGATGTCGTTCCATAGCTAGCTACCTAGTTAGCATTAAGCAACTTAACGTTATAATAAGTAATGTTAGATAGTCCAGATGTATAAGTATTTGGTTCAATGGCGCTGAACTCCTCCTCCTCCTCTCTCCCCTCTCCCTCCCCCTCTCCCCTCCCCCCCTCCTCCCTCTCTCTCTCTCTCAGACTGTGAGGAGTGTGACAACTTCTTCACTGATGAATGTAAGGTGCATGGCCCCCCTCCTTTATCTCAGACTCTCCTACACCCCCTGGGGGCCCCAGCAGGGCTTGGCTCACCCTGCCTCTCGTTTTCAGAGTCAGAGTCTCCGGCATTCCCGGGGCAGGCCTGGGGTGTTTAACCGGGACCAGAGGCTGCCCGTGGGGGTGCACTTCGGACCCTACGAGGGAGAGCTGACCGACGAAGATGAGGCCATTGACAGCGGCTACTCCTGGATGGTGAGATGGAGCCGATCGCTGATCAGTGTGTGTGTGTGTGTGTGTTCATAGTGTAGGGGTGTGATACAGGTACAGAGCAGTGTGTGTGTGTGTGTGTGTGTGTGTGCACTGGTTTTCATATCTTCGTGGGGACAAAAATCTGTATACACAGTCACGTCATGGGGACCAGCTGCAGTATGGGGACAAAAATCAGGTCCCCATGAGGAAAACAGTTAACAAGCAATGCAGGAGCTGCCCTGAATGTGCCTATGAGGTTTTTAGCATTGGCCCATAACACATGTTTTTGATCATTGTGTGTGTGTGTACATGGTGCTCAGTAGCTCCCCCACATTGTTTTAGCTGCTATTGCACTCACACACACTTTTCATATATGGTTATGCTCCACCCACATCCTGGTCCCCACAAAGAAGGATTTTCATGTCAAAAGAGTGTAACAGGTAGTAATCCACATTGAAGGAAGAATAATCAGAAGATGCCAACAAGAGATAGCAAAGATGCCAGCAAAGAAGATGGAGCAAAAGTTAAACACAAGGTAAGCTATTTTTTATGAATGAACAATTAATAAAAACAGTGCTCAACCACAGATATGTGTTTATTAGCTCTAGTTAATAGGACAGCTAATTAGCTCTAGTTGCTAAGTATTGAGCTAAGTGTAGTCTTGTATTTTGCTGAGTTTTCACAATATATTTGCATGTAACTCTGTATGAGGGGTTTATGCAAAGTAAAGGACTATATCTTGAGCCTAAATATTTAGAAAAATCACTATAACCAGTATTTGACCATAAAATTGTATTAATTAGCTCTGGTTATTAAGCAGGATAGCTAGTTAGCTCAAATTGCTCACATGGGCTGATTGCAGCCTCATGTTTTGCTAGATTTTCACAATGTAGTTGCATGTAGTTCAGTTTGAGGGAGTGCTTAACTAGTGCTCAACCACAGATTTTTTTATTAGCTCTAGTTTATAAGATAGCTAATTAGCTCTAATTGGGCTAAGTGTAAGCCTCGTATTTTGCTGGGTTTTCACAATATTGCATGTAACTCAGTATGAGGGGGTTTATGCAAAGTAAAGGACTAAATCTTAATCCTAAATACTTAGAAAAATCACTATAACCAGTATTTGACCATAAAATTGGCTTTCTTCTACAGGACGTGGTGTATTTGCAAAGGGTACAATCAGCAGAGGACAATTTGTTGCTGAGTATAGGGGGGACATGATAAATGATGCAGAATATCAGAGCAGAAGAAGAGTTTACCACCCATCATGTGCTGCGTTTATGTTTGCATTCAAGTGGAGAGGGAAAACATGGTGGTAAGACTTAATTTTCCACCTATTCTACACCACACTAGACCATGTTAGAATATTGTGAATGGGACTCTGATCTGGTGTTTTTCTTTTGTCATGTTCCCATCTTTTTTTAAGCATTGATGCCTCAAGAGATGATGGGTCATTGGGGGGCTAGTGAATGATGAACACGTGAGGCCAAATTGTAAGATGAAAAGGACTGATGTGAATGGAAAGCCACACCTCTGTTTGTTTGCCTTGGATGATATTCAAGAAGGAGAAGAAATTACCTATGATTATGGAGACGGGGACTGCCCATGGAGAACACAAGTATGTTATACAGTACACATACAGAATGGCTCTGTGTAACAGAATGGAGGTAACTTTCGATAACATCGATTAGACTCAGAATAGTAGAATCCTATTGGAAATATATTATG
>JAINUG010000380.1:385116-520789 GCA_029706075.1 Aldrovandia affinis | reverse complement strand
GAAAACAATAGACATCAGAAAGAGATAAATCAATAAATAACAACAATTAGCCAATCAATCGATCAGCAAGATCAATCAGTAGGCTTTGCCCTTGTGTTGCATAAGGGGCATAAGGGGATGGTATGATGCACTCATCTACAGAGGTTTCCTGTGGCACACATAGTAGGAGCTAGCTTTGCGAAAGAGTGGTTGTGGGTTCAATTCCAGTCTGGTCTCTGCAAGAACTGGTTGTATTTTTTTCAGTAGTGAAGGTTTATATTGAAGTTCAGTTCACTGTGGAGATGTTGTGTAGTTCTGTGGACAGGTCTTGGAAAAGTGACATGGTGGTCGTCAGACATGATTTTACACTTGTTTCTGGCTGCCTGCATGACTCTGATCTTGTCTTGAATTTTTATTTATTTTTTTAAATCATTTTTGTTTCAGATTTTTATCCCAATTTGGTAGCCAAGTAGACCCACTATTTATATGTCTATTTCTATAAACTAGAAGTATTTCTAGAAAATTACAACATCCTAAGGGATAGCCAGCATGGTTTTTGCAAGGGTAAGTCATGTCTGACAAATCTGCTGACATTTTTTGAGGAAGCAACCAAGTGTCTGGATGAGAGAAAGGCGTATGATATTATATACTTAGATTTCAAAAAGCACTTGATAAGGTGCCACATGACAAACTCATTATCAAAATGAGAGCAGTAGGAATTACAGGTGGCATTTTTAGAGTGGGTTCGGAACTGGTTACTGGATAGAACACAAAGGGTAGTAATAGGCGGGATCTTATCCGAGGAGGGTATAGTGGGAAGTGGAGTCCCGCAGGGATCGGTGCTGGGACCACTGCTCTTTATCATTTACATAAATGACATTGATATGGACATTGAAAGTACATTAGTTAAATTTGCAGATGATACAAAACTGGGAGGCTTAGCAAATAGTCAGGAATCTACTAAAGTAATCCAAGACGATCTGAATAGAATCCAGAAATGGGCAGAAACCTGGCAAATGAAATTTAATACAACTAAATGTAAAGTTCTACATGTGGGGAATAAAAACATAGGACAGGATTATTTTATGGGAGGTAGAAAACTAGAATGTGCACACGTAGAAAAAGACCTAGGAGTACTAGTTGATCAAAGCTTGTCAGGGACTGGTCAATGTGTGGTAGCAGTTAAAAAAGCCAACAGGATGCTGGGATACATAGCCAAGAGTATAGAGTACAAATCGAAGGAGATCATACGCACCCTATACAATGCCCTTGTTAGGTCACACTTGGAATATTGTGTGCAGTTCTGGGGACCGCATTACAAAAAAGATATAGATGCGCTGGAAAAGGTCCAAAGACGGGCAACCAGACTGATTCCAGGCATAAAAGACAAGTGTTATGAGGAAAGGCTAGAGATGCTTGGACTGTTCAAGCTTAGTAAAAGGAGACTTAGGGGAGATTTGATTGAGGCTTTTAAATTTATTAAAGGAATTAACAAAGTGAATTTCAGGAAATTATCCAAGTTGAGTTCGGTTAGCAGAACGAGGGGGCATAAATGGAAACTGACAAAGGGTAAATTTCACACGGACACTAGGAAATGTTTTCACACAGAGAGTGATCAATGCGTGGAATAGCTTGCCTGGACATGTAGTGGAGGCTGAGACACTAGGGGTATTCAAGGCCAGGCTCGATCCAGTGTTAGACACTCTAGCCTTTGGGTAAACTAAGCATTGTGAGCAGATTAGTGGTAGGAATGGACGAGCAGTGTTGGGCTGAATGGCCTGTTCTCGTCTTCCCCTTATGTTATATTATGTTATGTTATATCAATCCCCCCCAGTAATGTGATTTCGCTGCCGTAGTCCTGCAACCGGTAGTGATGAAGGCGACCTGACGCCTCTTCCGAGACAGCATTGGCCAAGTGTCGACTGTAACCCGGTACTACAGGGCCACTCTTATGCGCAGCGAACGTCATGTCGGCTTCCCTCCCCCCTCCCTGGGGCGGACAGCCAATCGCCGGCCCTGGTGGCGCTCCCGGCCAGAGCCGACTCTGGCGAGACGGGGAGTTAAACCCCGGTCTCCATGGCCAGCGTTGAACGTTGTAACCACTGGGCCATGCGGGAGGCCTTGTCTTGAAAATTTAAGAACTTCATTATCATGACTCGTGGAGCAGAGGAATGCTGTGTGCCCGGTAGTCTGTGAGCCCTTTCAATAATCAATGGAGCAGGGAAGGTCTCCGGACCCAGGGCGTCGGGCAGCCACTTTTCCAGAAAAGCAACTGCATTGCCCTTTTCAACGCTCTCCAGGAGATTCACCAGTCTGAGATTTGAGCGGGGATTCCTGTTCTCCAGATTGTCCATTTTGGAGGTAAGTTCAGACACCTTTTTCTCCAGGGCCTCGATTTTGGTTTTATGGCCGGCGACATCATCCTCTACACCATTGTTTCTCAACCGGGGGTACGCGTACCCCTAGTGGTACGTGGGGGAATTGCAGGGGGTACTTGGAAATGTTTTTTGAAACCTCAAAATAAATATAAATTAATTGTATTTTGCAAAATAAATAAATAAATAATTAATTTAATTAAGTAATTATTAATGATGAATCTTAAATTATAATTTTTTTATTTATCAAAATATCTTTTGTAATTATTAATGGTGAATCTTAATAAAATGTTTTTAAAAAAATCAAAATATCTGTGTTGGCTGCTTACACGTGAGGTATATGCCTATATATATATGTATATATAGGTATATATAGGCCTATATATGTATATATAGGCCTATATATATATTATGGGTAGGGGGTACTTGGGGATTGTTGAAAATATTTTAGTGGTACAGAGCACAAAAAAGGTTGAGAACCACTGCTCTACACCACCAATCCGATCCCCCACCTGCCCCAGTCTCCCTGGGAAATCTTTGAAGTCCGATTTGATCCCATTTACTGCAGCCAGAACTCCGTCGAATTTGGAGCCGAAGTCATCTTTCAGGGCTGTAATTGCTTCTAAAATCCCTGCTGCTTCCAGAGGTTGTGCATGGGTAGTTAGCATGCTAGCTTCTTCCCCCGTTGTGCATGGGTAGTTAGCATGCTAGCGTCTCCCCCCATTGTGCATGGGTAGTTAGCATGCTAGCTTCTTCCCCCGTTGTGCATGGGTAGTTAGCATGCTAGCTTCTTCCCCCGTTGTGCATGGGTAGTTAGCATGCTAGCTTCTTCCCCCGTTGTGCATGGGTAGTTAGCATGCTAGCTTCTTCCCCCGTTGTGCATGGGTAGTTAGCATGCTAGCGTCTCCCCCCATTGTGCATGGGTAGTTAGCATGCTAGCTTCTTCCCCCGTTGTGCATGGGTAGTTAGCATGCTAGCTTCTTCCCCCGTTGTGCATGGGTAGTTAGCATGCTAGCGTCTCCCCCCGTTTCTTCAAGCCGGTTGGCCTTGTTCTGAGCCTTTTTCGAGGCAGATTTAGGCGGTTTGTTCGACATGACTAGATCCCAGATACACTCAAACGTAGTTTAATAAAGGAATTAGTTCGTTTTTAGCACAGGATAATTGCTCAATTTAGCCGATTTTGACGGAGAGAGTAGAAATGCGACCGTTCAGCTCCGCGGCATAGTCACGCCCCCTAGTAAGCATTTTAAATATTTTTTCACATTTTTTCAACTTTCTAGTTGTGGCATATGTGTCTGTTGTCAAGAAAACAGTTATCATATTGCACCATTTAACTGCAAACAGCTCACATACCGCAGGCCTTTAAATAAATTGGCATAAATATAGATTTTATATGAATTAAGTGCAACCATCATATACATTTTTAAAGGTTAACCCTTGCATGCATTTACACATATATTCTCTTGTAATGTGTTAAAAGTGTATTTATTTATACTTATACTATTTTATCTTAATAGGTTAAAAGAGTGTTTCAGTTACTGGTAAACAATTGAAAAACCTCAAAGGGGATTATATTGATGTTATATAATGCATTTGTCAGACCTCATTTAGAGTGCCGTGTGCAGTACTGGGAACCATACTACAAGAAAGATATAGAAGTATATTCTCCCAATTTGGTGGCTGATGGTACCCTCTATTGATTACATTTTTTGATGAGTTTCTAAATTTGTATGGTTGAGTTTTTTTGTGGATTATTTCTTCAAATGATCCAATTGTAGATATTGTCAAATGTATAGAGTATGTAAAACACACACATACTGTATATGTGTGTGTGTGTATCACTTCAAGTCACTTCATGCAAGTTCAAGTCAAGTATCAAGTTTATATGTACGAGTCTAAATCATCTCTATACCAGTCCCTTTTGACAATAGATGCACTTTTTGGATGATTATTGTAGTCAGTCCATGCCAAAACAACCAAGGGGAGGTTTCGACACCATCGGTCACAGATCTTGGTGTCACTTCACCAGATGGTAGGTGGTAGATGGCATTTGAACATTGTTTTGTGAAAATGTTTTTTGGTTACAAAGAAAAAAGTAAATTAATTTGAGCAGTCGGCCATCTTGTTTTGAGATTTTACAAGATTTCTCCTTCCCAAATCCATGTAATGGGCTGCAATGCCCAGGAAGCCCCTCATGGTTCTATCAGACCAGATATCTACAGTTACGAACACATAGTTGGTTTCAGCCCGCTTGTTTTTGATGATGGATTCTTTTTCTAGCACTAGATGAGTCAACTGCGTAGTCACTTTCCCTCGGCTGACAGGGTTGTATCGCGGGTCCAGGGCAGACATGAAATGTCTGAAGCTACTCTTTTCCACCAGGGACAGAGGGAGGCTGCTGTCAGTGATAAGGTCCTGCCTTGAGGAATGAGTCTATACTGCGCTGCTCCTCAGTAACGCCTCTCTTTGCCTTGAACTCTGTACACTCAGCACACCTGTTGATTAACAATACACAAATCATTAACTAGATCACACCGATTTACCTACTGAACTATAAAGACCAAGAGACACTTTGACACTTTGGCAAGTTGAAGAAAAGAAGTGGGCCTAACCATATTATACTTTCAAGGCTCTCGCTGAATCTAAAGATGAGACTATTCTGTTGTCACAAATTATATTTAAACATCCAATTAGTGAATTATTCCATTTTAATTTGCGGGATAGTGTTTTATAAATAGCTATCTGTCATTAATAGAATGAGCACTGCATTAAGTTACGTTAGCTAACGAGGTTACTTGAAATGAACGTAAATTTGAGCTGCAATCTCGGCTATCAACCAAAAATAAACGAGCAAGCGAATACAGAGTAAATAAATACAAGCCAAAGGAAGGCTTACGTTAATAGGAAACACTCGGAATTGATGCTTTTTGTTGTTAATATTTAGGTTAACAGCAACGTTGTTCTCTGAAATGCCCGAGGAAGGGAAGTGCGCACGGTGATGGAACAAAAAGTTCGCCAAAACGTTATCCACAGCACAATCAGATCACCAATGTACCGTATTCATATAGCTAAGTTAGCGAGCTGATGTTAACGTCCCAAATAATAATAGCTAACTTAGTTTCTCCTTTTCAGCCCATGACGTTACACGATGACGCTGGGTGCATTAGCTACCTGTTGCTGTACAGAATTAACGGTCGAGACCATTTTTCTTAGAAATAGTTTCAGCAACCTAGCGTTATCCGGTAATTTACCGGTAGCCATCTACTGTTACACACTAGCCACATTAGCTAACTGCTAGCTAGATAGCGAGCTAATATCTTCAGACTGACTAACGTGTCTCTGTGAGTTCTTAAATGGCGCAAAATAATTTGACGTGGTGCTCGCGGCATCTTTTTTGGTTGTGCCACAGGTTTTGCAAAGATTCTGTCTTTACCAATCGAGGTTTAAATAACTGGAAAATGGCATGGCATGTAGTCAGTGACACATACTAGCTGCAGCTGCATGGACAGAATTTACACAGAGACACACAACAGGGGAAACGATTTTGTCCTTGTTTGGGCATACTAGGGTCGAAAAGAACAGGTGCTATATGGGGCATTCTACCAAATTAGTTCAAAGTGCGGTCCCACAACAACAAAAACTATTTAACAAAACAATTAAGTATTCAGACATAGATATTTAGCCTACTAAGAATATGTTATGATCTATTTAACCCCAAGGCATTAAATGAGATAGTGATAAGCTAAATAAAAAAATAAAAAAACATTTATAGGGTACTTTCTATTGGGAAGTAGCTGTCCCAAACCCTGATCACTAAATTTAAATGTATGTAAATAACACTTAAAACATTTTTTTGATTTTGTTCAATGGTGTAATTTCAAAGATCTTTATGATTAAGTTTAAACAGAAGTTGAAAGATTTAGATTTATTGTGGGTTTAATTTTTAAATTTCATGTCACTACCGAAACGCAAGAGTTTTAGTCCATTGGCTGAGCCTGGTTTTTAGCCACACCCCTGCATTTTTGACCAGGCAGTGACACTGCCTCCCTGTCCCTCATGGCTGCATGGTAAGTAGCTAAATCCCATACTTTTGAAATAAATGTGTTCCAAAGTCTGAAAATCGGTGTGTAACTTTTGAATTGTCACCACCGAACACATATTCTCTTCAACTAAGTAAACTTTTTGGGGTTCTATGCAAAATATTATGTTTTTATGTGTGTACACCTCTTCAAATATGTGTATGCTAGCCATGTGCTTGCTAGCATTCTTTAGTTATGCTCAAAGTTAGCTAGAATTGTCACTACCGAAACCGTCACTACCGAAACATATGGTAAAGTTTTGGTAGTGACGTGATCATTTTGGTAGTGACAAAATGGAATGGTAAGTAGTTAAATCCCATCATTTATAAATAAATGTGTTCCAAAGTCTGAAAATCAGTGTGTAACTTTAAGAATGGAACACATATTCTCTTCAATCAAGTAAACTTTTTGGGGTTTTATGCAAAATATGATGTTTTCAAAGCTGTTTGCTAGCCAAGTGCTTGCTAGCATTCTTTAGTTATGCTAGCAAAATGGAATGTTCAATCATCTATTTTCAGTATTTCCCTTACCATTGCGTTGAAGGGACCTCCCGTCCATCCTGAAAGACCCCAAAAGCAAAAAATTGCGGACTTTTAGATCGCTAACATTTTTAGCATAAGTCAATGGAGTTTAACATAGCGAAAAGTAGCATCGCGGCTAGCGGAATCTATTTCTTACAGACCTTTAGAGGATACATTAGTTAGCGTTGAGAAGCCTGACAGCAACAGCATAATATCAATGTTATTTGTCAATGTTTTCTTCTTATTTTCTATTGTTGAGTAATGTTTGTACTTTAAATGGTTATGGATGAACAATTGTTATGTCTTCAAAAATAAAATTATTTTATTGACCACAAAACATTTGTGTTTGTAATATTCCCAACATAAGGCATGTTATGAGTTAAGATTAAGCAATAAGGTTGAGGGAATATGATACAACCTTGCAAACAAAATACTGTGGTCACTACCGAAACAGTGCGGTCACTACCGAAACACTGGGTGTTTTGTAAAAAATAAAGTATATTGAGTTATAAACTAAAATGTTATGATACTGATTGGTTACATTTATGTTAAATTTCATCAATCATTAGCTCTGAAATCAATATGATCAGTGTTGTGCATTTTACAGAGAAAGATTGCATTTCGATTTTGATGAATTATATAAATTGAACTTTGAAATTTGGTAAAAATGTCATTTTTATTGATTTAATTGTGAAAACCTTCAAGAATAAAAAAAAAAAAACTCTTTAGACAAGGGAAGGAAACACAATCTTTACAGGTTAATATAATACTTTTTTACTGTAGTGTATTACTACATTTCGGTAGTGACAATTTTTGGGAGAGGAAAAACATTCCAAAAGAGTCTGAAAATACAATATAAAAATTGACGGTACTTTTACTAGATATATGTACTTTAGATATGGTACAATATATATACGGACAAAGTTTGGGGAATAAAACGTACAAAATTTGAAAATATTTCCAACCTGACTTTGAACCAATTTGGTAGAATGGCCCATATACAATGCATCGGTGAAGTCGTGCAGTTTCTTGTTGTCATTGAACTCCCTCTCCGTGGCATTACTGAAAGTACTACTGCTTTTTTTTTTTTTTTACTATTTTTGCGTAAACTCTTTGAGTACTCTTTAGCTAAGGGTGCCAAACTAGCAAAGATCACCAAGAATATGCCACTAAATGCGAAGTACACTTCTAAAGGTGTGCAAAATGAAGTGATCGATACACTGTGTATGATATTGCTGAGAGAAATCAAAGCAAAATATGAGCAGACAGATTCGACTGGGTTTTGCATCAAAAGTGATATAGGGTGGCAGTGTAGTGTAATGGTTAGGGAACTGGGTTTGTGACTAAGAGGTTGCTGGCTCGACTCCCAGGTGGGGGCACTGCCGTTGTACCCCTGAGCGAGGTACTTAACCTGAATTGCATCAGTAAAATATCCAGCTGTATAAATGGAGTGTATGTAAACTGTGTAAGTCGCTCTGGATAAGTGTCTGCTAAATGCTTAAAAATGTAAAACAAAGTGTAAATGGATATAGGCTGCAGTGGAAATGAAAATTAAGAACAGAGTCATATGAAATCATGAAGGCTGGAAGGCATACACAGAAAACAAGTTGCTAAAGCAGTAATTTGACTCTGGAGTTCATCTAACTTTTTTTTAATGTGACAATTATTTTCCAAACAACTCAGAGGATGGTTGGGAGAGACATCTATTATGATTAACTTGCTCATTTGATCACCTAGTTTTCTCAAAAGATAGACTTAGAATTGTATGCATTATCTTGCATAATGACATGCAATTTTGTCATATGCATTGCTTTCATTACCCTTAAAGATGACAGACATTCTAAATCAAATGCATGAGCCCCTTCCCTGTAACAAGTCACGTCTTCTTCAGACGAAGTCATTCTACCACCCGCTCACCCACACAACACAAGCTGGAACCGGCCCAGTGTTCCAGTGAAGATAAAGCTTATATCATAAAATATGTTCTATCCTTGAGTGAACCCTGAACATTAATCTCTTAGGTGTGTCTCAGGCGTGGCAACAGTGGGACTGCTTTTGTTGGAGTGGGGGCCAGATCAAGCGCATAAACTGGGAGAGCGACGCGCTGATCAGATGGAGAACTAATACCGCATGATTCTTAAACATCTATGGAGATTATATCTGTAGTTTGAGTATCCAGTAAAAGTGAAATTAATTTGAAGACTTTCATCAGAAGCCATTACAGGCATGTCACAGGTACTGTACAAATGTCTAACGTGAACGGGAGAACGGTGCTCACTATCAGACTGATTTAGTTACAGTGGAGGCCGTGTAAAATTCTTTCAAAGGGTGATATTTTTTAGAAAGTAGAGGCTTAGATCATGTGACTAACAAAATAGCAGAATACATGAAGAGCAAAAGCAAAAGATGAATCTTCTTTTCTTTCTACAGTTAGAGTAAAATAGTCAGTAAGAGCTCAACTAAACTGTGGACTTTGATCAGAAGCCATTACGGGCCCATATCAGTGTAATTGAGAAGGGGTGAAGTCTGGATTTTCTCTCCTGGGAGAGGAGCTCCTCTGATCCGTGAGGAGGCTTTGAGTTGTTTTTAGGACCTTTATATTTTTTTAACTGCATTTTGAGTAACAGCAGTAATTAAAGGTTAACCTAAACCACCATTTTAGTAGGCAGCATTACTGAGCTCAAAACCGACTGAGACAGAATGGCGGGCAAATCTCCCCTGCAAGAGGAACTCTCCTGTCCTGTGTGCACTGAAATCTTCAGGGATCCTGTTGTCCTGAAGTGCAGTCACAGCTTCTGTAAAGCCTGTCTGCAGAAGTACTGGGAACAGAAGGTATCTCGGGAGTGCCCAAATTGCAGGAGAAAATCTTCTATGGACCAACCTCCTCCTAACCTGTCTCTGAGGAATGCCTGTGAGGCGTTCTTAAAGGAGAGAAGTCTGAGAGCTACAGCAGGATCTGAAGAGCTCTGTAGTCTGCACAATGAGAAACTCAAACTCTTCTGTTTGGAGGATCAAGCCCTCATCTGTGTTATCTGCCAAACTTCAAAAAAACATAAAAACCACAAAGTGCACCCAGTTCCGGGGGCATCAGAAGAGTATAAGGTAATTCCCTGATAACACAACAGTTTTTCTTAATTAAATTATTTTCAAATAGACTTTTTATATTTTAACAGTTTTAGTTCTAAATTATTTGGGACTCAGCTTTTCAGCTGTCATCAACTGAGGCCTTGGCTTAGTTTATCACAGTTTAAACAAATGGAAAACAAATGTTTGTTTCAGAAATACAATTCATTTTTATTTTATGAACATTTTGTTTTTAATTATTTAATTCCTCCATGATCCATGCATTTTTCCATGATCTCAGTGTATTTTGCACCCTGGTTACCTGTTCTTCACCAATTTCCTCACTTTTACCAAATGGACAAAAATCTGAATCAGTTTTATCAATACGTTTCATTTATAGGACATATCATAATTATGATGACATCTTTTTTTCATCCTTAAAGGAGAGAAGTCTCTCTACAGCAGGATCTGAAGAGCTCTGCAGTCTGCACAATCAGGAACTCAAACTCTTCTGTTTGGAGGATCAAGCCCTCATCTGTGTTATCTGCCAAACTTCAGAAAAACATGAAAACCACAAACTGCAACCAGTTCAGGAGGCAGCAGAAGAGTATAAGGTAATTCACTGATAACCAAATTCAGAGGGTTGTTTTCTTTTACATCAAATTCTTTATTGCGTGTAATCAGTATTGTTACGCACCCATAAAAACCGCCCGCACTCCAATAGCCGGGTGGTGAACCAAACGAGACGCGACAAACAAATATTCCTCAGAGTCAATGAGTTACAGGATTTATTTATGATACAGGACAGAGAGTGGACATACTCACATGAGAACGAAGGGATATAATAAAAATCAATAAAACAGTGTGATTAAGCCCTAGCACTAGAAAGAATAGGTTCTAAACGAATAAAATAAAATACTGAGTAAAGAATAATGAATACTGAATGAAGAATAATAAACAATGACTGATAACAAATAACCAAAGTACAAAAAACAACAGAACAGACTCTCAGAACATAATAATTAAAGCCTCCAAGGCTTTTCAATTTAAAGCAGAAAATTGTTCAATTGTCTGTAAATTGACACTAAACACTTACTTTTATTAGATTGGATAACTGGAGGTGTTTCATTAGATTAGACCTGCAGGGGGCACAAGTGAGCATCATCAACACAGGGCACAGGTGCAGAGGTCAGTAAGGCCAATAAGGGGCGCTGTAGATCCCTCATTTCTCTAAGGAACACAGACCCCTGCAGTGAGTCTTATTCAGACACACAAGCTGGGACCTGAGTCTCCATTCTGGCTCCCCTCTGTCTGAGCAGGGGCTCTTGTGCTGTATGTGCAGGCAGTGAAGTTTACTGTCGATCTGTTTCCTCAGTAAAGTGTGGACTCATTTCATTCCAGGAGAAACTCAGGACTGCACTGGCACCACTGCAGGAGAAGCTGAAAGCCTTTAATAAAGTGAAACTAGTCTGTGATCAAACAGCAGAGCACATCAAGGTACTGAACTGATGCCTTTAAATAACAGTATTGAAAATGCAACATTGGATTGTGCTGAAATGATGGTGAATATTGTTAATTCCAGAGCCAGGCCCAGCACACCGAAAGGCAGATAAGGATGGAGTTTGAGAAACTTCAGCAGTTCCTAAAAGATGAAGAGGCAGCCAAGATATCTGCACTGAGGGAGGAAGATGAGCAGAAGAGTCAGATGATGAAGGTGAAGATTGACAAGATGACAGAAGAGATGTCCTCCCTTTCAGAACAAATCAGAGCCATAGAACAGGAGCTGGGAGCTGAAGACATCTCATTACTGCAAGTAAGACCTCTTCACTCTGGCTGTAGGAATCATTATAAACAGGCATCATTGTTAACACACATTCATTGATTTAATACATTATTCTTTAATCCATATATTCATGTATATTTTCAAATATCATTACTAGGATCTTTATAAAGGAGTATATTTCCATTAAAATTGTGCTTTCCTATTTTTAGGTTAAGAACATTTTGATGCTAACTTTTAGAAGTACATTTTGATTGTCATATTTCCAGATGAATCATATTTATCAATTAACAGTCAGATATTATTATGGTTATTAACACAATATTAATGGATTGAGTTTGGGCTGCAGTGATAAAAAATCACTCTCTTTATTTCAGAGCTACAAGGATACAGAGAAAAGGTCTGTAAACTCCAAAACATGTCTCTGTCTCATCAGGTTAAAAATCAAAAATAGAACACTACAATGCTAATAAACTATCAATTACATATATTAAATAATATGGAATGTCTTCTCACAGAAAAATGCTCAATTTCATTCAAACTGAAAAGACAAATGTGGAATGGGGAAATAAATACATATAATAAATGCATTTCCCTCTAAATATTATATTTATAAATATATTTAGAGGGAACCTTATAAAATATGTAATCAACGATGAAATGAATATTTCCCATCTAATATAACCCCCCTCCACGCTGTGAATGTGTGTCCCTCAGTGGGGTCGGGATGCTTCATATCTGGTAGCCAGTGAGGCTGTGTGGCCCAATGCTGGGAGGGATGGAGCCATTTTACTTCTAGAATGAAGATCTCATGTTGGTGCTGATAATCTTCTATTGTAATGAACCTGACCCCACAGCACAAGTGACTCCTGAATATTATTGCAGAGCCCAGTGCACACTGCAGGTTCCAGAGAAGGTCTCAGGACCACTGTTTGATGTGGCCAAGCACCTGGGCAATCTGAAGTACAGAGTGCGGGAGAAGATGGGGACTGTTCAATACAGTGAGTACTGGGGGCAGGGAGTTCCACATTCTCACTGTACAGAGAGAATCTTCAGCATCCTCTCCACAAGCTGATAAACCCAGTCAGAGTCATATTGGTCCTGTCTGTGTAAGAGTGGAGTGGAGAGACTGAGTGCCAGTCCTTAATCTCACTGGTGCTCATAATAAGATGCTGCTTTAAGAGTGATTACTGTATTTAAGGGGAAGGGGAGGAGCTACACAAATACTGACAGGCTTTGTTCCTTCTTCCAGTGATTATAGAACTTTTTAAGACATATTAAATATTGCTAGCTTTTCATCCTGGCATTTCTTTCGCACATGAATTTGGTATTATAATGGTTATTGTTCTGAAAACCCAGTTGATATTATTAGGAGTCCATTGTGTGTGACAGTATCCCTTTGTGCAGATCAGTGCTGATGTCTCATTCTTTGTACCTTCAGCTCCTGTGACTCTGGACCCAAACACAGCACATCCCAAACTCTCACTGTCTGAGGATCTGACCAGTGTGAGCTGGAGAAAGGAGAGACAACCGTTTCCTGATAATCTAGAGAGGTTTGATCAGTGGGAATGTGTGCTGGGCTCTGAGGGATTCAGCTCAGGGAGACACTGCTGGGATGCTGAAGTGAAGGATGTCCGTTGCTGGATGGTGGGTGTGGTTAAAGAGTCCTTCAGTAGGAAAGGGGACTTTGCTCTGATCCCAGCAGGAGGAATGTGGTGTATATCACAGGTCAGTGAGCAATACAAAGCCCTGACCTCCCCACCTGCAGCCCTCACTGTGAAGAGGAAACCCCAGAGGATCAGAGTGCAGCTGGACTGGGACAGGGGGGAGCTGTCATTCTCTGACCCCAGTGACAACACTCCTCTCTACACTTTTAAACACTCGTTCACTGAGAGGGTGTTTCCGTTCTTCGGCTTTGGCAAGCTGTGGATAAGTTGGCAATCCCCTTCTCCTCTCCAGATCTGTCCACTGAAGGTGTCTCTAACACTGGAATAACACTGTTTTTTAAGACCTTTTTTATAAATATATATATATTTCTCCTTCTTATTTCTGGTCTCTCTTTTGACCATTTAGCATGGTCCCATCTGTGGCCAGTCCTAGATTATATGGGATTTAATGGTGTAGGGCAGTTCACAGAACTATGCCCTGAAGGAACCCAAAATAATGTGAACTGTGTTTATGATGCCAGCAGGGAGCCAACAGGCAAGATGCGTAAAAAATGATATTGGCCCAAATGCCTTGCAACCCCCACATTAATAAAGGCAGTCCTGCTGTCTCTGGCGAAACAGGACATGGAGGGGGCTGCTCTCAGGACTGTTGACCACATCACTGAGTTTAATGTGGTATACTGTAACTTAATCATTTACATGTACGGTATAATCATGTTTGGTGTTGTTGGAAAGCTGATGTCATGAGCAATGGGTTGGTGTCATTGATGATGTGGTACAGGTGGCGCTTACTAAAGATCTCAGAACACTGTTCGAAAGTGAACAGTGGAAATTCAAATGATTACACGTCAGTGGCCAGCTCTATTTATTTTGATTTTACCCTCCCCACACGGGTCTGCCGCTCGTCTCTATGAGGCAAGCTAATTCTCCGTGGGCAGCGAACTCTGCTTCCTTTGTGACAGAATTTGACCACCCACGTTCTGGAGACTCCTTACGTGCTACATGGCGAACCCGAGCCGGCTCACCGTCTCCTCTCCCCCTGGGGCGGACAGCCAAACGCTGCCCCCGTTTGGGGCTCCCGGCCAGGGCCGGTCTGGCACAGTCGGGTTTCAAACCGCGACCGCAATAGGTAGCTCACACTTGCAAAGCACCAGTCAATGCGAGTGCGTTAGACCGCTATGCTATCCGAGGCCCCTATCCTACACTTATAAATACTTGTTTACTGAGAGGGTGTTCTCTGAAGATTTGCCCAGGGGACGTAACAGTGAAATACCACTGTGGGTGGAGCGTAATGATCAGGTGAAAAAGATTCTATAGAGTCACTGCTGACCAGGTTAAGGAAAACATTTGTGGATACAAATGAAACAATATTTTAATTCATCCTTTGAAAAATATTAATCTCCATCTACATTGATTCATGATGAATGCAATTTATTTGACATAACCTCATGTTGTTAATATTGTGACTAAAGCATTCGTCCTAATTGTCATCACCACTGCCTACTTGTTCAACACTATATACCCCTGCTTACTCCATATACATTTTTTTTTATACATTTTTTAAAGCTTTTCCTTCCCAGTGTTACAGGTATGGTACGCAGATACCTGCAATGATGTCTATCGCTGTATTACTGCACTGATCTCTTGCGCCAACTATGATTGTTCCTACCATGTATTAATGCACATCTTGTACGTCGCTCTGGATAAGAGCGTCAGCTAAATGCTTAAAATGTAAATGTAAAATGTAAATGTAATCAGTTGAGTTGTAATAAATTCACCAGTGGAATCACTCCAGTGTGCTGCTCTCTTCCTCAATGGTCACCAGTGAGTTTACGCGAAAAAAAGCTGAGACGCATTCATTTATTTCACGGACCGGGGGGGCCGGTGCGCCCGCAGCATCTGGGGTGGCCAATCAGATTCCAGGGGTGGCACGTGCCACCCTAGGCTACTACTACCCACTGCTGTCTATTTAGTGGATCTTCCCCAGAATATTCTCAGTCCATGGCAATAACCCACTGCTGCCATTCCAACAGAGGTCCATTAATATTGTAATGGACAAATGCATTTAAAATCGTGTTTAGCCTACAGGAATGACCTTTACATCATGGAGAGTATCCTGAGAAGTAATAAAACCAAGGCCGAAATTACCATATATATTGGGGGACACATCCCCCCCAATATTCAGATATGCTCAAAATGTCCCCCCCCAATATATAGCCTAGCTGATTTTTTTTTTTAATATCCCCCAATGTTGACTCCATGGTTACGGCCTTGAATAAAACCAATGATCAAAATATCCACATATTCATAGAGCCATTTATAAACATTTTTATCATTCTCACATTTTAAACAGTAAAATGATTGTATACCTGACATATCTATTAGCATTGTCTACATCACGACACATATTTTAAACCTTTGTGTGCCCAATTAGACCAACATTTAATGAAGTTATGGTCCAATGAACGCATCCAATAGAACTGAAGGGATCCTTCAAAGACAGGCCTGATCTGTTAATCAACCACAGATTATGTTCAACACAAAATGCAATAAAGAAAAACTTGTCATAAGTCCTATAGGCTACATGAAAACAAACCCACAACCACACGGCAGGTCACAACACTCCAATATAAGATTCCCGTGCGACTACACCCCCAAACACTAAATATTAATTAAATGCCACCCCAAGATAGTTTTTTTAATGTAAAAAGTTGTGCTGGGCGGTGGATAGTGTGGCGGTCTAATGCACCACATTTTGGCTGGTCCGGTATGGTGTGCGCTGCCTGTCAGGGAAGCGGAACGAAATCCCATTCATGAATAACTGCTTAAAAAGAAAAACAGCAATGCATTGCAAAGAAAGAAAACCAGGTCTGTCTCACCGGGTTGAAGTGAAGAGCTGAAGTAACAATCAGTATAGCTGTTAAATCCGCGCCTCCAGTTCCTTGGCGTTCATTCCGAACTCCCCTCGGCAGAGTTCGATAACAGCATCTAATACTATCTCCACATAAAACGAGCATTTCGCCTTTCACTAACTTGCGTTACTTTTGGAATACATGATCGCAAAAAAAACATGGCATTGTTGCCATGAAGGTTTGAATGGATTCCATCTTTCCCCGAGTTCACAGAACACACCTGCACAGAACAGCGTCACGAAGCTGCGCGTGACATTACGGATTCAAAAGTAACGAACATTGAGGGAAATCTCATTTTCACAACCGTCACCCCGCCAGTCTGCCACTGTACAGCAAAGCTCTCCAGTCCAACATTGACTACGTTTACATGCACACCATATTCCGATTAAGGTCCATATTCGGGTTAAGGCAATATTCCGAATAAGGTGTTTACATGCCCCGCAGAATGTTGAGCTACGGGAATATTCCCGTTTACATGTTATTCGGCATATTCCGAATAAACCAGCGATGTAGTGCCGCGCAAGGGCTTTCTGGGTACTCAGCTGAATAAATAGGCGCGTTATTTTCCTGCAGTAATTCCCATTTCCACAAAAGGCTTGAAAATGCTTGCTTTTGCGTTATATTGTGTTGTCTTCTTAGCACTTCTACATCATAATGTAACAAGAACACTCGTTCTCATTCACATCCTCAACCATGGCAGACGAGAACGCGAGGAAATGGCAAATGGAGCTATGGTACTTGTTAATATGCCATTTATGCCAATCAGAACCCCCCGGAGACTATGGATGAAAGTTCGCAGCCAGGACTGGTGGTACAGAGTAGTGATGGTAGAGTTTACGGATGCAGAGTGGAGAGAAAATTTCCGCATGTCGAGAGACTCATTCAACAAACTGTGCCGAATGATGGAAAGGGTTATGGAACCTTCCCAAGACACAGTACGTGCGCCTGTGCCACTTCCAATGCGCGTTGCTATCGTTCTGTACAAACTGGCAAGTTGTGCTGAGTATCGTGTGGTTGCGAAATCAGTTCGGTGTCCACAAGTGTACGGTGAAGAAATGTGTCTGCTTCTTTGAGTTTGTCGCACACCCTTTTAAAAATATCGCTATTGCGGTGCTTTCGCCCATCGATGTATTCCATGATATTTAGATCTTTCATGATTTGAATACATAAATTTGTCTCATCCTCGCTCCAGAAGTGATTACTTTTCTGAGTGCTTTTCGCCATGTTGCCAAATTGCTAGCTAAAGCTATTGCTATAGCAACCAAGCTAAATTACCCAGATTCCTTGCAAAATGAACATGCGCAGACGTAAATTAATATTCCGTTAAGGGCATATTCCGACTAACATGTTTACATGACCCAATAATCGGGTTAATACAGGCATATGCCAGGGGTCTTATTCGGAATTTTAGTAATCCGAATATGACCTTAATCGGGTTATGGCAATCGGGTTAAGGCGTTTACATGACTCATACGTAATCGGAATATTGTCATTATTCCGATTAATACAGGAATATGGTGTGCATGTAAACGTAGTCAGTCACAACCACAACTTCTGAGCATCAATTCCAAGGTCATTGCCATTTGTATACATTGCTTTTTCATAATTTGGGAGTCGCTGTCTTTGTAGTGACGTTATTAATTTAAGTAATTAATTACCGAAAGTTCAGTTGTTGCTAAGCTAAGTAGCGTTAATCAGCTAACGTTAGACATTTTTTAATTTAATTTGGTTTCGTCCAAAAGAGAGAGCGGGTTGTTAGCGCTGGAAGACCTCACGATCGAATTAGGAGACAACTTGGGGTGTTTCATTGAAGCATTCATTTCACATCTTTAAATATATATATATTTAATCTCAGCTAACGTTAGTTTACCACTTGTGTTACAGTGCTAGCTAGCAGCATTTTATTTAGTTGAGGAAAATATTAGCTTTTCTATACTGCTATTTCAGTTTGTAAAACTGTTTAAGTAACATAACTTAATTGTACCTCATATATTCTATGTATTTCACTGTCTTTTCATATAAACTGATAAATCAGCAATGAACTGAGTTGAAATGTTAGATAATTGCCATTATTTGGTTCGTTGAGAGAGGAAAGGCGTCGGTATTGCTATTGAGCTCCTTTTATTTCAGTTTGTAAAATTGGCAAGTTGACAGCACTATTACTACATTAATAGTAGCTCTCATATTGTACATTGCAATGTTTGGAATATGTTGTCATGTGTTCACTGTATATTTAATAATTCCATTATTGGTTTCTTTCGGCAGATTACAGTGAGAGGACAGCGTTCAGAGCAGGAAAAACTATTGGAGAATGAGACAAACTGCGTCCTGTTCAGAGTGAGAACATTCGACAGGAGGGAATCCCAGAGAGGTTCGTCATTACATAGCGAGGGTTTAGTGTGTAAGGGGCTTAAGTGACATTTTGGTCAAAAATAAGTTATATATATCAATGGAAAGCTCTTGATGAGCTCCATATAATGGTAAAAGGACACATGCATCATGCTTTACTGTATTGAAATAAAGCTCTAACCCTAAAGACACATTTCAAACCTTGGGTTAAGTTTGGTGTGAAAAGGGCGTAAGTGTACACAGCTTGGGGTGAAAATGTGGCGCATTTACGCCCTTTTCACACTAAACTAACCATTTTCCCACTGATGCATTATGGACCTGCCCACTTGACAGCAGTTAGGACAAAATGGCTGACAAGAAGAGAACAAACACAACACAACAAAAATGATGAGGTTAAGTGCATTAAGAATAAGGAAGGAACTTCGGTTTACAATAATAAGGATATTGCTAAAACACAACAGTTTCTTTGTTGAGAGCTTTACCAGAGAAGAGGTTATAAATATGCTTAAATGTATATAGCCAATTTACATAATGTTTTGGAGGACTTTGAGATAAGGGACATAGAAGTACTAGAAAAACGACAAAAACGTAAGACAAATAAGGCAGCAGGCCCTGATATTTTATGCAATCCATAAACACTGGAGAAATACTAGATGACTGGAAGCAGGGTAGGATAATTCCAATATATAAGAAGGGGGACCGTACTGATCCAGGGGACTATAGGCCTGTTAGTTTAACTTGCATCTCATGTAAAATACTGGAATGTATTATTAGGGACAAGTTGGAATCATTCTTGAAAAATAATAGTATTTTAAGGGAGAGCCAACATGGTTTTCTCAAGGTGACTTTTCATGCCTAACAAACCTGGACTTTTTTGAAGAGGCTACAAAGTGTGTTGACCTGAACCAGGCTTATGATATTATATATTTGGACGTTCAAAAAACATTTGACAAGGTACCACATGAGAGGCTCATTGTTAAAATGAATTCATTGGAAAACAGTAGGAGGGGTCGTATCTGACCTAGGTGCTGTTGGCAGTGAAGTCCATTAAGACATTAGTAGCAAAATAGTTAAATTTGCAGATGATACTAAACTTGGTGGTTTGGCAAACAGCTTGGAATCGACTAAAGTAATCCAAGATGATTTAAAGAAAATCCAAGAATGGGCAGAAACGTAGCAGATGACATTCAATATTGCTAAATGTAAAGTTATACATGTGGGAAATAAAACATAAGACAGGAGTATTTTATGGGAGGAGAAAAATGAGTAGGTGTTCAATTTCAAAAAGGCTTAGGAAATGTAGTTGATCAAAGTCTATCTGCATCTAAGCAGTGTGCTACAGCAGTGAAAAAGGCCAACAGGATGCTGGGGTACAAAAACTATTGAGTATAAATCAAAGGACGTTATATTAATGTTATATAATGCCTTTGTCAGACCTCACTTAGAGTACTGTGTGTAGTTCCAGGCACCACACTACAAGAAAGATATAGAAGCTCTTGAAAAAGTTGCTTTTAGAAAAACTAAATTGGTACGAAAGGTAAAAGTTATGAGGATAGACTTAATCTATTTAAGTTTAGCAAACGGAGACTTGATTTGATTGAGTAAAGTAAGATGAACAAGTAGTTGAGCAAAGTAAGATGAACTCAAAGGAAAAAAAAGCATTTTGCAATTGCAATAAGCTGGATAACAAAGTTGCAGATTGCAATTACATTTTTGTTTTGTTTTTACCATTTCATGATACTTAAAGCACTGTATACTCGACTCTAACTTCAAAACATTACCTTTGAATGCCTGTAATGCTGAAAATATGAAATTAATATACATTTTAATGTTCTTTTTATAATAAATATTTCTGATGGTTAGAATGAAATTACTTCACTCCACATGTCAAACTGTGCACACTGCATACTAGGACTATTGAAAGATTTTTTAAATTAAATAGTATGTTGATTAACTAAGAATAAACAAAAATGATAAAGTTCTTGAATTTAGTTGCTAAAATTATTATGATGCCCTTTTTAATGAAGAAGAGTGAAATGTCAGCGCGAAAAAAGCGTAAGTGCTTTTTTTAACATAACTTAATGTTATGTCTTTTTAATAAAAGGTAATCTTTTTCAAAAACATGAGTGGTTTGTATATGGTGTTATAAATGAAATAAATACAATCATGCAAATTTTGTTTTTGCTCTCCTGTAAAATTATGAAAATGGCACTTACGCCCCTTACGCACTAAACCCTCGATAGTTATGGTAGTAAGCTTTTTCAATATTTTTTCTAATTGCATTATTTGTGGCATATACAATAGGCTCCATTTTTATTCACACCCTTGATAAAGATGAACAAAAGAGATCATATAAAATAAACTATATAAGTAATGAGGTATATTTTATGCTCTTCAATTCAGAATTAGAATTTAGAAATGTATATTCTTTAATAATAATGCATTGGCACAAACCACAATCGAACGGTTTACAAATTATAATTTTTTCCCAGAAAACTCCAGAATCACAAATATTCACACCCCTGTTATCAGTTCTTTGTGGTTCCTCCCTTGGCCATTATAACAGCAAGTAGTCACCTTCTGTAGTGTCTTACGAGGTTATGATACCTCTTGGCGGGGGATTCTCAACCATTCCTCCATGCAGAATGGTTCTAGTTCCTTCAGATTCTTGGGTTGATGTTTGTGAACTGCTGAGTTCAAACCACAAATATTCAATTGGATTCAGGTCTGGAGACTGAGATGGCCACCTCAAGACATTGATCTTGTGCTCTGTCAACCATTTCTTCGTTTTTTTGGATGCATGTTTGGGATCGTTGTCTTGTTGGAAGGTCCACCTGTGGCCAAGGGGTAGCTTCCTGCCAGAGGGAACAAGGTTTTTGGACAAAATTGTTTTGGAGATCTTGAACTGTGCCCCTTGGACTTCATTTTGCCTCTCGAACCATCCGTCTCACTACACGTGGGGGCAAGATAGACTTGCGTCCTCTACCTGGCAGGTTAGCCACTGTTCCAATGGCCTTAAACTTACTACATTTTAAGCATTTACATTTCACATTTTTTACTAATAGTTGACACAACAGTGGAAAGCGGTATCTTTTAACTTTTTAGTTTGTTGTAGCCATCTGATTTGTAGAGGTCAATAACCTTTTGTCTGATGCTTTCAGGGAGTTCTTCACCTTTCACCATGATGATGGCTGACCACAGTATTTCAAACGTGTGTTCCCTCCTTTTTATAACCTAGGGAAACAGGAAAACATTGTAGGCCACTGTATAGTTTCATAACCTTCCAATGAACTTCAAATAAGTTGTATATTTATTTATTTTCTTCATTGTAAAATTATATAAACAAGACAAAACAAAAATGTATGCCTACACAGAGTAGGAATCAAACATGGCTGGCTGCGACATTGTTAGACTATAATTATTATATTTTTTTCCGTTTTTTCCCTTTTGACAGAGGTCTAGACAATACACCACCGTTTCAAAATATATAAAAAAGATTTTTTTTAAAGCACCTCCGTCGAAAAGCAAACATATTTGCTGGAACGTAATACTGCAACAGTTAGATATCCCAAGCAAAATATAATACAGTTATCATATTCCAATCCCCTTTTGTTTTTATTCCAAAAACAGATATCACATTTCTCACCAAGACAACCAAAATACACGATAAAAAAGAAAAGAAGAAAGACCAGGCCTATTCCTCGCAGCCGGACAACCGAGCCGAGCAAATTCCAGGGGGCCCCGAGTTCCACTCAGCAGAGCCATCCAGCCAATTCAACCAGCCAATCACGAGGAACAAGGGCCTGAAATCCGTCCAGTAGTTCCTCAAACACAGTCAGCAGTTCAACAACAACGCAACCCCAATCAAAAACAAACAAAATAACAAACAAACGCACAAAGACAGAAAAAACACCCTGCCACCCTGGGGACCTAAAGGAAAATAAATATACTCATATACTCAACTCAGCAACAACACTCAAAATATCAGATCATTTAGTTTCCCAGATATCTCTGACCATAGATTTACACTACTCTCATTAGCCCCATGCATTCTCCCTGTCGACAGGTTCATCCCAACTATATATAAAAAGGAGAGAATCCATTGTCAACAGGAAAGAGCATGGGGGGGCTTCCATCTCTGGGCAAACATCTATTTGTGTGCCCATCCCATAACACTCTCGGCTCATCAACTGAACCCTTATTGATTTCTAAGAATTAGTGTAGATTCCTTTCAAATTGTACTTTTAATGATTAATTATCAAGAAGGGTAGAGTTAAAAGGCCATCTAGGTGCCCTAGCTAAGGCTGAGCGAATAAAGGCAGGACAAAACACCGCCTTGTGATCCGAGAGACCCATGGGATTATATCGCAAAATAAGTCTCTGGAAGCAAAAATAAAATCTGTTCTTGAAAAGGTGCCATGTCTAGCAGAGAGAAATTAAAAGTCCTTTGAAGATCAACCACATCTGTGCTATTTGCTCAAGCACGTAGCGCTTCAGAACTTTGGTCTCTGCCCTCAATCACCCCGGTCCTATCCATCCTATGATCCCATACGGCGTTGAAATCAGCGCCCACTACTAATCTAAAATCAGTTAATTCCAGAAGGGTTTTAGTTAAAAGGCTATAGAACACCGTGTCATATTTATTGGGAGCATATGCTGATACTAATGCAATATTTTTACCTTGAATACAGATCTTAGCGATAGCGATCCTCCCCTTATCATCAGACCAAGAGTCCAAAAGATCACATTTTAATTTGCGTCTACAGAGTATAGCCACACCCTTTGTTTTGGTGTTATCAGAGGATGAAGCAATTGTATGATAAAATGTATTGGGTCGCTTAATATCACTACGCAGCAAGTGGGACTCTTGGGTAAACGCCAAGTCGATGCCCTTCCTGTGGAGGAGATCCAGGACACTTGTTCACTTGTGAGGAATATTCAATCCCTTCACATTAAAACTTAAAAACTTGAGGTCAGTCATATGTATCAGAGAACATCAACTGACATTTGAGTGATGCAGAAGGAGTTGAGTCCTGTGGAAAAAAAGGCAATAATGTCCATAGATCCCCACATATTCCCACCCAACAAAACACATATAAAATAAAACATAAAAAAACAAAAATAAGAAAGGAGGGGAGAGTCAAAGTTCCCCTGCATTTCTTCAAAGAAAGACATTTAAAATAGGAGGGCGCATCACGCACCGTACTCATGTGTCAGAATCCCATCCCAGTGGCGTATTTGAGGTGCACTGATCCCCATCCTTCTAAGGGCCATAAAACCCCCTCACCCTAGCTTGGACGGTTATCAATAAAGTATCAAAGCAATTGAGTGAGCTGCGAGGAGGTAGGGGGCGGGAGAAAAGGTAGGAAGCAGGCACCACTTTTATACTCATAGCTGTGTATACAGTATATACCTATACTGACATCCACAAACACACATACATATACATGTACACACACACACACATATATACACAAACACCCACAGGTAGTAACGGACATTTTATTTTATTTTTAGAAAGCAAATCAGCAAGCCCCTGAAGACCCACCTAAAAGAAGCACTTCTCACATTCCCCCCCTGATGCCACGTACACCTGCAGGACGTACAGGGTCTGTCACACTGTTGAAAAGCACAGCATGCGCGTTAGCTGTGAGAATGGCGGGAGTGCACTTTCACCTCAGCAGATTTACACGTGTGTCATGGCAGGGTTCCCTCAGGAACAAGTCTGTTTGCACGGCCTCAGTTCACACTGGCTTTCCTTTCAGTATTTCAGGAAACGGCTTGTTGCTGCCACCTTCTTGCCTCTCCTGGACTATGGGGATGTTTTATATATGAACGCGTCAGCCCACTCCCTTCGTTTGTTGGACGCTGTTTATCATGGAGCTTTGAGATTTATAACTGGTTGTAAACCTCTCACACATCATTGCATTCTGTATTCTTTAGTCAACTGGTCCTCCTTATCCATGCGTAGAGCCTTACAGTGGTATAACTTCATTTATAAATCCATCCTTGGTCTGCTGCCCATTTACCTATCCACTTACATATCACGCAAACTGAGCTGCTATGGCCTACACTCCCAGGGCTTCATCACACTCTCCATCCCCTCAGGTCGTACAGAACTTGGTAAAAAGGCCTTCTCCTTCTCTGCCCCCTCAACCTGGAATACATTACAGCAGGAACTGAAGCTGTCTGGCTTGATTCCCCTTGGAGATTTTAAGCAACTTTGATATAACTTGGAGAGAGCGTCTGTGGGGGTTTGCTCCTGTACATAGGAGTTAAAATCCGGTTACCGTAGCACTTTTACACTTTGATCTGTTTTTACCTCGTCTCTGTATTAATGTCTCTGTATTGAATGTTATGTCTGTCTGTAACTTTGTATGTATAATTGCTGCTGCTGTCTGACCAGGTCTCTCTTGAGAATGAGACCCCGTGTCTCAATGAGATAACCTGTATAAATAAAGGTTAACACAGTGCAGGCGTTTTACACTCAATCACCTAATCAATCAACATTTAGTTTGTATAGCGCCATTTACAAACAAGTCGTCTTACAGCCCTTCACAATGGACATGGTAATTAAAACAATTTAAAAACAGAAAAAAACTATTTCAGCCGATGTCAAGGAAAAACTGGAAAATCATTCCCTGACCCCTTAACCCTCTGAGGTCCGTGCTAAGCTTAGAGGAGGTTTTTGATTTTGGCATGGTCTGATATTTATCTCAATTTCATCAACTTAACACACACTTACTCCAAAGTGTTTGATATTTTTATTTGAAGGACAATCACAGCTACATTTATATGCCATCAATAGTGTGGTCAGTATCATATGCAGCTTGTAAATAGATCTACAAACACACAAGTTATAAAGAGTAAATTTTTCTGCCGTCACAAAAGTTGTGAAAGCACACACTAAACTATAGTGACGAATTGTTTTGCCAATATGCGTTTGTTCATCAAGGTCTTGTTTATGTAAGGGTGTGAAAATAGTTTAGCACATCTGAGATCTAAATAGCTAAAAACCTGTTTTTATCAGAACTGGTCACATTTATTTCAGGCTGTGGGAGGGCTATATGCTAATTTCAAGAATATTCATGATCCACACCTGAGGCTTGTCCACACCTGTAAAATCTGTCAGATGGGCCATCTCTCTCTCAAAGGCCGCCAGACAAAGAGAAAAGCCATCAGAGTAAGCAATAGTCAGTGAGCCATGCAGAAAGTTTTTTTTTTTCATTTGGGAAGATTCATTGAAAACAAACTATATACAAAACATTCCAAATTAAAACATGGTGAGACAATTTGTTCTTTTCACAGTCTTTGGTGCCACTTCTCAAAACAGTTTCTGGTCAACTGTAGACACAAGGGAACGTCACAAACCGCTGTTTCCCCGACATCTTGCAGAGTACACATTTATTGCAACCAACAGAAGCCAATTTGCCAACATCCAGAGTGTTTGGCAGTGGACACAGGCACATGATCAAAAGTAGCCCGTTTTCTGGGTTTAAGATATTTATCGTTAAACGTCTGTCGGAAAACGAAGCAAAATCCGTGTCTGCGAAGACACGGAAAGACAAACAAAACAAAACCAACGAACAGGAACAAACAAATCAAAGTAAACAGGTAAATCCACGTATCCAAAAACGTGGTATAAACTAAACGCTGGGAATCTAAACAACAACAAGCACACGAACAAACAAGTTCTCGAGAGGCAAGAAACATTAATCACAATAGGTATTATCAAGCTAAGCTAGATAATGTCCAAGCGCCGAAACAAAATGCCAGCTGGTTAAATATCCTCCCGTTAATTATTCGCAGCAGTCGAATACTTTTCACGAGTATTTGAAAATATGGTAAATAAAATAAATATCAGCGTACACCGTCTGTTGCTGGCAGCTCGCAATCCGTAAACAGACAAGATCCGATATAATGTCGGGACATTGTTTACGCTGCAATTTAACACACGGAATTCATATATTGAATATATATACGAGTATTTGATAACATGGCAGATCAAATATAGTTACTTACTCTTCGTCAGTTATTGTCTTCGTCGCTTTCCATCGATGCTCTCAAACACTGCAGCGCAGAAAATCTTTCCATCTTGAATAAAATTGTATGTCTGTATAAAATCTTGCTTCAAATTGTCGGGACAGTTTGTGTTTGTTTACGCGCGGCGTTTTCACACATGGCCCCACGCCCTCCCCACACCTCCCGAAACTCGCACCTAGTTACCATGTCAATAGAAGGGGGACGGTACTAAAAGGTAAAAAACAGAGTAAAAAACAAGGTTTACTTTTGGTCTAATTAACCTAATTTAAAAAATCCCATTTGATTTGCCAGTGCTCAAATCGGAAAGTCGCGATTCTAAGGTTTCTGTCAATGTTTTTGTCGCGTGTGTATGATAAAATATCGCGAAGTTAGAAATAGTAATATACTTTTATTGCTGCTGGGAGCGGCGCCGCTCCCGTCGACCTCAGGGGGTTAAAAGGTGGTGATGGTGAATGTTGGGATAGAGAAAGACTCACTGATCACTGAACTCAAACATACAGGGAAAATAGGCCAGCAGTTTTTTTTGTTGCACTTTTGTGCCATAAACCTCCAGTAATCTAATAAAAAGTTATTCAGATTTGATGAGGTCAGTTAGGGTTTAACACTGAGGTGAAAAGAAAAACAACCTCTACCGGGGTCACAGAGAAACTGCAATTATCTTACAATGGTCCCATCTAGGGGCCTTCTCAAGCATTACAAGCAATGTTTGATTATAATGCATTGCTGCATGGCCATCAGATCTAACAATTTAAATATTGATCAAACGGAATCTCCCTGTGAATGACGAATAAAGCCAAGCCTGGTATTTCTGTACACAGTTAAGTTCAATTTTGTTAAAATTCAGCAAAGTTTATAGATATGACGGACAAGTGCACAGCATAGCTAATGACACAAAGCACAGCAAGACGAGTCCTCTCCTTGCTGAGGGATCAGCGTTTGAGTACTTCCTGCTCTGTGAAAGTGTCTCTTTCCTTCTTCTGCGCTCTCAGATTGATGATGATGATGATGATGATGATGATAGATACTTTATTGATCTCCAGGTGGAAATTAGGTTGTCTTACAGCAACATGAAAACAATAGACATCAGAAAGAGATAAATCAATCAATAAATACACCAGACCAGCACAACGATTAGCCAATCAATCGATCGGCAAGATCAATCGGCAGGCTTTGCCCTTGTGTTGCATAAGGGGCATAAGGGAATGGTATGATGCACTCATCTACAGAGGTTTCTTGTGGCACACATAGTAGGAACTAGCTTTGCGAAAGAGTGGTTGTGGGTTCAATTCCAGTCTGGTCTCTGCAAGAACTGGTTATAATTTTTTCAGTAGTGAAGGTTTATATTGAAGGAGGCCAGGCAGTTCACTGTGGAGATGCTGTGTGTGGTGTTTGGTGAGCTTCCTTTTCTTGTGTAGTTCTGTGGACAGGTCTTGGAAAATCATGACATGGTGGTCGTCAGACATGATTTTACCCTTGTTTCTGGCTGCCTGCATGACTCGGATCTTGTCTTGACATTTTTTTTGTTTAAAATCTTTTTTATTTTTGTTTCAGATTTTTCTCCGATTTTTCTCCCAATGTGGTAGTCAATTAGACCCGCTATTTCTATGTCAATCCCCCCCCCAGTAATGTGATTTTGCTGCCATAGTCCTGCGACCGGTAGTGACGAAGGCGACCTGACGCCTCTTCCAAGATGGCACTCGCCAAAGGTCCTCCGCCTGCCCCAGTCTCCCTGGGAAATCTTTGAAGTCCAATTTGATCCCATTTACTGCAGCCAGAACTCTGTCGAATTTGGAGCCGAAGTCGTCTTTCAGGGCTGTAATTGCTTCTAAAATCCCTGCTGCTTCCAGAGATTGTGCATGGGTAGTCAGCATGCTAGAACTCCAGAGGTTGTGCATGGGTAGTTAGCATGCTAGCTTCTTCCCCCGTTGTGCATGGGTAGTTAGCATGCTAGCTTTTCCCCCCGTTGTGCATGGGTAGTTAGCATGCTAGCTTCTTCCCCCGTTGTGCATGGGTAGTTAGCATGCTAGCTTCTTCCCCCGTTATGCATGGGTAGTTAGCATGCTAGCTTCTTCCCCCATTGTGCATGGGTAGTTAGCATGCATGGGTAGTTAGCATGCTAGCTTCTTCCCCCGTTGTGCATGGGTAGTTAGCATGCTAGCTTCTTCCCCCGTTTCTTCAAGACAGTCGGCCTTGTTCTGAGCCTTTTTCGAGGCAGATTTAGGCGGTTTGTTCGACATGACTAGATCCCAGATACACTCAAACGTAGTTTAATAAAGGAATTAGTTCGTTTTTAGCACAGGATAATTGCTCAATTTAACCGATTTTGACAGAGAGTAGAAATGCGACCGTTCAGCTCCGCGCCATAGCCACGCCCCCTAGTAAGCATTTTAAATATTTTTTCTAATTGCATGAGATGTGGCATATGTGTCTGTTGTCAAGAAAACAGTTACCATATTGCACCATTTAACTGCAAACAGCTCACATACCGCAGGCCTCCAACGTTACAACAATTTGGCTATTTTCAGTGTAAACCTTTAATAAATTGGTATATAGATTTTATATGAATTAAGTGCAACCATCATATACATTTTTAAAGGTTAACCCTTGCATGCATATACACATATATTCTCACATATAATGTGTTAAAAGTGTTGCATTTTGAAAATCTTTTAAAGTGTAATTATTGTATTTATTTATACTTACCTATTTTATCTTAATAGGTTAAAAGAGTGTTTCAGTTACTGGTAAACAATTGAAAAACCTGAAAGGAGATTATATTGATGTTATATAATGCATTTGTCAGACCTCATTTAGAGTGCCGTGTGCAGTACTGGGCACCACACTACAAGAAAGATATAGAAGTATATTCTCCCAATTTGGCGGCCGATGGTACCCTCTATTGATTACATTTTTTGACGAGTTTCCATGAAACACCTTTCTAAATGTGGTTCTCTGTGGCTCAGTTGATAGAGCACAGCGTTGGCAACGCTTAGGTTGTGGGTTCAATCCCCACTGGGGCCACATATACTGAAAATGTATGCATTCACTACTGTAAGTCGCTTTGGATAAAAGCGTCTGCTAAATGGCGTATTATATTAAATGTGTATGGGTGAGGTTTTTTGTGGATTATTTCTTCAAATGATCCAACTGTAGATATTGTCAAATGTATTGAGTATGTAAAACACACACATACTGCATATGTGTGTGTGTATCAGACTGGTCATTAAGTCACTTCATGCAAGTTCAAGTCAAGTCTCAACTTTATATGTACGAGTCTAAATCATCTCTATACCAGTCCCTTTTGACAATAGATGCACTTTTTGGATGATTATTGTAGTCAGTCCACGCCAAAACAACCAAGGGGAGGTTTCGATACCATCGGTCACAGATCTTGGCGTCACTTCACCAGATGGTAGATGGTAGATAGATGGAATTTGAACATTGTTTTGTGAAAATGTTTTTTGGTTACAAAGAAAAAAGTTAATTAATTTGAGCAGTCGGCCATCTTGTTTTCAAATTTTTTATGTACATGTTAATATTTTCAAAACTACTACTCATATTTTGACAAGATTTCTCCTTCCCAAATTCATGTAATGGGCTGCAACGCCCAGGAAGCCCCTCATGGTTCTATCAGACCAGATGTCTACAGTTACGAACACATAGTTGGTTTCAGCCCGTTTGTTTTTGATGATGGATTCTTTTTCTAGCACTACATGAGTCAACTGCGTAGTCACTTTCCCTCGGCTGACAGGGTTGTATCGTGGGTCCAGGACAGACATGAAATGTCTGAAGCTCCTCTTTTCCACCAGGGACAGAGGGAGGCTGCTGTCAGTGATAAGGTCCTGAATCACTGCTTCTGTGACTGCTTGTTGACAAGGGTGGCCCTGGCTGTACACCTGAATGGTCCCTGCCTTGAGGAATGAGTCTATACTGGGCTGCTCCTCAGTAATGCCTCTCTTTGCCTTGACCTCTGTACACTCAGCACACCTGTTGATTAACAATACACAAATCATTAACTAGATCACACTGATTTGCCTACTGAACTATAAAGACCAAGAGACACTTTGACAAACTGCAAGTTGAAGAAAAGAAGTGGGCCTCCACATTATACTTTCAAGGCTCTGGCTGAATCTAAAGATGAGACTATTCTGTTATCATAAATGATATTGAAACATCCAATTAGCGAATTATTCAATTTTAATTAGCAGGATAGTGTTTTATAAATAGCTATCTGTCATTAGTAGAATGAGCACTGCATTGTCATTACGTTTGCTAACGAGGTTACCTGAAATGAACGTAAATTTGAGCTGCAATCTCGGCTATCAACCAAAAATAAACGAGCAAATAAATACAAGCCAAAGGAAGGCTTACGTTAATACGAAACACTCGTAGTTGATGCTTTTTGTTGTTAATATTTAGGTTAACAGCAATGTAGTACCGGACTGTTCTCTGAAATGCCCGAGGAAGAGGAGTGCGCACGGTGATGGAACAAAAAGTTAGCCAAAACGTTATCCATAGCACAATCTTTTTAATCAGATTGCCAATTTATTCATACAAGTTAGCTAGCTGATGTTAACGTCCCAAATAATAATAGCTACCTTAGTTAGCTAGCTAGCTTTGCTTCTCCTTTTCAGCCCATAACATTACATGATGACGCTGGGTGTATTAGCTACCTGTTGCTGTACAGAATTGACGGTTGAGACTATTTTAGTTAGAAATAGTTTCAGCAACCTAGCGTTATCCAATTTACCGGTAGCCATCTACTGTTACATACTTAGCCACATTAGCTAACTGCTAGCTAGATAGCGAGCTAATATCTTCAGACTGACTAACCAGTCTCTGTGAGTTCTTAAATGGCGCAAAAGAATTTGGTGTGGTGCTTGTTAGCGTGTATCAAAGGAGGCGTTGAGGAGGCAAAATACTAAGACCAAATAATTCTTAACTCAGAATTTATTAGAGACAAGTAGAAAGTAACAGGAATCAAAAGAAAACTACACAAATCTCCCAACTGATTTGTAGAGCCGTCTTTCGGGAAGCGCTTCTGCTGGGCCGTCTTCAAACTTCTCCTTTTCTCCCACTCAGGTTCAGGCTCTCCAATCAGCAACAAGTTACATCTTTGAAGACAGTGGGCACTGTCTTTGTTCTTATCTTAACCTTGTGAGAACAGGTGCAAGAACTCAGCCTTATCAAAACAGGGCCCCCCGAGCTAGTTTGCCACTTTCTGCGAGAACAAAGGGTCATAGTTGCAGAACATGAGCTCTGTACATTAATTCACAGTCAGGTCAGAATAAAAACATACTAATAAATTCCCACAATTCCCTCCTTTGCTCACATTTATGGGAGCAACACAATTTAAGAGAGCACCTTGAGCTCCAGAAACAAAAGTTTCCCCATACTGTCTCAACATTACATAAGCCTCTTTTGCTGGAGGTGCGGGACTTGTATGCACTAATAGCAGGTTACATACAGGCCTTTGGTTAAATCAACCCTCTGGCTGGTCTTTTCGGCTCTTGAACCCTGCCGGCGTGTGCCTACTCAGTCCAACCTTTGGGCATGCTAATTTTACACAAAACTATCAATTTAGGCCTTTTAAGCATTCTAGCACAGCAAAGCAATGTCACCCCGAAGGCTCTACTCAGCCACTGGGAAAAACCTCTTTGGGTCAAAAACCACACTGTCCTGGCTTGGCAGTGCTGCCAGTGGGAGTGTTTAAAGGAGCACTCAGCATCCGCTCTGAGCGAAACCAACCGGGTGTCTAAACAGCGAACCAGACCCGCGTTTTACAATTTATCAGCATTGGCATCCTGGGATGCTACTATCAAGGGGCTTGGTCTAGCACATGAGCCATTAAGCAAAGCGTCAGATCACATGGTTATTTCAACCTTTCAATATTAGAGATGGATTATACACTTAAGTTCTTGCTTAGAATATAAAGTTACTTGGTAAGTATAGAGTGAATATAAAAATAGGTGTAAAAATAAGTATAAAGTTACTTCTTAGTGAATGTAAACAATAGAAGTAGAAAACATTAGAGAGTAATGCGACACCATACTTTCATTTTTCAATTTTTTCCTCTTTTTCTTTTTGTTTTCTTAGCAACATTCATATAAACAGACAAACAACAGATTGACAACATTCATACAGACAGACAAACAACAGATCGACAACATTCATCACTCCCTTCTCCACAGCTCAAACATCATCTGCGTCTCCTCAGGGATAGGGTCCTTCCTGTTCCACCCAAGCTTCCTCCATATCTCCAGTTTCCTGTTGATACAAAATTCTAGAGGCCACACTAGGACTGTAGCCTTGCCTCTCAAAGTCATCAGGGATTAAAGTGGTAACACTGCAAGCGGCGAGCATAGGCATATCTCTATTTATGTCGGCTTTTATAATCACTTTTGCACCACACGGATCTACACTGTCTGTGGCCTCACTCAGACTTGCACATGCCTAAATCACCATTACTCTTAATTTCCAATTTCCTTTCTTATTTCTGGGTCTTCCTACAAGCCTTCCATTGTTTTCCGCCTCTGTTCTCTCATAGTTTAGCACGCAGGTAAGCATCAATTTTACCATTCCTCCCCCTAGGAGTATTCCTCCAACTACGGCGAGTGGCAACATTAGATCAAACACGAACTCTCTGCTTTTAGAATTTTCTTGCGTTTCATTTTTTCCCTGCTCCTTCTGGTTTTCCTGTCATTATTGTGATATTTACGATCAAAAGTCCTAATCCTGTAAGTACCATTAGTCCCACCTCCCTACAGTAGTCTGTGAAACTAAGCTCTTGTCTCCTCCTCCTCTTCTCCTCCTGAACTATTCCTAATTGTGTCATTGTCCTCCTGATCTGAGGTATCTGGTGTCACTGCGTGTAGTTCTTTTAATCTGTTACTGGTTTGTGTGAGCGTGCGTGTGGGTGCGACTGTTTTGGAACAGTGTCCGTAGTGGTGCCAAACCGTATCTCCCTCCTTTGGACCCGAACAGCTCTGTCCGAAGCTTCAATCACCTGGTACGGTCCCGTCCAGGGTGTTTCTCACTTAGATCCTTCGAGCCTCCCTCTCTCTCTCTCAGAGGGGCGCAGCTCCAGGCTGGATCCCTTTCCACTGAGTTCCTTCCCCCCCCGACTCCTCGGAGTGAAGGGCTCTCAGCCTCTCTGCTTCCCAGTATTTTCTTTTCAAAAATACTGATCACAGAAAGCACTACTCGCTTACTAACGCATTCGGTTTCAGCTTATAGTGGCCTGACTGTACATTGAGCCGAACGCGGCGGCCATCTCTCATGGTCTTAATGCCATCTGCGATCCGACCGGCCGGTGACCCAGTCGATAGCGATCCCTAGTCCTGCATCTAATCAGGACCCCGTAGTGGCTGTTAACCACCCAGTTAGGAACCGACGGTCTGATCCCTATCCCACTTCGCTATGGGTATAGAAACTTTGACTGTTTTCACCAGCCTTGCCTGTTCACAGAGGTCGTCTCTTACGCCCCTCTGCTAGGTGTGGACTGTCATCCACGTACCACGTACTGCCTGCATACTTACATGCGACAGCTACGCCGACTAGACGGTACCACGGCAGTATGTTCATTCATACTTCATCAGACACGGGGGCCTTCAGTCCTCTCCCCGGCACTATAAAGCATCTTTAACGTGCCCTCGGAACTTTGCAATTCCGCCGCCGCCTGTTGCAGCCTAGGTTCGGGGTGCCTAATCCCCTGCCTAAGCTGCTTGCTTGGCCCTGAGTGGACAGAAGCTGGGGCATATTGTTCAGCATTCTCATGTATTCAGTGATTTCAGTGTGCAACAGAGCTGTGTCAGGGACAACATTCAGGTCCCTTGGCGGGCCTGGCATAGGCCTTCCTGTCAGAAGCTCATGAGGGGACAGATGAGTGTCCTTTGCTTTCTGGTGTCTCATAGAGAACAGCACTATTGGCAGTGCTGCAAGCCAATTCAAATTAGTTGAGAACATGACTTTTGCCAATTTTCACTTGATTGTCTGATTTGCCCTTTCCACAATACCTTGCGATTGCGGTCTGTACACCGAGCCAAATCTGTGTACAATCCCAAAATGCTTTTCAACTTGTTGCAGGTGCTCATTCCTAAAATGTGAGCCGTTGTCAGAGCAAATTCTAGTGGGGATGCCATATCTGGGCACTAAATCTTTGGTTAGCCAATTCACTACTGTTGCTGCATCTTCATTTTTTTCCGGAATGGCCTCTACCCATTTGGTGAATCTGTCTACTGCTACCAAGAGGTACCTGTAGCCTTGAACACGCTGAGACATACCCATGTCCGTGAAATCGATGCAAATCTCCTTCCATGGTGCTTCTGGCACCGGAAATTTCAGCAGTGGGTGGGGTATTGTCTTTTTGTTATTAAATTTCCCGCATGTTTCACATTCAGCACAGAAGTTGTCTATCATTTCCTTCAAATAGGGACACCACCATTTTTCTCTAATTGCCTTGTAGGTTGCCAATTTTCCCACATGAGCCAGGCCATGTGCTTCTCCTATTAGTAGCCTGACGAGGCTGACTGGCGCTACCATGCAGCCATCTGCAGATCTCCAAATTCTTACCTTCCCTCCTTTGTCAGTGAACTCCTGCCTAAATGCTCCGGACTCCATCCCCTGCCTACGCCACTGTGTTTTTCCTGAGGGCTGGCCCTTTCTTGAATCTCAGAAAACATGTCTAGTGTGTCTGTGTAATCTCCAACTCCTTCCTCTTTTCCGCACACTTCCTCCATGACCTGTCTCAGAGCCCTGCGTCCTTCCTCTTTCTTGCTTTGCAGAACTACAGCTTGCGGGTAACCCCCTGCTTGTTTCTGCCATGTTGGTGTGTGTGTTCCTGAATGTACTGTGCACTGCTCTTAATGTGCTACAGATTTTAACTATATGTGCCGTTTTCTAAACTGCTCCAGCCAAAGTGGCTACGCACCTGGAACAGCTAGGTTGGCCTAGCTCCAGGGCATCTGGTTTACCGCTGTAGTACGAAAGGACTCCCCTTTGCAAATGCTCCTTTTGAAATAACACAGCATTGACTCTCCCTCCCGCCTCAGATACATCCAAATAAAAGTATTGTGTGTAGTCTGGGTTGGCTAGGTGTGCTAGCCACTGTGGTAGTCTGTTATATGTGTATTGTTTTCCTCCATATGGGAATGCAATCAAATACTTACCCTCGAGCGGTAAGTGTCACATACAATTACTCCGCCCAAATCCTCCTAAACTTCCTCCAGTCTGTACACTAGGGAACAGCTCCATGAGCGGGACTATTCTATTACACTGGTGTCCCGCTTACCCCACCTAACATTAATTGTCCAGAAAACAGTCTCACCCTTTATCTCAGTTCAGGATGGTGTCATCCACCACAGACTCCGCAGTTTCCAAGGTGGGGCTTCCAGTCCTCCTACGAGAATAGAAGGGGTGGGCTTCCCAAACCGTCCTATGACGGCCCCGTGCACGGTTGACCATTGGAAGTGCTGCGGCTCATCTGGCGGATGCCATTATCACATCAATTTTCCCAAGAAGGGTTGTTTAAATCCCGCTATTCAAAGGAAGCGAGACTGTGATCTTAAGTTCTGAGGTTTTATTATTGTTTCGACCCTAGGCGAGCAGTGTAGCACTCTGCACGAAGAACATCAGAGCACTTAAATAGGATTTTACCCTCCTTTCTCATGACAGGTTGTAACTCACGCTAATGAAGAGGCGAGTATCCCCAGATCTGTTATTTGTTTGTGTGCGCACGCATCGGAGCGAAAACACCCCGCCCAAACTGAAAACCCTACAGATTGTGGGTGAGCGTGCATGCCCAAATATGCCTTTTGAAAAGGCCATAGGTCCCTGTCTGATCACCTGATCCCCTGTGACCTCTCCGTAACACAGTAATTACAGGGGTCAGCACAGCAGCTTCCTGTTTGTCAAGTGGTTTGGGCGTTAAACACGAACTGTTCAGTGTGAGGGGCGTACGGGGGCGGGCGCTCTACTCTCCCAATGTCAGCATTGCTGGGGAGCGGGCCTGCAGTGGCTGCACTGACTTCCGGAGTGGATTCAAGTGGTGCTGTTTGCTGTTTGGGGGCTGTTATTAATGTATAATATGGTTTTGCTGTATAATTACCTAATCCCCCTTGTTCAGAAATAGCTGGAAACAAACTTGATCAATTTTGCCTTTAGACCCAAGAATGAAAACCGGGAAAATAAAATAAAACTCCTGAGGGCGCAGATGTAATAACCCCAATGTTAAAAACCAAGAGCAAACATAAAAATGTTGGAAAGTGCACCCAAATTGTAAAGAATCGAAAGCTGCAACTGGTGAGATGGAAACAGTCTCTGCCTGCCACTCTCACTCCTAGTATCCCCACCTTTTCCAAATTTCATTTTCTGTGGCTCTGTTGGCCAGCTGCCACCCTCTAAATTGACCCCCCTTCGCGCGCACCCTCTACTCCGTGCTAGTTCCGGCCCCCACAACAATTTTCTCTTTTCCCCCACTGAGCATTCACCCTGCCACGGAACTTTCAAACATAGGTTTATGCTAGCTAACTATTTTCCTCAACACGCTAAAAACAGTATTCCTAGAATATCTAATTGAAGGGACGAAATAACTCAAACATGAGAAAGGTTGTACTTAAATTCCGGAGACCAGGGAAACAGAGAACAAATCTAAACAGCTGCAAAGATTACGCATTCAAGTAAGAATGCTTGAAAGTACACTAAAATGGAAAAAATCGAAGCTCATACACGTTCCTGAACAGTAGCGAAATATCAGGACAAAATATAGAACACTTGTAATTATAAGACTGCCCGAAAGGTTGAAACCGAATGGTCTTTAAATAATCTAACTATCAATGTCCCGAACAACAAATGAAATGCTACCGGCGCGCTAAACTGAAATTATGATGGAGGTGAGATAAAATAACTAACAGACTAAAACTGAAACAAGGAAAATTTCCCAATAAAGTGCTGAACTTCGTAAACTAAACTATTAAGAAAGTCTGTCGAATAAAGACCTTTAAAACATTCCCGAAGCGGTGTTCCAACTCCTTATATTTCTATATAATATACGCCATTTAGCAGACGCTTTCCTCCAACTGTACATAAGCAATGTATTTTGTTTCTCACACTTTGTCTCACATTGACATAATTCGGTACAAACTCTCGCAACGGATAACTTCCCACTAGCCTTCTCCCGTACCCTAAACTCTGTATGTCACTTGCTATGCAAACAAAGTGTCTCTCTTCAATACCATCATCAGAAACATAAACAACACATAATCTCGCCTACTGCTCTTATATCTAAATTTCTAAATAACGACTTGTCGATATTAAGTCCCCATGTATTCTAGTAGGGCCAGTAATGTGTGCATTTTTACTTTCTTTATTGGGGAACAGGGGTGATCCTATATGTAACTTTATTCATTTTATATGTCCCTTATTCCGGGCTCATTTGAATATAATTTGGGGCTCATTGGCCACGGCCCTTATCCTACTGGACCCGTGGTCTCGACAAGTCTTATTGTATTATTAACGTAAACTATACACTTATAATAACAATATTACAATTCCACTTTACAAAAATAACCCTTAGCTGTAATACTGTAGGCCGTCTAACATTTAGCAAGTATCTCATACATCGCGTGCACTATTTTACAAGACAAAATGACTTACACCTGTACAGCAACTTCGCGATTGCGAAGACATTTATAGAAAAGTTCGCGAAACGCGCGCAAGATCACATAAATGCAAACAAGACCTGCACATGATCCCAGATCTCGTAAAGCACATGAAAACCCCATTTAACCCATAGAATATTCGCAGGCGCCATTTGAGCTCACAACACACTTCTCACAAAATTGCCTACACCTCCCTACGTTTTGACCTATTTTGGACTGCCTTTTTGCCAGTCCTAATTTATTTATTTGAATCTAGACACACAAACTTCAATGATTTCCCTTTTGCCAATCCTAATTTTGTATTTTAATCAAGACACACAAACCGCAATGATTCTCCCAAGTTGCCAATGTCAATAATGTATACAAGAAAAAACCCACAGTTTCAATCGCTAGAATTGTCGCAAGATCCAGGTACAAACCCTTGAACTTCACTCCAATTAACAGTATTGTGTGTCAACACTGGGTGTATGCTTCGTATTAACACATCAATACTCAAGCGCTTGAAATACCCTTTGCCACAAACGTGGACTGTAACTTTGTCAGCTGACGGAAAATGAATAAACGGGGAAAAAATATGCAGAGACACAACCACTAAGCTAATCGTTTATGTTTTGAAGTTGAGATCCTGACCGTTCTTGATTATTAGACTGTGCCCTTTTTAACCCTTTAACCTTTTAACCCTTTACTTCCTGTTTCCTGTTTGCTGTTTGAACGCGACGCGCGCTCTAGTCACCGCTGCTCCAAGTTTTACTGCCCGCATTTTCTGCATCTTTATACTGGTTTAAATACTGGTTTAAATACAAAACTCCTTTCTATTTTTTAATCTTTTTCGGTTACTCCTATCTCATCAACTTATAAGGTAAGCACAAACGATGGCTGCTTCCTCTCCCCTCTCTTGCTCTGGTTGTAGCATGTATCATCTTAGCTCTCCTGCCGATGTTACTGTTAATGATAATTTTACATGCCATAAGTGTGAGCTTAATTTAGTGTTGGCGGAGAGAATAGTTGAGTTAGAGGCCTGCATCCGGACTCTCAGAGAGATTAAAGATCATGAGAGTTTTATTCAGTCGTGTGTAGCTACACCGGATGCACCTGTGAGCGCCTCTCCCATCGCACCAGCAGAAGAGCCGACGCAGCACGGCCAGTTTGTCACGGTTCGGCGGGGACATAGTTGTCGGCCTAAGCCGGCCGTACACCACCCAACTCACGTTTCAAATAGATTCTCCCCACTCACACCTGTTGAGGAAAAAGAGAAAGCTCTTATCATTGGCGATTCCATTCTTCGAAACGTGAGAATAGCGTCTCCGGCGACCATAGTCAATTGTATTCCGGGGGCTAGAGCTACCGACATTGAATCCAATTTAAAAGCGCTGGCTAAAAGTAAACGTAGATTTTCCAAAATTGTTATCCACGTCGGCGCTAATGATGTCCGGTTGAGGCAATCGGAGATCACTAAAACAAATTTTGTCTCGTTGTGTAAATTGGCAAACGAGATGTGTCGGAAGTAATAGTCTCTGGTCCCCTCCCAGCTCGTAGAAGTGACGAAATCTACAGTAGATTAACGTCGCTAAATCGCTGGCTGACTGAGTGGTGTACATCAAATAGCATAGGGTTTATTAATAATTGGCCTACGTTTTGGGGAGAGCCTGGTTTACTGAAGAGAGACGGACTCCACCCGAGCTGGAGGGGTGCTCTTCTTTTATCTAATAACATAGGCCACAGTCTGAATCGGCGAAATTGACATTCAAGAGCTACAGCCAGGCAGCAGACAGACGGTCTTAAACAACTGTCTGCAAGTTTCCCTGAACTCGTGACTAGTTTCCACCCCAGTTCCCACACGTAGAGAAAACCGTAGTCTATTGAAACTCAAACCTCCCCGTGGGATTTTTTCTAATAATCTGATAAGGATCAACACGAACCATCGTAATGCAAATGCTAAGCCTAATTTCGATAGAACTCTCCTTAAAATTGGGTTGCTAAATATAAGATCACTAGCTCCTAAAGCTGCCCTTGTGAACGAACTGATCACTGATTATAAACTTGACATTTTAAGTTTGACGGAGACTTGGCTTAGACCTGATGAGTACATAGCATTAAATGCATCTACCCCAGTTGGATACAATAGTTGTCACAACCCTCGACAGTCAGGCAGAGGTGGCGGCGTGGCTGTTATTTTTGACACTAGACTACGCCTTACTAAGAAATCTTTAAACACATTCCCTTCATTTGAAGTGCTTTCCCTGGGCTCCATACAGACTTATGTAGATAATAGATCTGCATTTACTTCATCTTTTATACTAGCTACTATCTACAGACCCCCTGGACCCTATGCTGTTTTCCTCTCAGAGTTTTCTGACTTTTTATCAAACCTAGCAGTTATGGCAGATAAAGTTGTGATTATAGGCGACTTTAATATTCATGTTGATAATGGAAATGATTCTCTAGTGAAGGCTTTTGCTTCTATTCTTGACTCCGTTGGTTTTGTCCAAAATGTGTCTGGGCCGACTCACTGTCATCAACATACACTGGACTTAGCTTTATCCTATGGTATTAGCATTAGCAATCTAGTTGTCTCTCCTCATAATCCTGTGCTCTCTGACCATTTCCTTATTACGTTTGAAATTCATGCTACCACTGCTATTAGATCAAAACCAGTGTTCTACTTTAGTCGCTCCCTAAATTCCTCTACCATACCTAACTTTGTCAGCCTGTTCCAAGAATCATTTACTGTTAATCAGGATCCCACTAGTCTACAATCTATTGATCAGCTGACTGACAATCTAAATTACACCCTGCGCAACACACTTGATGCTGTTGCGCCTCTCAAAAAGAAAAAAACTAGCCAAAAGAAGCTTGCACCATGGTATACTGACCACACACGTGCTCTTAAACAAGCTTCTCGCAAGTTGGAACGTAAGTGGCGATCCACTAAATTAGAAGTATTTTATTCTGCCTGGAAAGACAGTCTGGTACAGTACAAATATGCTCTCTCCTCCGCAAGGTCAACCTATTTGTCTGATCTGATTGAGCGTAATAAGAATAATCCAAAATTTATTTTTGATACAGTGGCCAAACTGACAAAGAACCAGACTGAAACCAATGCTAAGCCTCCGGCAGCCCATAATAGTAATGATTTCATGAACTTTTCTCTGAGAAGATTGAGAAAATTAGAGATGACATTTCTAAAATGGCACCTTCTGCTGTAGCGGACACTGATCAGAAAGCACAGGCTTACCAGGACAGGGGTCCTATGGCTACTCTTGAGTTTTTAGTGCTCTGGAGTGGACTGAATTTTCTAAATTGGTTATGTCCTCCAAACCATCTACTTGTCAATTAGACCCAATCCCAACAAAACTTGTTAAAGAACTTCTTCCTGTTATGGGGCAATCCATGCTAGACATTATTAATCTGTCTCTTTCATCAGGCTATATGCCAAATTCTCAAAAAGTGGCAGTAATTAAGCCACTTTTAAAGAAACCAAACCTTGACCCAGAAAATCTCAGTAACTACAGGCCAATTTCTAATCTTTCTTTTCTCTCAAAAATTCTAGAGAAAGCTGTAGCTCAGAGACTGACTTCGTTCCTGACATCAAATTACATCTATGAAACTTTTCAGTCAGGATTTAGGCAACACCATAGCACTGAGACTGCTCTTATTAAAGTTGTCAATGACTTACTGATATCAGCTGACTGTGGATGCGTCTCTATTCTTGTGCTTTTGGACTTAAGTGCTGCGTTTGACACAATAGACCACCAAACTCTTCTGAGCAGACTTGAAAACCTAGTTGGACTGCGTGGACAGGCACTCTCCTGGTTTAAATCCTACCTATCAGATAGATATCAATTTGTGCAGTTAAATGACGAGGCCCTCTGCTCTCATCAAGGTGGAATATGGTATCCCTCAAGGTTCTGTTTTGGGGCCATTATTGTTCTCCCTTTACATGTTGCCACTTGGTGATGTCATTCGTAAACATGGCGTACATTTTCACTGCTACGCAGATGACACACAATTATACCTATCAATGAAACCTGGCGAAGGACAATTCGAACAGTTGGAGGCCTGTTTTAAAGACATAAAAGACTGGATGTCAGATAATTTTCTATTGCTGAATACTGATAAAACAGAGATGTTGGTCTTGGGGCCCAAAAACCTCAGAAGAGGGTTATCTGATTTATCTCTTAATCTGGATGGTTGCTCTGTTGCTGCAAGTTTGGTGGTAAAAGACCTTGGTGTTACTATAGATCCTGGTCTCTCATTTGATAGTCACATCAAAAACATTTCCAGAGTAGCCTTTTTTCACCTGAGGAATATTGCCAAAATTAGGGGCTTCCTGTCATTAATAGATGCAGAAAAATTGGTACATGCCTTTGTTACATCTAGATTAGATTATTGCAATGCATTACTGTCTGGCTGTTCCAATGCCTCACTCAGGAGCCTACAACTCGTACAGAATGCTGCTGCAAGGATCCTGACTAGAACAAAGAAATATGAGCACATTAGTCCTGTGTTAGCGTCACTTCACTGGCTTCCTATAAACTATCGTGTAGACTATAAGGTACTCCTCTTAACCTATAAGGTGTTGCATGGACTTGCACCCCTCTACTTGACGGATCTACTTCATCCGTACAATCCCCACGTTCACTTCGCTCACAAGATGCAGGCAACTTGGTAGTCCCTAGAATATAAAAAAATACAGCAGGTGGCAGAGCTTTCTCCTATAGAGCTCCTTTACTGTGGAACAGTCTACCCATCTCTGTGAAGGAGTCAGACACGGTCTCAATTTTCAAGTCTAGGTTAAAAACATCTCTTTAGTCTCTCTTATAGTCATTAGGTGCAGATGTGTGGGGGCGTAGCAATAGAGCCTTCTGGTGCAATGAGCTATCCTTACTGTCACCAATCATAAGTGATGATCCGCCCCTATCAGGACTGCTGATGATGTGGTGGGATGGTCTCTGAGTGCCCTCATGGCTGCGTGCTCCCTGTGCCACTCACCTAATTAGTTATGCTGCCCTAGATTACTTCTGCTGGTGCAAAAGTGTTATCACTACTCTTCCCCTGATCCGGTGTGATATTTATCATAGTCATAATTGCACCTTTCCTCTTTTCTCCCGGCCGTGGCACCTGCCCGGAGCTCACCTGCCCCAGAGTCAACCCCCACCCCTGCCATGTGTTAGCCGGATGCCGCTGGCCCAGACCCTAGCTGCTGGTTCCATCCCCCGCCCTGCCCTGGTATCTGGAGGGACGAGGTCCACCCCACTCCTACACTCAGAATGCCCTTCCAGTGGTCTGTTAAGCCACATGAGCCTCAAGGACTATTTGTGTTGTTTTTCTCTGTATCCCACAATTTTCCAGGAGTTCATCTCGACCGCCTTTTAAGGGGTCAGGGAATAATTTTCCAGTTTCCTACATTGGCTCCAATGGTTTTCTGGTTTTTTGATTCCCTCTGGAAAATGCCAATTGTGAAGCGCTGTGTGACAACCTGTTTGTAAATGGCGCTATACAAAAATAAAGATTGATTGATTGATCTCTCTTAACAGATCAGGTGATACCGGTATCGTGGGACCTCCCCACTAATTCACACTTTACAGTACGGCGTGCCTCACGCTCACAAATTTTCTGCCCTGAATCAACTGGCCAAGCGCAATTCCAATCGACTCGCAAATGACTTGTATTAGAGTTTGAGTCCGCCCGTACGTACACTTTACAGAACGGCTTGCCTCTCGCTCACAAAGAGTTTGAGACCGGCCGAACGTACTTCACTTTACAGAACGGCTGGCCTCTCGCTCACAAAGAGTTTGAGACCGGCCGAACGTACTTCCCTAACTATTTAAACTATGCTGTGTCTCTGAATATAATTGCGTTACAATCTATTTGTCTCTCTTAATATAACAAACAATTCCTTAAATTTAGACCTTCTCATCCAACAGTCAGACACTTCACTCCTAGACTAATGCAGAGTTTTATGAAAAAGGTTTCTGCTTACCTTTCAGATTGGCGCCAGGAAGTGTCAGATTGTCAGTTGATCAGGTGTTCTTTTGCGAAGATTTGAGTCCCCTGTCTCTCCGCCTTGGGGCGAACCAGCCGCGTTGCACTCTCCTCCCTCCTTAACGTCGGGGTCACCAAATTGTTAGCGTGTATCAAAGGAGGCGTTGAGGAGGCAAAATACTAAGACCAAATAATTCTTAACTCAGAATTTATTAGAGACAAGTAGAAAGTAACAGGAATCAAAAGAAAACTACACAAATCTCCCAACTGATTTGTAGAGCCGTCTTTCGGGAAGCGCTTCTGCTGGGCCGTCTTCAAACTTCTCCTTTTCTCCCACTCAGGTCCTTGCTGATTGGCTGACTACCTTCGGTTCAGGCTCTCCAATCAGCAACAAGTTACATCTTTGAAGACAGTGGGCACTGTCTTTGTTCTTATCTTAACCTTGTGAGAACAGGTGCAAGAACTCAGCCTTATCAAAACAGGGCCCCCCGAGCTAGTTTGCCACTTTCTGCGAGAACAAAGGGTCATAGTTGCAGAACATGAGCTCTGTACATTAATTCACAGTCAGGTCAGAATAAAAACATACTAATAAATTCCCACATGCTCGCGGCATCTTTTATGGTTGTGCCACATGTTTTGCAGCGAGCAACCCTTTTATCACCGTTGTCGATGTTATTAAACTCAGTGTAGCCAAATGCTACGACAAACGGTGGAGTTCATCACCATTGTTCTGTCACTCAGCATTCGGCAGGTGCGCATCACGACCATAGACTCAAACTGTCTCTCTCTGCTCGCTCTGAGGTGAGGTGATGTCAGCGGAGACAGAACCCGCCCATGACAAGGCTCAATCAAACCAGAGAAGTGGGATGCGTGTTACAAAAAAAAAGCTCAGTTTTAGCTACTTGTTCATTAAATGGCATATTTTATGGTTGTGCCACAGGTTTTGCAAAGATTCTGTCTTTACCAATCGAGGTTTAAATAACTGGAAAATGGCATGGCATGTAGTCAGTGTCACACACGAGCTGCAGCTGCATGGGCAGAATTTACACAGAGACACACAAAACGGGAAACGATGTTGTCCTTGTTGGGGCATACTAGGGTCGAAAAGAACAGGTGCTATGCATCGGTGAAGTCGTGCAGTTTCTTGTTGTCATTGAACTCCCTCTCCGTGGCATTACTGAAAGTACTACTGCTTTTTTTTTTACTATTTTTGCTTAAACTCTTTGAGTACTCTTTAGCTAAGGGTGCCAAACTAGCAGAGATCACCAAGAATATGCCACTAAATGGGAAGTACACTTCTAAAGGTGTGCAAAATGAAGTGATCGATACACTGTGTATGATATTGCTGAGAGAAATCAAGGCAAAATATGAGCAGACAGATTCGACTGGGTTTCTCTCTCTCCCCTCCCCTCTCTCTGTCCCTCTCTCCCCTCCCCTCTCTCATATCTGAGCTGTGATTGAGAGGGGGATTACAGACACAGTGCAGGCCGTGGTCACAGACAGGATGCGGTTGGTCTAAAATGAAAGACGTTCTCCTGGAACAAAGAGGTCGCGCACACAGGAACTCTTTCATGCGTGTGGATCTCTGCCTTCCTCTGCTGCGCTCCGGGACGGTTCATCTCTGGGCTGTAATTATCCTCAGTAAAAGGATTATTGTTATTGTGACTATTGTTACAGGCAATAGTGATGGGGGTGGGGTTGTTTTAACAGTTCTGCCACTTTGTCCTTCACTTTTCCTTACAAATTGTTGTGCCTTTTGTTACTTGTTCCAGTATTTAAAGTACATTTTAGTGACTGTCAAATGTACAGGGATGTGGTAATAGTCAGTGAAAATGCTTAAATTTGTCACTTGGTGTTAGCCAGGGTTTAGGTTAGACTGAACCCACCCCTCCCTCTTTGCCACGTTTCCAATAACAGATCGATAGTTCTGTGAAACCGGCGCATGACAAGACCTCGTTAAAGAGCGATATCTCATTTTATCTCATTTCACCTCCTGTGTCTGCAGGGACTTTCCTCAATCCAGTATTATCAGAAAGCCAAAGCAAACCACTGTAATTCACTACCAACTACAAAGTAACTGAATTTAGTTTAATACACATTTATTTGTTGACCCACCCAAACCCACCCCCTGACAGCCCGGTCAAACTTTCCATTATGACCTCATACATGCACCTCATATTTCCCAGGGAATTCTGGGGACAGGAAGCTGTGATTAAAGCTTTAAATATGCCCCCCTCCTCCCCCTCCCCCTGCATCAAAAGTGATATAGGGTGGCAGTGTAGTGTAATGGTTAGGGAACTGGGTTTGTGACTCGGAGGTTGCTGGTTCGACTCCCAGGTGGGGGCACTGCCGTTGTACCCATGAGCAAGGTACTTAACCTGAATTGCATCAGTAAAATATCCAGCTGTATAAATGGAGTGTATGTAAACTGTGTAAGTCGCTCTGGATAAGTGTCTGCTAAATGTTTAAAAATGTAAAGCAAAGTGTAAATGGATACAGGCTGCAGTGGAAATGAAAATTAAGAACAGAGTCATATGAAATCATGAAGGATGGAAGGCATACACAGAACACAAGTTGCTAAAGCAGTAATTTGACTCGGGAGTTCATCTAACTTTTTTTTGATGTGACAATTATTTTACTAACAACTCAGAGGATGGTTGGGAGAGACATCTATTATGATTAACTTGTTCATTTGATCACCTAGTTTTCTCAAAAGATACACTAAGAATTGTATGTATTGTCTTGCATAATGACATGCAATTTTATCATATGCATTGCTTTCATTACCCTTAAAGATGACAGACATTCTAAATCAAATGCATGAGCCCCTTCCCTGCAACAAGTCACGTCTTCTTCAGACGAAGTCATTCTACCGCCTGCTCACCCACACAACACAAGCTGGAACCGGCCCAGTGTTCCAGTGAAGATAAAGCTTATATCATAAAATATGTTCTATCCTTGAGTGAACCCTGAACATTAATCTCTTAGGTGTGTCTCAGGCGTGGCAACAGTGGGACTGCTTTTGTTGGAGTGGGGGCCAGATCAAGCGCATAAACTGGGAGAGCGACGCGCTGATCAGATGGAGAACTAATACCGCATGATTCTTGAACATCTATGGAGATTATATCTGCAGTTTGAGTATCCAGTAAAAGTTAAATTAATTTGAAGACTTTCATCAGAAGCCATTACAGGCGTGTCACAGGTACTGTACAGGTGTCTAACGTGAATGGGAGAACGGTGCTCACTATCACACTGATTTAGTTACAGTGGGGGCCGTGTAAATGTCTTTCAAAGGGTGATATTTTTTAGAAAGTAGAGACTTGGATTACGTGACTAACAAAATAGCAGAATACACGAAGAGCAAAAGCAAAAGATGAATCTTCTTTTTTTTTCCTACAGTTAGAGTAAAATAGTCAGTAGAGCTCAACTAAACTGTGGACTTTGATCAGAAGCCATTACGGGCCCATATCAGTGTAATTGAGAAGGGGTGAAGTCTGGATTTTCTCTCCTGGGAGAGGAGCTCCTCTGATCCGTGAGGAGGATTTGAGTTGTTTTTAGGACCTTTATTTTTTTTTTTACTGGATTTTGAGTAACAGCAGTAATTAAAAGTGAACCTAAACCACCATTTTAGTAGACAGCATTACTGAGCTCAAAACAGACTGAGACAGAATGGCGGGCAAATTTTCTCACCTGCAAATGGAGCTCTCCTGTCCTGTGTGCAAGGAAATCTTCACAGATCCTGTTGTCCTGAAGTGCAGCCACAGCTTCTGTAAAGCCTGTCTGCAGAAGTACGGGGAACAGAAGGGATCTGGGGAGTGCCCAGTTTGCAAGAAAAGATCTTCTATGGAGATCTATCAACCTAACCTGTCTCTGAGGAATACCTGTGAGGCATTCTTAAAGGATAGAAGTGTGAGAGCTACAGCAGGATCTAAAGAGCTCTGCAGACTGCACAATGAGAAACTCAATCTCTTCTGTTTGGAGGATCAAACCCTCATCTGTGTTATCTGCCAAACTTCAAAAAAACATGAAAACCACAAAGTGCTCCCAGTTCAGGAGGCATCAGAAGAGTATAAGGTAATTCCCTGATAACACAACAGTTTTTCTTAATTAAATTATTTATTGCATGTAATAAATATCAAATTTACTTTTTATATTTTAACAGAGGTGGTGCAGTGGATAGCACTGTCGCCTTACAGCAACAAGGTCCCGGGTTCGAATCCCGGCCGGGGGCCTTTCTGGGTGGAGTTTGCATGTTCTCCCCGTGGGTTTCCTCCGGGTACTCTGGTTTCCTCCCACAGTCCAAAGACATGCACGTTAGGCTAATTGGAGAGTCGAAATTGCCCTGTAGGTATGAGTGTGTGAGTGAATGGTGTATGTAGTGCCCTGCGAATGATTGGCGACCTGTCCAGGATCAAGTTAAGCTTTTCAGCTGTCATCAACTGAGAAATACAATTCAGCTGTCATCAACTGAGAAATACAATTTTTCATTTTTATTTTATGAACATTTTGTTTTTAATTATTTAATTCCTCGGGAAATGGATATTTACAAAGTGTTATTATCACAAAAGGAGGCCTTTTAGTCCTCAGGGCTGATCACAGTTTGAACCGCTCCTAACTACGTGTCACATGACTAATAGAGAGAGAGAGAGAGGGGCTGAAACATGGAGACATTCTCAGAGCTGTGTTAGGGAGCAGTGGACAGCATGGTAAAGTAGGGGTCAGAGTTCATGGCTCAGATATATGTGTCTTACACAATGTGGTCTTAGAGGGCAGATCATTTTTAATGTGTCATTACAGACTAAAGATACAGTACATAAACAGCCCATTACACTTGGGACATTGTGCTTTCAGTTGGAGTGAAACCCAGCTCACACAGTCTGGGAAGCCTTGGTTTAACTGATTTCTGGCAAAATATATCAATATGTATCATAAATACTTTCAACCAGAAAACATGCATTCCACATTCCAGTGGATATTATATTGCAAACAGGAGTAATTTTCCATGATCTGCAATCTATTCCGTGTATTTTACACCCTGGTTACCTGTTCTTCACCAATTTCCTCACTTTTGCCAAATGGAGAAAAATCTGAATCAGTTTTATCAATACATTTCATTTGTAGGACATATCATAATTATGATGACATATTTTTTCACCCTTAAAGGAGAGAAGTTTCTCTACAGCAGGATCTGAAGGGCTCTGCAGTCTGCACAATCAGGAACTCAAACTCTTCTGTTTGGAGGATCAAACCCTCATCTGTGTTGTCTGCCACGCTTCAGAAAAACATGAAAACCACAAAGTGCGCCCAGTTCAGGAGGCAGCAGAAGAGTATAAGGTAATTCACTGATAACCAAATTCAGAGGGTTGTTTTCTTTTACATCAAATTCTTTATTGCGTGTAATCAGTATTGTTCCTCCTGATGCAGATCAAAAAAAGGACATTCTCTTCCGCAGACTGCTTCCCCTACTCTACGCTTCCCTAGCTATCAAAAGTGCATAAGAAAAATACACAGGGAAAAACAGACAAACAAGTAAGGGGGGGAAAAAAAGTCTGCAAAAGTGTTTTCCAAAAAGGTGCAGCTGAATAGCATGACCTCTAGCTCCACCTGCCATTTAAGAATCTCAGAGAGGTCAAATTTTGGCCAACCAACAGTATCAAATTGTATATGTTTTACAAGTCTCAGTTGTAATATTCCAATTTCATCACTTTTGCCAAATCTGAATCAGTCTTAATTTATAGGACATATCATAATTATGATAACATATTTTTTCATCCCTATCACTAATTAGTTTAATTTTTATCATTAAAGCATCCAAGGCTTTTCAATTTAAAGCAGAAAATTGTTCACTTATTTTAATTTTATTTTTTCCCTGTTTTTCTCCCAATATGGTGGCCAATTCTACCCTCTTTTTCTTCAATTCGCCCTCCCCCACGAGCCCGCCGCCTGTCACTACGGGACAAGCTAATACCCCGAGGCCGGCAATGACCCGCCTCCTACGAGACGGAACTCTTACAGGGATGCCCTTCGTGCTTCTGGGCGAGCTCGTGCCGGCTCTCCCTCCCCCCTCCCTCTGCGGCGGACAGCCAATCACTGCCACCGAGCGGGGCTCCTGGCCAGAGCAACCTGCTCTCTGGACGAGTGCTCTGACCGTTACACCATCCGAGACCCTCAACACTTATTTTTAAAACTAAATAATAACACTTTAATTAATAATTAAAGAAGCTAAATTAGTGCTGTAATTTTGTGCACTTGTACGTTTTTACCTGCCATGTTCTGTCAGAGAGGTGGTAAACTGTGTGTTAGAGACCACATTGTTGCTCACCTGTCCTGCCCCACACTTACCACCAGAGGGCAGCTTAGTCTGAGCTTTCTACTGGTTTAAATTTGACTGTACATTTATGTAATCTGAGTTCAGCATACAATTGTTGCAAATTCTAAACAAGTGCTTTTCACTGTGGGTGTAAGTTTGATAAAAACATGGGAAATGGTAATATGCAAGCAAATGTTCTTCACTGGAGGTGTTTCATTAGATTAGACCTGCAGGGGGCACAAGTGAGCATCATCAACACAGGGCACAGGTGCAGAGGTCAGTAAGGCCAATAAGGGGCGCTGTAGATCCCTCATTTCTCTAAGGAACACAGACCCCAGCAGTGAGTCAGACACACAAGCTATAACCCGAGTCTCCATTCTTGCTCCCCTCTGTCTGAGCAGGGGCTCTTGTGCTGTCTGTGCAGGCAGTGAAGTTTATGGTCGTTGTCTTCCCTCAGTAAAGTGTGGACTCATTTCATTCCAGGAGAAACTCAGGGCTGCACTGGCACCACTGCAGGAGAAGGTGAAAGCCTTTAAGGAAGTGAAACTAATCTGTAATCACATCAAGGTACTGAACCAATGCTTTTAAATCACAGTGTTGAAAATGCAGCATTGGATTGTGCTGAAATGATGGTGAATAATATTAATTCCAGAGCCAGGCCCAGCACACCGAAAGGCAGATAAGGATGGAGTTTGAGAAACTTCATCAGTTCCTAAAAGATGAAGAGGCAGCCAGGATAGCTGCACTGAGGGAGGAAGAGGAGCAGAAGAGTCAGATGATGAAGGAGAAGATTGAGAAGATGACAGAAGAGATACCCTCCCTTTCAGAACAAATCAGAGCCATAGAACAGGAGCTGGGAGCTGAAGATGTCTCATTCCTGCAGGTAAGACCTGTTCACTCTGGCTGTAGGAATCATTATAAACAGGCATCATTGTTAACACACATGAATTGATTTCATACATTATTCTTTAATCCATACTGTATATTCATGTATATTTTCAAATCAAATTACTAAGATCTTTATAAAGGAGTATATTTCCATTAAAATTGTGCTTTCCTATTTTCAGGTTTAGAACATTTTGATGCTAACTTTTAGAAGTACATTTTGATTGTCATATTTCCAGATGAATCATATTTATCAATCAACAGTCAGATATTATTATGGTTATTAACACAATATTAATGGCTTGAGTACAGTGATAAAAATTCACTCTCTATATTTCAGAGCTACAAGGATACAGTGAAAAGGTCTGTAAACTCCAAAACATGTCTCTGTCTCATCAGGTTAAAAATCAAAAATAGAACACTACAATGCTAATAAACTATCGATAACTGTCTTCTCACAGAAAAATGCTCAATTTCATTCAAACTGAAAAGACAAATGGGGAATGGGGAAATAAATACATATAATAAATGCATTTCCCTCTAAATATTATATTTATAAATATATTTAGAGGGAACCTTATAAAATATGTAATCAATGATTCAATGTATAAATGCTCCTGTGAATGTGTGTCCCTCAGTGGGGTCGGGCTGCTTCATATCTGGCAGCCAGTGGGGCTGTGTGGCACAACGCTGGGAGGAATGGAGCCATTTTACTTATAGAATGAAGATCTCATGTTGGTGCTGATAATCTTCTATTGTAATGAACCCCACCCCACAGCACAAGTGACTCCTGAATATTATTGCAGAGCCCAGTGCACACTGCAGGATCCAGAGACGGTCTCAGGAGCGCTGGTTGATGTGGCCAAGCACCTGGGCAATCTGAAGTACAGAGTGTGGGAGAAGATGCTGGGGACTGTTCAATACAGTGAGTACTGGGGGCAGGGAGTTCCACATTCTCACTGTACAGAGAGAATCTTCAGCATCCTCTCCACAAGCTGATAAACCCAGTCAGAGTCATATTGGTCCTGTCTGTGTAAGAGCCCTGGAGTGGAGAGACTGAGCGCCAGTCCTTAATCTCACTGGTGCTCATAATAAGATGCTGCTTTAAGAGTGATTACTGTATTTAAGGGGAAGGGGAGGAGCTACACAAATACTGACAGGCTTTGTTCCTTCTTCCAGTGATTATATCACTTTTGAAGACATATTCAATATTGCTAGCTTTTCATACTGGCATTTCTTTCACTCATGAATTTGGTATTATAATGGTTATTTTTCTGACAACCCAGTTTATATAAATAGGAGTCCATTGTGTGTGACAGTATCCCTTTGTGCAGATCAGTGCTGATGTCTCATTCTCTGTACCTTCAGCTCCTGTGACTCTGGACCCAAACACAGCACATCCCAAACTCTCCCTGTCTGAGGATCTGACCAGTGTGAGCTGGAGACAGGAGAGACAACAGGTTCCTGATAATCCAGAGAGGTTTGATCAGTGGGAATGTGTGCTGGGCTCTGAGGGATTCAGGTCAGGGAGACACTGCTGGGATGCTGAAGTGGGGAATGTCCGTTGCTGGATGGTGGGTGTGGTTAAAGAGTCCTTCAGTAGGAAAGGGGACCCTGCTCTGATCCCAGCAGAAGGAATGTGGTGTATGTCACAGGTCAATCAGCAATACAAAGCCCTTACCTCCCCATTTACAGTCCTCACTGTGAAGAGGAAACCCCAGAGGATCAGAGTGCAGCTGGACTGGGACAGGGGGGAGCTGTCCTTCTCTGACCCCAGTGACAACACTCCTCTCTACACCTTTAAACACTCGTTCACTGAGAGGGTGTTTCCATTCTTCGGCTTTGGCAGGCTGTGGATAAGTTATCAATCCCCTTTTCCTCTCCAGATCTGTCCACTGAAGGCGTCTCTAACACTGGCATAAAACTGTTCTTTAAGACCTTTTTTATAAATATATATATATTTCTCATTCTTATTTCTGGTCTCTCTTTTGACCATTTAGCATGGTCCCATCTGTGGCCAGTCCTAGATTATATGGGATTTAATGGTATAGGGCAGTTCACATAACCATGCCCTGAAGTAACCCAAAAGAATGTGAATGTGTTTATGATGCCAGCAGGGAGCCAACAGGCAAGATGCGTAAAAAATGATATTGGCCCAAATGCCTTACAGCCCCCACACTAATAAAGGAAGTCCTGCTGTCTCTGGCGAAACAGGACATGGAGGGGGCTGTTCTCAGGACTGTTGACCACATCACTGAGTTTAATGTGGTATACTGTAACTTAATCATTTACATGTACGGTATAATCATGTTTGGTGTTGTTGGAAAGCTGATGTCATGAGCAGTAGGTTGGTGTCATTGATGATGTGGTACAGGTGGCGCTTACTAAAGATCTCAGAACACTGTTCAAAAGTGAACAGTGGAAATTCTAATGATTACACATCAGCGGCCAGCTTTATTTATTCAGATTTTACCCTCCCCACACGGGTCCGCCGCTCGTCTCTATGAGGCAAGCTAATTCTCCATGGGCAGTGAACTCCGCTTCCTTTGTGACGGAATTCGCCCACCCATGTTCTGGAGACTCCTTTCGTGCTACATGGCGAACCCGATCCGGCTCACCGTCTCCTCTCCCCCTGGGGCAGACAGCCAAATGCTGCCCCCGTTCGGGGCTCCCGGCACAGTCGGGTTTCAAACCGCGACCGCAATAGGTAGCTCACACTTGCAAAGCACCAGTCAATGCGAGTGCGTTAGACCGCTATGCTATCCGAGGCCCCTATCCTACACTTATAAATACTTGTTTACTGAGAGGGTGTTCTCTGAAGATTTGCCCAGGGGACGTAACAGTGAAATACCACTGTGGGTTGAGCGTAATGATCAGGTGAAAAAGATTCTATAGAGTCACTGCTGACCAGGTTAAGGAAAACATTTGTGGATACAAATGAAACAATATTTTAATTCATCCTTTGAAAAATATTAATCTACATCTACATTGATTCATGATGAATGTAATTTCTTTGACATAACCTCATGTTGTTAATATTGTGACTAAAGCATTCTAGCTAATTGTCATCACCACTGCCTACTTGTTCAACACTATATACCCCTGCTTACTCCATTAAAAAAAAGAGAAAAAAAAGAAGCTTTTCCTTCCCAGTGTTACAGGTATGGTACGCAGACGCCTGCAATGATGTCTATCGCTGTATTACTGCACTGATCTCTTGCGCCAACTATGATTGTTCCTACCATGTATTAATGCACATCTTGTACGTCGCTCTGGATAAGAGCGTCAGCTAAATGCTTAAAATGTAAATGTAAAATGTAAATGTAATCAGTTGAGCTGTAATAAATTCACCAGTGGAATCACTCCAGTCTGCTGCTCTTTCCCTCAATGGTCACCAGCATCTCTCCCAGGTGTGTGAATCAGTGACCATAATAGTGAACTCATTCAGAGGATTTGAGTCCCTGAAAATAACTGAAATGCCCACCGCTAGCGAAGACCTGTGGAGATGTGTGGAGCCAAGTGGCTTAATACCTAGAAATTGGGACATCACTACCACAAGCTTGTAAGGCTTGTAGAGAACGTATAAAGTACAAGTGTGAAAAGGGTTGCAGAGGAGTGTGCAGATGTTTACAGGCTGTAGCAAGGTTGAGGCCGTTATCCTTTGGTCCAGATCTGGCCTGAACCAGTCCTACTTTGCTGCTAGCAGATTCATTCTGAGATGGACTGGCCACCTCCTCCATGCCATTGGAGGTGCTGCCACAGCTGACTGTCCAACAGTCTCTCGAGACACTTCCACATTCAGTGAGGTCGCTACTGGGAGAGTCTCACCTAAAGGGCCCTTTTGAGTTTTTTAATTCAAACTTTCATTATGGCCCATACTACTACTACCCACTGATGTCTATTTATTGGGTCTTTCCCAGAATATTGTCAGTCCATGGCAATAACCCACTGCTGGCATTCCAACAGAGGTCCATTAATATTGTAAGGGATAAATGCATTTAAAATCCTGTTTAGCCTACAGGAATGACCTTTACACCATGGAGAGTATCCTGAGAAGTAATAAAACCAATGATCAAAATATCCTGACACACCAGATATTCATAGAGCCATTTATAAACATTTTTATCATTCTCACAGTTTAAACAAATTATTGTATACCTGACATATCTATTAGCATTGTCTACATCACGACACATTTTAAACCTTTGTGTGCCCAATTAGACCAACATTTGATGAAGTTATGGTCCAATGAACGCATCCAATAGAACTGAAGGGATCCTTCAAAGACAGGCCTGATCTGTTAATTAACCATAGATTATGTTCAACACAAGATGCAATAAAGAAAAACTTGTCATAAAACCTATAGGCTACATGAAAACAAACCCACAACCACACGGCAGGTCACAACACTCCAATATAAGATTCCCGTGCGACTACACCCCCAAACACTAAATAGTAAATAAATGCCACCCCAAGATAGTTTTTGTATGTAAAAAGTTGTGCTGGGGCGGTGGATAGTGTGGCGGTCTAATGCACCACACTTTGGCTGGTCCGGTATGGTGTGCGCTGCCTGTCAGGGAAGCGGTTCGAAATCCCATTCATGAATAACTGCTTAAAAAGAAAAACAGCAATGCATTGCAAAGAAAGAAAACCTGGTCTGTCTCACCGGGTTGAAGTGAAGAGGTGAAGTAACAATCGGTATAGCTGTTAAATCCGCGCCTCCAGTTCCTTGGCGTTCATTCCGAACTCCCCTCGGCAGAGTTCGATAACAGCTTCTAATACTATCTCCACATAAAACGAGCATTTCGCCTTTCACTAACTTGCGTTACCATTGGAATACATGACCGCCAAAAAAACATGGCATTGCCGCCATGAAGGTTTGAATGGATTCCATCTTTCCACGAGTTCACAGAACACACCTGCACAAAACAGCTTCAATGCCTGTTTGAATGCCTGTAATGCTGAAAATATGAAATTAATATAAATTTTAATGTTCTTTTTATTATAAAAGTGCTTTTTTACATAAAATGTAATGTTATAATGTCTTTTTTTCTTCTTTTTTTTAAACATTGAAATAATAAAAGGTAATCTTTTCAAAAAAACATGAGTGGTTTGTATATGGTGTTACAAATGAAATAAATACAATCATGCAAATTTAGTTTTTGCTCTCCTGTAAAATTATGAAAATGGCACTTACGCCCCTTACGCACTAAACCCTCGATAGTTATGGTAGTAAGCTTTTTCAAAAAAAATTCTAATTGCATTATTTGTGGCATATACAATAGGCTCCATTTTTATTCACACCCTTGATAAAGATGAACAAAAGAGATCATATAAAATAAACTATATAAGTAATGAGGTATATTTTATGCTCTTCAATTCAGAATTAGAATTCAGAACATTATATTCTTTAATAATAATGCATTGGCACAAACCACAATCGAACGGTTTACAAATTTAGAAAAATCACAATGTTCCTCCATGCAGAATTGTTCTAGTTCCTTCAGATTCTTGGGTTGATGTTTGTGAACTGCTTTTTTGAGTTCAAACCACAAATATTCAATTGGATTCAGGTCTGGAGACTGAGATGGCCACCTCAGGACATTGATCTTGTGCTCTGTCAACCATTTCTTCGTTTTTTTGGACGCATGTTTGGGATCGTTGTCTTGTTGGAAGGCCCATCTGTGTAGCTTCCTGCAGAGGGAAAGTTTCTGGACAAAACTTGAACTGTGCCCCTTGGACTTAATTTTGCCTCTCGAACCATCCGTCTCACTACACGTGGGAGCAAGATAGACTTGCGTCCTCTACCTGGCAGGTTAGCCACTGTTCCAATGGCCTTAAACTTACTACATTTTAAGCATTTACATTTTACATTTTTTACTCATAATTGACACAACGGTGGAAAGCGGTATCTTTTAACTTTTTAATTTTTTTTAGCCATCTGGGCCCGTATTCACAAAGCATTTTATCTTACCACTAGGAGTATTTCTAAATCGCACTAAAACCTTTTAGTTAGGAGTCCCACCTTAAAACCTATTCACAAAGCTGCAAAGACAAACTCATACTAAGGAATTCCTCGAATTTTCAAGCTAAGAGTGAGGGCGGGGTTGACGTCGTTGCTAAGGATGACGTTGTTTCTCATGAACGAGCTTACTCAGAATGCCCACAGCAATTGGCTGATATAGGGGATGGGTCTCTGCCCGTGATTTCAACCTAGAGAAATACAGTTTTTCTGTAGTATTTCAATTCCCCAAATCTCGATACAGAGTTACAGCGAAGAGATAGACAACCATGTATGTTTTGGTTTGCTTTGTTTTTCATACTAAATGCCTTTCTGGGAGGCAGGTTTTTAGAAACGTGACTGAATTAAATACATTTTAAACATTAGCGATCTTTAAATTTTTTATTAAATTAATTCAGGCATAAGACCACCCTAGTTAAATCGCCTAAGGCGTACTGAATCTAAAAATGTATTTTGTGAAATTTTCGAATAAAGATTTAGTGAAATAACTTAAATTGAAAAACTGAAATTATCATTCATTCAATTCCTTGAGAATAGTTACTGGTAATTTTTGGTGGAAACGCGCCTTTGGTCCCGTTATTATTATTTTTGCTGATCCGAAAAATGAACCGATGCACCCCTATTATATTCTAATAAAGATTCTAAAATACAAATGTAGGCTACGTGTCACTGATTTAACATGAAACCAAGAATACTGACTAGTCAATTGGTTACATGTCTGCATCTATAATATTATATATATAATACCCTCGCGATTGAGGCGGTACCTTTTTATGAGCTCTGTATCATTCAATATCTCCAGTGTTGACTCGATTGCGACAACGATTGCCGGCAGCAGCAGTCGCCATGAGTAGGTCTTTAGCGACTTAGAAGTCCTCTTGCCTGCTTCTAACTTCTCCTGGACTTAGGAGCTGTTTTTAGCTCTCAAACCCTTTGTGAAATACTCTTATCCCAAAAATTGAGGAGTCCTAAATTTATGAGTGACACGCCCATTATTTTTCGGAGTTGCTCCTAAATTGCGGAGTTAGGACCAACTTTTACCCTTAAAATGCTTTGTGAATACGGGCCCTGATTTATAGAGGTCAATAACCTTTTGTCTGATGCTTTCAGAGAGTTCTTCAACTTCCACCATGATGATGGCTGACCACAGTATTTCAAACGTGTGTTCCCTCCTTTTAATAACCTAGGGAAACCATTGTAGGCCACTGTATAGTTTCATAACCTTCCAGTGAACTTCAAATAAGTTGTATATTTATTTATTTTTTGTTATCAAGTGTTTTCTTTATTGTAAAATTATATAAACAAGACAAAACAAAAATCGATGCCTACACAGAGTAGGAATCAAACATGGCTGCCTGCGACATTGTTAGACTATAATTGTTAGACTATAATTATTATATTTCAGTTTTTTCCCTTTTGACAGAGGTCTAGACAATACACCACCGTTTCGAAATATATAAAACATATTTTTTTAAAAGCACCTCTGTCGAAAAGGAAACATATTTGGTGGAACGTAATACTGCAACAGTTAGATAGCCCAAGCAAAATATAATACAGTTATCATATTCGAATCCCCTTAACAGATACCAAATTTCTCACCAAGACAACCAAAATACACGATAAAAAAAAAAGGTATACTTATTGTCAAGAGCATAGAAAGGTTGGATGCCACCATATGGCAGAATTCTGTCACCTCCGGACATTCCCATACTATATGAAAAAAAGTTCCAAGAACATTCAAGGGGCATGATGTACAATTTGGATCATTAATGAATTTCATGGAATAGAGTTTGCTTGGTGTCATATATACTCTATGTACAAAAGTATAATGAATCTGTTGGTGATCGGGGTTTCTTGAGGCTAAAAGAATGGTGGACCAGACCTTGTTCCAGTCAAAGTCTGGATCCAGTTCAGGGAAATCTTTTCTCCATATTGCATCAACAGATAAAGGTTTATAGGATTTTTTCAATTATATAAAATGGAGATCAGTCCCCTTGTGCCCTTGTGTCTGCTTAATAACTTGTGCAAAGGGTGCCCTGTGAGAGCTGTATGCCAAGGAACATCATAGGCCTTCAAAGCTGACCTCAACTGCAAATAGAAAAAAAAAGAGGAATTTGGCAGATTAAACTGCATACGAAGTTCTTGGAACGAAAGCAAGCCTTCCTCACCATAAATATTGCCTAATGAATGAACTCCTTTATCACTCCAATTTGGAAAATCTATAGGGCGACCCCCTATCAAGAGCCCAAAAGTATTGAATATAGGAGAACAAGGATTCCACCTAGAGGAAATCCCACATTGCTTCTCTGCCATTCTCCATACCATCACCAAGTGCGAAATCATTGTGCCAAAGCGGAGTTTACATTGTTTAGTGGTGATGTTAAGAGTACAGCAAATCGCGTAATTCAAGCGGATGAACCCTGCTTTCTTCAATAGGTCTCCATGATACAGCTGCAGCCGTGTCAAACCATGCAACAAGTGGTCGTAGGGTAAAAGCCCAATTGTAAAATTAAAAATTAGGGAGAGAGAGGCCTCCATCTCTTCTCTCCCGTTGTATTGTAGTCAGTTTGATACGAGGGGGTTTAATTATAGCTATATTAACGTCCCTTGAGAAGGAACCCTTTTCTATAGAAAAACATCATATCAAGAAGGAGGGGGCCCAGGACATGCCAGAAGGTTAAATAAAGCTCTGGAGGTATCCCATCAAGACCTGGTGATCTCCCTTTGCGCACATCCTGAACCGTCTGTTTAAGCTCATCGATAGTAATACGAGAGCCCATAAGCTTTGACTCATCCTTTGAGCGTTGAGGAAGTTGAATATTATTTAAGAATGTATTATTTTGGTGTAAGACTTCAGAGCTGTAGAGCTCAGCATAAAGTAAACGGAAGGTTGAGTTAATTTAAATGGACAGTCCCTTCTTTGGACCTAATGGATGGAATATCAGCAAAGTGCTCGTCAGATCTGAGTTTCATTGCCAGCAGATGACTGGGTTTAGAGTTGTTGAAACAGTAGTGTTGTCTTGTCCTGTGGATAAGGAATTTTGACCGTTTGAGTAGTGAGTTAATTTCTTTTTTGACCAGTTCACGTTGGAGTGCTAAAGAAGCATCTAATGCTGCAAATTTCGTCTCTAGATGTTTTAGTTTAACCATACATGCTTTACTTACGGTGGAAGAAAAAAGTGTGGTGTTACTCCTGATGAAGCCCTTCACAGCATCCCATAACACTCTTGGATCATCAACTGAACCCTTATTGATTTCTAAGAATTCGTGTAGATTCCTTTCAAATTGTACTTTAAATGATTCATTATCAAGGAGGGTAGAGTTAAAAGGCCATCTAGGCGCCCTAGCTAAGACTGAGCAAATAAAGGCAGGACAAAACACCGCCTTGTGATCCGGTACAAAACACCGCCTTGTGATCTGAAAGAGCCATGGGAAGAAGGGTCACATTTTTTATATCGCAAAATAAGTCTCTGGAAGCAAAAATAACATCTATTCTTGAAAAGGTGCCATGTCTAGCAGAGAGAAATTAAAAGTCCTTTGAAGATCAACCACACCTGTGCTATTTGCTCAAGCACGTAGCGCTTCAGAGGCCAAACTTTGGTCTCTGCCCTCAATCACCCCGGTCCTATCCATCCTATGATCCCATACAGCGTTGAAATCAGCGCCCACTACTAATCTAAAATCAGTTAATTCCAGAAGGGTTTTAGTTAAAAGGCTATAGATTGCCATGTCATATTTATTGGGAGCATATGCTGATACTAATGCAATATTTTTATCTTGTATACAGATCTTAGCGATAGTGATCCTCCCATTATCATCAGACCAAGAGTCCAAAAGATCACATTTTAATTTGCGTCTACAGAGTATAGCCACACCCTTTGTTTTGGTGTTATCAGAGGATGAAGCAATTGTATGATCAAATGTATTGGGTCGCTTAATATCACTACGCAGCAAGTGGGATTCTTGGGTAAACGCCAAGTCGATGCCCTTCCTGTGGAGGAGATCCAGGACACTTGTTCGCTTGTGAGGAATATTCAATCCCTTCACATTAAAACTTAAAAACTTGAGGTCAGTCATATGTATCAGAGACCATCAACTGACATTTGAGTGATGCAGAAGGAGTTGAGTCCTGTGAAAAAAGGCAATAATGTCCATAGATCCCCACATATTCCCACCCAGCAAAACACATATAAAATAAAACATAAAAAAACAAAAATAAGAAAGGAGGGGGGAGTCAAAGTTCCCCTGCATTTCTTCGAAGAAAAAAAAAAGGAGCACCGTACTCATGTGTCAAAATCCTATCCCAGTGGCGTATTTGAGGTGCACTGATCCCCATCCTTCTAAGGGTCATAAAACCCCCTCACCCTAGCTTGGACGGTTATCAATAAAGTATCAAAGCAATTGAGTGAGCTGTGAGGAGGTAGGGGGTGGGAGAAAAGGTAGGAAGCAGGCACCACTTTTATACTCATAGCTGTGTATACAGTATATACCTATACTGACATCCACAAACACACATACATATACATGTACACACACACACACATATACACAAACACCCACAGGTAGTAACGGACATTTTATTTTATTTTAGAAAGCAAATCAGCAAGCCCCTGAAGACCCACCTAAAGAAGCACTTCTCACATTCCCCCTGATGCCACGTACACCTGCAGGGCGTACAGGGTCTGTCACACTGTTGAAAAGCACAGCATGCGCGTTAGCTGTGAGAATGGCGGGAGTGCACTTTCACCTCAGCAGATTTACACGTGTGTCATGGCAGGGTTCCCTCAGGAACAAGTCTGTTACCCGCAACATGTAATCCCTGGATGGATCTGGCAGCCTTCTGAATCTCCACTTTCTTATGGAAGTGGTGTAGGCGACAAATTACTAGGCCTACTCTTGGTTTAGCAGTTTTCCCCAGTATACCAATCCTGTGGGAACGCTCAAGATCTCTTTCCTCCACTTTAATCTTGAGAAACTCTGACAACATCCTTGACAGGTAAATGTTCATATTGTTGGATTCCACTTTTTCGGGAAGGTTAATAATTTTAAGGTTTGCGCGCCTTGAGTGGTTCTCCAACCTGTCTATATCGTCTGTAGCGATGCTTAATTGCATTTCGAGGTCTTTAATTATCTTGTCGTGCTGGTCAATTTGCAGTGCTTGATCGTGAACATCAGTAGAAAGTTTCTGAAAGTTCAGATCAATTGCCGCTATCGCAGGAGATGGCATCCATCTTTGTAGATAAAGTATCTATTTTTGCGACTTTCTCCATGAGGCAATGTTAGAGCTTTCGACTTTCTCCCCTAAAGCTTTGTTAGAGTTTAGCACCTCCAGCATCATGGCTTGTAACTTTTAAATGTCCTTGGAGCGTGTAATGTTAGTCATAGTGCGGAAGAAATCTCGACTCGAATAAACCTGTCCGCGTCTGATTCACCCTTGATTGCTACTAGTTGCTTGAAAACAGAAGGTAACTGTAGTAGGCTACGGTTCTATTAGTAGTTATATTAGTAGTCACATCTTGCTGTGTGACTTTTACCTGATTGATGGTAACTTGGTTAAATACAGTAAAGTGGCATAGGTTCAAGGATTTTAACACTGAGACGGAGCTGACACGCCGCACGCCCTCAGCTATCCGCCATACTCCCCAACTAAATAAATTGTATATTTATGAAGATTTGTCCATTACCCATCTCATCTCTGCCCAAAGCTGTGAGAAAGTGCTATATTTCTTGCTCAAAGGTATATACAATACACAGATGCTGTATTGGACTGGAGAGAGGGTGTGTATTAGACAAGACAAGATAAGACATGCCTTGGACTTTTTTTGTTGATGCTGAAGGAATATATACTTTTTTTTCTGATTCTTTAGCTTGAGTCACATCAGCATTGTTTTGTATAATAATTACAGACTGCTTTTGCAAATCAGCAAGCCCCTGAAGACCCACCTAAAAGAAGCACTTCTCACATTCCCCCCCTGAGGCCACGTACACTTGCAGGACGTACAGGGTCTGTCACTCTGTTGAAAACCACAGTGTGCGCGTTAGCTGTGACAATGGCGGGAGTGCACTTTCACCTCAGCAGTGTGTCATGGCAGGGTTCCCTCAGGACCAAGTCTGTTTGCACGGCCTCAGTTAAGTTAAGATAAGATAAGATAGCCTTTATTAATCCCGGGAATTTGGTTTGTCACAGCAGCAATGATACAGGAGGCAGTGAAAGAACACACAAGACATACAGGACATCACAGTATACTGAATAATAAATACAAGATAAATATATTTAAAAAACCAGAGTAAAAACCTAGCAGTAGTTCACACTGGCTTTCCTTTCAGTATTTTACATATTGCAGGCGTTTTACACTTAATCACCTAGTCAATCAACATTTAGTTTGTAAAGCGCCATTTACAAACAGGTTGTCTTACAGCCCTTCACAATGGACATGGTAATTAAAACTATTTAAATACAGAAAAAAACTATTTCAGCCGATGTCAGGGAAGAACTGAGAATTATTCCCTGACCCTGCAGGTGAATGGTGGGATAGAGAAAGAATCACTGATCACTAAACTCAAACATACAGGGAAAATAGGCCAGCAGTTTTGTTTTTTGCACTTTTGTGCCATAAACTCCCAGTAATCTAATAAAAAAGTTATTCAGATTTGATGAGGTCAGTTAGGGTTTAACGCCGAGGTGAAAAGAAAAACAACCTCTACCGGGGTCACAGAGAAACTGCAATTATCTTACAATGGTCCCATCTAGGGGCCTTCTCAAGCATTACAAGCAATGTTTGATTGTAATGCATTGCTGCATGGCCATCAGATCTAACAAATTAAATATTGATCAAACGGAATCTCCCTGTGAATGACGAATAAAGCCAAGCCTGGTATTTCTGTACACAGTTAAGTTCAATTTTGTTAAAATTCAGCAAAGTTTATAGATATGACGGACAAGTGCACAGCATAGCTAATGACACAAAGCACAGCAAGACGAGTCCTCTCCTTGCTGAGGGATCAGCGTTTGAGTACTTCCTGCTCTGTGAAAGTGTCTCTTTCCTTCTTCTGCGCTCCCAGATTGATGATGATGATGATGATGATGATGATGATGATGATAGATACTTTATTGATCCCCAGGTGGAAATTAGGTTGTCGTACAGCAACATAAAAACAATAGACATCAGAAAGAGATAAATCAATCAATAAATACACCAGACCAGCACAACAATTAGCCAATCAATCGATCAGCAAGATCAATCGATCAACAAGATCAATCAGTAGGCTTTGCCCTTGTGTTGCATAAGGGGCATAAAGGGAATGGTATGATGCACTCATCTACAGAGGTTTCTTGTGGCACACATAGTAGGAACTAGCTCTGCGAAAGAGTGGTTGTGGGTTCAATTCCAGTCTGGTCTCTGCAAGAACTGGTTATCATTTTTCAGTAGTGAAGGTTTATATTGAAGGAGGCCAGGCAGTTCACTGTGGAGATGTTGTGTGTGGTGTTTGGTGAGCTTCCTTTTCTTGTGTAGTTCTGTGGACAGGTCTTGGAAAATCATGACATGGTGGTCGTCAGACATGATTTTACCCTTGTTTCTGGCTGCCTGCATGACTCGGATCTTGTCTTTAATTTTTTTGTTTTAAAAAAATATATTTTTGTTTCTGATTTTTCTCCCAATGTGGTAGTCAATTAGACCCGCTATTTCTATGTCAATCCCCCAGTAATGTGATTTTGCTGCCATAGTCCTGCGACCGGGAGTGAAGGCGACCTCTGACGCCTCTTCGAGATGGCACTTCGCCAAAGGTCCTCCGCCTGCCCCAGTCTCCCTGGTCCGATTTGATCCCATTTGATCCCATTTACTGCAGCCAGAACTCTGTCGAATTTGGAGCCGAAGTCGTCTTTCAGGGCTGTAATTGCTTCTTGTTCTGAGCCTTTTCGAGGCAGATTTAGGCGGTTTGTTCGACATGACTAGATCCCAGATACACTCAAAACGTAGTTTAATAAAGGAATTAGTTCGTTTTTAGCACAGGATAATTGCTCAATTTAACCGATTTTGACGGAGAGAGTAGAAATGCGACCGTTCAGCTCCGCGCCATGCCACGCCATTCCCGCGACCCTAACTAGGAATAAGCGGCTGAAGATGAAGAAGATGCATGAGTTGTGGCATATGTGTCTGTTGTCAAGAAAACAGTTACCATATTGCACCATTTAACTGCAAACAGCTCACATACCGCAGGCCTCCAACAACGTTACAACAATTTGCCTATTTTCAGTGTAAACCTTTAGTAAATTGGCATAAATATAGATTTTATATGAATTAAGTGCAACCATCATATACATTTTTAAAGGTTAACCCTTGCATGCATTTACACATATATTATCTTGTAATGTGTTAAAAGTGTTGCATTTTGAAAATCTTTTAAAGTGTAATTATTGTATTTATTTATACTTATACTATTTTATCTTAATAGGTTAAAATAGTGTTTCAGTTACTGGTAAACAATTGAAAAACCTCAAAGGAGATTATATTGATGTTATATAATGCATTTGTCAGACCTCATTTAGAGTGCCGTGTGCAGTACTGGGCACCACACTACAAGAAATATATAGAAGATTAGATTCAACTTTATTGTCATTGCACAAAGTACAAGTACTGAGACAACGAAATACAGTTAGCATCTAACCGCAAGTGCAAGAAGAGAATATACAATTTGGAGATAACAGTGTAAATATAAAATAAACAGTATGGTATAACAATGGCATGGTATAATATTATACTATCGCCTTGGTGCAGAGTTCAACAAGGTGACAGCTGAGGGGAAGAAGCTGTTCCTGAATCTGCTGGTCCTAGAACAGAGACCTGTAGCACCTCCCAGAGAGAGGAGGGTGAACAGTCTGTGGCTGGGGTGAGAGGTGTATAGAAGTATATTTCTCCCAATTTGGCGGCCGATGGTACCCTCTATTGATTACATTTTTTAATGAGTTTCCATGAAATACCTTTCTAAATGTGTATGGTTGAGTTTTTTTTGGGATTATTACTTCAAATTGTCAAATGTATCGAGTATATAAAAAACACACATACTGTATATATGTGTGTGTATCAGACTTGTCATTAAGTCACTTAATATTAATATTGATATACGCCATTTGGCAGACGCTTTTATCCAAAGCGACTTACAGTAGTGAATGCATACATTTTCAGTATATGTGGCCCCAGTGGGGATTGAACCCACAACCTAAGCATTGCCAACGCTGTGCTCTACCAACTGAGCCACAGAGAACCAGTGGCACAAGAGCAACAAACTCTTTGCACTTCATGCATGTTCAAGTCAAGTCTCAAGTTTATATGTACGAGTCTAAATCATCTCTATACCAGTCCCTTTTGACAATAGATGCACTTTTTGGATGATTATTGTAGTCAGTCCACACCAAAACAACCAAGGGGAGGTTTCGACACCATCGGTCACAGATCTTGGCGTCACTTCACCAGATGGTAGATGGTAGATAGATGGCTTTTGAGCATTGTTTTGTGAAAATGTTTTTGGTTACAAAGAAAAAGTAAATTAATTTGAGCAGTCGGCCATCTTGTTTTCAGATTTCTTATGTACATGTTAATATTTTCAAAACTACTACTCATATTTTGACAAGATTTCTCCTTCCCAAATCCATGTAATGGGCTGCAACGCCCAGGAAGCCCCTCATGGACACTGCAGCCCATCTGGTCTACAACCTTCCTAGACACTCCCATGTCACCCCCCTGCTCACTACCCTCCACTGGCTGCCTGTTATAGCTCGCATCAAATTCAAGACATTGGTCCTAGCATACCAGGCAGTCAACATACCTCCTCAAGATCTTTAAACCCTACACACCTGCCAGACCACTCCGTTCTGCTACCTCAGGAAGCCTAGCACCTACCCCCCTCCACACCTGCGCTTCCCGGTCACGTCTCCTGTCGGTTCTGGCTCCACGATGGTGGAATGACCTTCCTGTGGAAGTCAGAACAGCTGAGACCCTGGCTACCTTCAAGCGACGACTGAAGACTCATCTCTTCAGGGTGCACCTCTCCCTGTAGTCCGTTTTTTGTTAACTTAGGGACGTAGCTGCTTAGTATTACACATGTCTACTTGTTTATGTCTGTATAGCTGCTAGGTTTTTACTCTGGTTTTTAAAATATATTTATCTTGTATTTATTATTCAGTATACTGTGATGTCCTGTATGTCTTGTGTGATCTTTCACTGCCTCCTGTATTATTGCTGCTGTGACAAACCAAATCCCCCCTTATCTTATCTTATGTATTGTATTAGGCTTAGGCATTATTTTCCACACTGATTGTTTCATTGCTACCTTTGAATTGTGGCTACAGATTTACCTACAGGGTCATAGTTTAACTATGTGGTTGCTCCTAGCACCTGGAACCGCTAGGGTGGCTTTCAGCTAAACTGTTCTTGACTACGGTTAACACTTTGTTGTACGTTGCTCTGGATAAGAGCGTCTGCCAAATGCCTGTAATGCCATGCAATGTCATGGTTCTATCAGACCAGATGTCTACAGTTACGGACACATAGTTGGTTTCAGCCCGCTTGTTTTTGATGATGGCTTCTTTTTCTAACACTAGATGAGTCAACTGCGTAGTCACTTTCCCTCGGCTGACAGGGTTGTATCGCGGGTCCAGGACAGACATGAAATGTCTGAAGCTCCTCTTTTCCACCAGGGACAGAGGGAGGCTGCTGTCAGTGATAAGGTACTGAATCACTGCTTCTATGACTGCTTGGGTGGCCCTGGCTGTACACCTGAATGGTCCCTGCCTTGAGGAATGAGTCTATACTGTGCTGCTCCTCAGTAACGCCTCTCTTTGCCTTGACCTCTGTATACTCAGCACACCTGTTGATTAACAATACACAAATCATTAACTAGATCACACTGATTTGCCTACTGAACTATAAAGTGGGCCTAACCACATTATACTTTCAAGGCTCTGGCTTAATCTAAAGATGAGACTATTTTGTTGTCACAAATTATATTTAATATTGTTAATATTTAGGTTAACAGCAATGTGGTACCGGACTGTTCTCTGAAATGCCCGAGGAGGAAGTTCGCCAAAACGTTATCCACAGCACAATCTTTTAAGCAGATCGCCAATTTATTCATACAAGTTAGCTAGCTGATGTTAACGTCCCAAATAATAATAGCTAACTTAGTTAGCTGGCTAGCTTTGCTTCTCCTTTTCAGCCCATAACATTACATGATGACACTGGGTGCATTAGCTACCTGTTGCTGTACAGAATTGATGGTCGAGACTATTTTTCTTAGAAATAGTTTCAGCAACCTAGCGTTATCCAATTTACCGGTAGGCATCTAATGTTACATACTTAGCCACATTAGCTAACTGCTAGCTAGATAGCGAGCTAATATCTTCAGACTGACTAACGAGTCTCTGTGAGTTCTTAAATGGCGCAAAATAATTTGACGTGGTGCTCGCGGCATCTTTTATGGTTGTGCCACAGGTTTTGCAAAGATTCTGTCTTTACCAATCAAGGTTTAAATAACTGGAAAATGGCATGGCATCTAGTCAGTGTCACATACTAGCTGCAGCTGCATGGGCAGAATTTACACAGAGACACACAACAGGGGAAAGGATTTTGTCCTTGTTGGGGCATACTCGGGTCGAAAAGAACAGGTGCTATGTACAATGCATCGGTGAAGTCGTGCAGTTTCTTGTTGTCATTGAACTCCCTCTCGGTGGCACTACTGAAAGTACTACTGATGATGTATCCGCCGGTATTTTTGCTTAAACTCTTTGAGTACTCTTTAGCTAAGGGTGTCAAACTAGCAGAGATCACCAAGAATATGCCACCAAATGCGAAGTACACTTCTAAAGGTGTGCAAAATGAAGTGATCGATACACTGTGTATGATATTGCTGAGAGAAATCAAAGCAAAATATGAGACAGACAGATTCGACTGGGTTTTGCATCAAAAGTGATATAGGGTGGCAGTGTAGTGTAATGGTTAGGGAACTGGGTTTGTGACTCAGAGGTTGCTGGTTCGACTCCCAGGTGGGGGCACTGCCGTTGTACCCTTGAGCGAGGTACTTAACCTGAATTGCATCAGTAAAATATCCAGCTGTATAAATGGAGTGTATGTAAACTGTGTAAGTCGCTCTGGATAAGTGTCTGCTAAATGCTTAAAAATGTAAAGCAAAGTGTAAATGGATAAAGGCTGCAGTGGAAATGAAAATTAAGAACAGAGTCATATGAAATCATGAAGGATGGAAGGCATACACAGAACACAAGTTGCTAAAGCAGTAATTTGACTCTGGAGTTCATCTAACTTTTTTTTAATGTGACAATTATTTTACTAACAACTCAAGATGGTTGGGAGAGACATATGATTAACTTGCTCATTTGATCACCTAGTTTTCTCAAAAGATACACTTAGAATTGTATGCATTGCTTTCATTACTCTTAAAGATGACAGACATTCTAAATCAAATGCATGAGCCCCTTCCCTGTAACAAGTCACGTCTTCTTCAGACGAAGTCATTCTACCGCCCGCTCACCCACACAACACAAGCTGGAACCGGCCCAGTGTTCCAGTGAAGATAAAGCTTATATCATAAAATATGTTCTATCCTTGAGTGAACCCTGAACATTAATCTCTTAGGTGTGTCTCAGGCGTGGCAACAGTGGGACTGCTTTTGTTGGAGTGGGGGCCAGATCAAGCGCATAAACTGGGAGAGCGACGCGCTGATCAGATGGAGAACTAATACCGCATGATTCTTGAACATCTATGGAGATTATATCTGCAGTTTGAGTTTCCAGTAAAAGTGAAATTAATTTGAAGACTTTCATCAGAAGCCATTACAGGCGTGTCACAGGTACTGTACAGGTGTCTAACGTGAACGGGAGAACGGTGCTCACTATCAGACTGATTTAGTTACAGTGGAGGCCGTGTAATTCTTTCAAAGGGTGATATTTTTGAGAAAGTAGAGACTTGGATTAGGTGACTAACAAAATAGCAGAATACATGAAGAGCAAAAGCAGTTGGAGTAAAATAGTCAGTAAGACCTCAACTAAACTGTGGACTTTGATCAGAAGCCATTACTGGCCCATATCAGTGTAATTGAGAAGGGGTGAAGTCTGGATTTTCTCTCCTGGGAGAGGAGCTCCTCTGATCCGTGAGGAGGATTTGAGTTGTTTTAAGGACCTTTATTTTTTTTACTGCATTTTGAGTAACAGCAGTAATTAAAAGTGAAACTAAACCACCATTTTAGTAGACCGCATTACTGAGCTCAAAACTGACTGAGACAGAATGGCGGGCAAATCTTCTCAGCTGCAAGAGGAGCTCTCCTGTCCTGTGTGCACTGACATCTTCAGGGATCCTGTTGTCCTGAAGTGCAGCCACAGCTTCTGTAAAGCCTGTCTGCAGAAGTACTGGGAACAGAAGGGATCTTGGGAGTGCCCAGTTTGCAGGAGAAAATCTTCTATGGGTCACCTTCCCCCTAACCTGTCTCTGAGGAATGCCTGTGAGGCGTTCTTAAAGGAGAGAAGTCTCTCTACAGCAGGATCTGAAGTGCTCTGCAGTCTGCACGGCGAGAAACTCAAACTCTTCTGTTCGGAGGATCAAGCCCTCATCTGTGTTATCTGCCAAACTTCAAAAAAACATAAAAACCACAAAGTGCACCCAGTTCAGGAGGCATCAGAAGAGTACAAGGTAATTATCTGATAACACAACAGTTTTTCTTAATTAAATTATTTATTGCATGTAATAAATATCGATTTGACTTTTTATATTTTAACAGTTTTAGTTCTAAATTCTTTGGGACTCAAAATGAATAAGATCCTTAAAAAGTGAAGCTTTTCAGCTGTCATCAACTGAGGCCATGGCTTAGTTTATCACAGTTTAAACAAATGGAAAACAAATGTTTGTTTCAGAAATACAATTTCATTTTTATTTTATGAACATTTTGTTTTTAATTATTTAATTCCTCGGGAAATGGATATTTACAAAAGTGCTATTATCACAAAAGGAGGCATTTTAGTCCTCAGGGCTGATTGCAGTTTGCACCGCTCCTAACTACGTGTCACATGACTGATAGAGAGATACAGGGAGGGGCTGAAACATGGAGACATTCTCAGAGCTGTGTGAGGGAGCAGTGGACAGCATGGTAGAGTAGGGGTCAGAGTTCATGGCTCAGATATGTGTGTCTGACACAATGTGGTCTTAGAGGGCAGATCATTGTTTATGTGTCACTACAGACTAAAGATACAGAACATGAACAGTCCATTAAACTTGGACATTGTGCTTTCAGTTGGAGTGAAACCAAGCTCACACAGTCTGGGAAGACTAGGTTGAAATGATTTCTGGCAAAATATATCAATATGTATTATAAATACTTTCAACCAGAAAACATGCATTCCACATTCCTGTGGATATTATATTGCAAACAGGAGTAATTTTCCATAATCTGCAATCTATTCAGTGTATTTTACACCCTGGTTACTTGGTCTTCACCAATTTCCTCACTTTTGCCAAATGGAGTCTGAATCAGTCTGATCAATATGTTTTAATTTATAGGACATATCGTAGTTATAACATATTCTTTAATTCTTAAAGGAGAGAAGTCTCTCTACAGCAGGATCTGAAGAGCTCTGCAGTCTGCACAATGAGAAACTCAAACTCTTCTGTTTGGATGATCAAGCCCTCATCTGTGTTACCTGCTACACTTCAGAAAAACATAAAAACCACAAAGTGCAACCAGTTCATGAGGCAGTAGAAGACTATAAGGTAATTCTCTGATAACAGAACAGAGTTATTATTTATTGCGTGTAATTTGTATTAAATTTACTTTTTACATTTAAAAATGTTCAGTTGTAAATTCTTTGTGATTCAAAATGAATAAGATCAATAAAAAGTTAAGTATATCAACTTCCATCTACTGAGGCCTTGACTTAAGTTATCACAGTTTAAACAAATGGAAAACAAATGTTAGTTTCAGAAATACAAATCATTTTTAAAAATGAGTTTTCTTATTGTTTCCCGTTCTTCTCCCAATTTAGTAGCCAATTATACTCTCTATTTATTTCGATTCGCCCTCCCCCATGAACTCGCCGCCCGTCTTCTGGGTCAAACTAATTCCCCGAGGCTGGCGATGATCCACCTCCTCCGAGACGGAACTTGACCACCTACTTTCTAGAGACACCCTTCGCACTTCTCAGCGAACTTGTGCTCTCTCACCCTCCCCCTGGGGCGGACAGCCAATCACCGCCCCTGATTGGGGCTCATGGGCGGTCTGGCACAGTCGGGTTTCGAACCACGGCTGTAATAGGCAGCTTGCATTTGCACTTGAATGATTAGACCGTTACGCTATCCAAGGCCCAAGAAATACATTTCATTTTTAATGTGTACATTTTGTTTTTAATTATTGAATTTTGGGGAAATGGATATTTACAAAGTGGTATAATCATAAAAGGAGGCATTTTAGTCCTCAGGCCCGCTCCTAACTGCGTGTCACATGACTGATAGAGAGAGACAGGGAGGGGCTGAAACATGGAGACATTCTCAGAGCTGTGTGAGGGAGCAGTGGACAGCATGGTAGAGTAGGGGTCAAAGTTCATGGCTCAGATATGTGTGTCTGACACAACGTGGCCTTAGAGGGCAGATTATTGTTAATGTGTCATTACAGACTAAAGATACTGCACTGATCTTGTACGCTAACTTTGATTGTTCTCGCCTTGTATTAATGCACATCTTGTAAGTCGCTCTGGATAAGAGCGTCTGCTAAATGCTTAAAATGTAAAATGTAAATGTAGATACAGTACATGAACAGCCCATTAAACTTGGGACATTGGGGTTTCAGTTGGAGTGAAACCCAGCTCACACAGTCTGGGAAGCCTTGGTTTAACTGATTTCTGGCTAAATATATCAATATGTATTATAAATACTTTCGACCAGAACATGCATTCCACATTACAGTGGATATTATATTGCAAACAGGAGTAATTTTCCATGATCTGCAATCTATTCAGTGTATTTTGCACCCTGGTTACTTGGTCTTCACCAATTTCCTAACTTTTGCCAAATGGAGAAAACTCTGAATCAGTTTTATCAATGCGTTTCATTTATAGGACATATCATAATTATGATGACATATTTTTTCATCCTTAAAGGAGAGAAGTCTCTCTACAGCAGGATCTGAAGTGCTCTGCAGTCTGCACAATAAGGAACTCAAACTCTTCTGTTCGGAGGATCAAACCCTCATCTGTGTTATCTGCCAAACTTCAGAAAAACATGAAAACCACAAAGTGCGCCCAGTTCAGGAGGCAGCAGAAGAGTATAAGGTAATTCAATGGTAACCAAATTCAGAGGGTTGGTTTTTTTTTTACATCAAATTCTTTATTGCGTGTAATCAGTATTGTTACGCACCCATAAAAAGCGCCCGCACTCCAATAGCCGGGTGGTGAACCAAACGGGACGCGACAAACAAATATTCCTCCCGAGTCAATGAGTTACAGGATTTATTTATGACACAGGACAGATAGTGGATATACTCACATGACAACGAAGGGATATAATAAAAATCAATAATACAGTCTGATTAAGCCCTAGCAGTAGAAAGAATAGGTTCTAAACTTCCTCCCGATGCAGATAAAAAAAGGACATTGTCTTCCGCAGACTGCTTCCCCTACTCTACGCTTCCCTAGCTATCAAAAGTGCATAAGAAAAATACACAGGGAAAAACAGACAAACAAATAAGGTAAAAAAAATCAGCAAAAGTGTTTTCCAAAAAGGTGCAGCTTCATGGCATGAAGTCAAAAACAGGAAAAGGCCTCTTTAAAAAAATGTAGCTCCACTTGCCGTTTTAGAATCTCAGAGAGGTCCAATTTTGGCCAACCAACAGTATCAAATTCTATATGTTTTACAATTCTCAGTTATATTCCAATTTCATCAGTTTTGCCAAATCTGAATCAGTCTTAATTTATAGGACATATCATAATTATGATAACATATTTTTTCATCCCTATCACTAATTAGTTTAGTTTGTATCATTAAAGCATCCAAGGCTTTTCAATTTAAAGCAGAAAATTGTTCACTTATTTTTATTTTTATTCTTTCCCTGTTTTTCTCCCAATATGGTGGCCAATTGTACCCTCTATTTCTTCAATTCGCCCTCCCCCACGAGCCCGCCGCCCGTCACTACGGGACAAGCCGGCCATGATCCGTGCCGGCTCTCCCTCCCCGCTCCCTCTGGGGCGGACAGCCAATCGCTGCCACCGAGCGGGGCTCCTGGCCAGAGCAACCTGCTCTCTGGACGAGTGTTCTGACCGTTACACCATCCGAGACCCTCAACACTTATTTTTAAAACTAAATAATAATAACACTTTAATTAATCATTAAAGAAGCTAAATTAGTGCTGTAATTTTGTGCAGTTGTACCTTTTTACCTGCCATGTTCTGTCAGAGGTGGTACACTGTGTTAGAGACCACATTGTTGCTCACCTGTCCTGCCCCACACTTACCACCAGAGGGCAGCTGAGTCTGAGCTTTCCACTGGTTTAAATTTGACTGTGTACATTTATGTAATCTGAGTTCAGCATACAATTGTTACAAATTCTAAACAAGTGCTTTTCACTGTGGGTGTGAGTTTTATAAAAACATGGGAAATGGTAATATGCAAGCAAATGTTCTTCACTGGAGGTGTTTCATTAGATTAGACCTGCAGGGGGCACAAGTGAGCATCATCAACACGGGGCACAGGTGCAGAGGTCAGTAAGGCCAATAAGCGGCGCTGTAGATCCCTCATTTCTCTAAGGAACACAGACCCCAGCAGTGAGTCTTAATCAGACACACAAGCTATAACCGGAGTCTCCATTCTGGCTCCCCTCTGTCTGAGCAGGGGCTGTTGTGCTGTCTGTGTAGGCAGTGAAGTTTATGGTCGTTGTCTTCCCTCAGTAAAGTTTGGACTTATTTCATTCCAGGAGAAACTCAGGGCTGTACTGGCACCACTGCAGAAGAAGCTGAAAGCCTTTAATGAAGTGAAACTAATCTGTAATCACATCAAGGTACTGAACTGATGCCTTTAAATCACAGTATTGAAAATGCAGCATTGGATTGGCTAAAATGATGGTGAATAATGTTCATTCCAGAGCCAGGCCCAGCACACCGAAAGGCAGATAAGGATGGAGTTTGAGCAACTTCATCAGTTCCTAAAAGATGAAGAGGCAGCCAGGATAGATGCACTGAGGGAGGAAGAGGAGCAGAAGAGTCAGATGATGAAGGAGAAGATTGAGAAGATGACAGTAGAGATATCCTCCCTTTCAGAACAAATCAGAGCCATAGAACAGGAGCTGGGAGCTGAAGGCGTCTCATTCCTGCAGGTAAGACCTGTTCACTCATTATTGTTAACACACATTCATTGATTTAATACATTATTCTTTAATCCATACTGTATATTCATGTATATTTTCAAATATCATTACTAGGATCTTCATAAATGAGTATATTTCCATTAAAATTGTGCTTTCCTATTTTCACGTTTAGAAAATTTTGATTGCAACTTTTAGAAGTACATTTTGATTGTCATATTTCCAGATGAATCATATTTATAAATTAACAGTCAGATATTATTATGGTTATTAACACAATATTAATGGATTGAGTATCGGCTACAGTGATAACAATTCACTCTCTTTATTTCAGAGCTACAAGGATACAGTGAAAAGGTCTGTAAACTCCAAAACATGTCTCTGTCTCATCAGGTTAAAAATCTAAAATAGAACACTACAATGCTAATAAACTATCAATGACATATATCAAATAATAGGGAATGTCTTCTCACAGAAAAATGCTCAATTTCATTCAAACTGAAAAGACAAATTGGGAATGGGGAAATAAATACATATAATAAATGCATTTCCCTCTAAATATTATATTTATAACTATATTTAGAGGGAACCTTATAAAATATGTAATCAATGATTAAATGTATAAATGCTCCTGTGAATGTGTGTCCCTCAGTGGGGCCGGGCTGCTTCATATCTGGCAGCCAGTGGGGCTGTGTGGCACAACGCTGGGAGGGATGGAGCCATTTTACTTATAGAATGAAGATCTCATGTTGGTGCTGATAATCTTCTATTGTAATGAACCCCACCCCACAGCACAAGTGACTCCTGAATATTATTGCAGAGCCCAGTGCACACTGCAGGATCCAGAGAAGGTCTCAGGAGCGCTGGTTGATGTGGCCAAGCACCTGGGCAATCTGAAGTACAGAGTGCGGGAGAAGATGGGGACTGTTCAATACAGTGAGTACTGGGGGCAGGGAGTTCCACATTCTCACTGTACAGAGAGAATCTTCAGCATCCTCTCCACAAGCTGATAAACCCAGTCAGAGTCATATTGGTCCTGTCTGTGTAAGAGCCCTGGAGTGAAGAGACTGGAGCGCCAGTCCTTAATCTCACTGGTGCTCATAATAAGATGCTGCTTTAAGAGTGATTACTGTATTTAAGGGGAAGGACAGGAGCTACACAAATACTGACAGGCTTTGTTCCTCCTTCCAGTGATTATATCACTTTTGAAGACATATTAAATATTGCTAGCTTGTCATCCTGGCATTTCTCTCACACATGAATTTGGTACTATAATGGTTATTCTTCTGAAAACCCAGTTTATATAAATAGGAGTCCATTGTGTGTGACAGTATCCCTTTGTGCAGATCAGTGCTGATGTCTCATTCTCTGCACCTTCAGCTCCTGTGACTCTGGACCCAAACACAGCACATCCCAAACTCTCACTTTCTGAGGATCTGACCAGTGTGAGCTGGAGACAGGAGAGACAACAGGTTCCTGATAATCTAGAGAGGTTTGATCAGTGGGAATGTGTGCTGGGCTCTGAGGGATTCCGCTCAGGGAGACACTGCTGGGATGCTGAAGTGGGGGATGTCCGTTGCTGGATGGTGGGTGTGGTTAAACAGTCCTTCAGTAGGAAAGGGGAATTTTCTCTGATCCCAGCAGGAGGAATGTGGTGTATATCACAGGTCAATCAGCAATACAAAGCCATGACCTCCCCATTTACAGCCCTCACTGTGAAGAGGAAACCCCAGAGGATCAGAGTGCAGCTGGACTGGGACAGGGGGGAGCTGTCATTCTCTGACCCCAGTGACAACACTCCTCTCTACACTTTTAAACACTCGTTCACTGAGAGGGTGTTTCCATTCTTCGGCTTTGGCAGGCTGTGGATAAGTTATCAATCCAAGTCTCCTCTCCAGATCTGTCCACTGAAGGCGTCTCTAACACTGGCATAAAACTCTGTTTTTTTAAGACCTTTTTATAAATATATATATATTTCTCATTCTTATTTCTGATCATCCTCTCTTTTGAACCATTTTTTTTAGCTAACTGGAACCATCTGTGGCCAGTCCTAGATTATATGGGATTTCCAAATGGTGTCAGGGCAGCTCACTGCTACAGAACCATGCCCTAAAAAGAAAATAAATAACATTAACCCAAAAGAGTGTGAACTGTGTTTATGATGCCAGCAGTGAGCCAACAGGCAAGTTTGCGATGCCAGCAAAAATGATATTGGCCCAAATGCCTTACAACCCCCACACTAATAAAGGCAGTCCTGCTGTCTCTGGTGAAACAGGACATGGAGGGGGCTGTTCTCAGGACTGTTGACCACATCACTGAGTTTAGTGTGGTATACTGTAACTTAATCATTTACATGTACGGTATAATCATGTTTGGTGTTGTTGGAAAGCTGATGTCATGAGCAGTGGGTTGGTGTCATTGATGATGAGGTACAGGTGGCCCTTGCTAAAGATCTCAGAACACTGTTCGAAAGTGAACAGTGGAAATTCAAATGATTACACATCAGCAGCCAGCTCTATTTATTTTTTGATTTTACCCTCCCCACACGGGTCCGCCGCTCGTCTCTATGAGGCAAGCTAATTCTCCGTGGGCAGCGAACTCTGCTTCCTTTGTGACGGAATTCGCCCACCCATGTTCTGGAGACTCCTTACGTGCTACATGGCGAACCCGATCCGGCTCACCGTCTCCTCTCCCCCTGGGGCAGACAGCCAAATGCTGCCCCCGTTCAGGGCTCCCGGCACAGTCGGGTTTCAAACCGCGACCACAATAGGTAGCTCACACTTGCAAAGCACCAGTCAATGCGAGTGCGTTAGACCACTATGCTATCTGAGGCCCCTATCCTACACTTATAAATACTTGTTTACCGAGAGGGTGTTCTCTGAAGATTTGCCCAGAGGACGTAACAGTGAAATACCACTGTGGGTTGAGCGTAAAGATCAGGTGAAAAAGATTCTATAGAGTCACTGCTGACCAGGTTAAGGAAAACATTTGTGGATACAAATGAAACAATATTTTAATTCATCCTTTGAAAAATATTAATCTACATCTACATTGACTCATGATGAATGTAATTTCTTTGACATAACCTCATGTTGTTAATATTGTGACTAAAGCATTCTAGCTAATTGTCATCACCACTGCCTACTTGTTCAACACTATATACCCCTGCTTACTCCATTAAAAAAAAAAAAAAAAAAAAGCTTTTCCTTCCCAGTGTTACAGGTATGGTACGCAGATACCTACAATGATGTCTATCGCTGTATTACTGCACTGATCTCTTGCGCCAACTATGATTGTTCCTACCATAGATTAATGCACATCTTGTACGTCGCTCTGGATAAGAGCGTCAGCTAAATGCTTAAAATGTAAATGTAAAATGTAAATGTAATCAGTTGAGCTGTAATAAATTCACCAGTGGAATCACTCCAGTGTGCTGCTCTTTACCTCAACGGTCACCAGCATCTCTCCCAGGTGTGTGAATCAGTGACCTTTATAGTGAACTCATTCAGAGGATTTGAGTCCCTGAAAATAACTGAAATGCCCGCCGCTAGCAAAGACCTGTGGAGATGTGTGGAGCCAAGTGGCTTAATACCTAGAAATTGGGACATCACTACCACAAGCTTGTAAGGCTTGTAGAGAACGTATAAAGTGCAAGTGTGAAAAGGGTTGCAGAGGAGTGTGCAGATGCTTACAGGCTGTAGCAAGGTTGAGGCCGTTATCCTTTGGTCCAGATCTGGCCTGAACCAGTCCTACTTTGCTGCTAGCAGATGAATTCTGAGATGGACTGGCCACCTCCTCCATGCTATTGGAGGTGCTGCCACAGCTGACTGTTCAACAGTCTCTCGAGACACTTCCACATTCAGTGAGGTCGCTACTGGGAGACACTGGGAGAGTCTCACCTAAAGGCCCCCGGTGCGCCCACAGCATTTGAGTTTTTAATTCAAACTTTCATTTTTAATTCAAATACTACTACTACCCACTGCTGTCTATTTATTGGGTCTTTCCCAGAATATTGTCAGTCCATGGCAATAACCCACTGCTGGCATTCCAACAGAGGTCCATTAATATTGTAAGGGATAAATGCATTTAAAATCCTGTTTAGCCTACAGGAATGACCTTTACATCATGGAGAGTATCCTGAGAAGTAATAAAACCAATGATCAAAATATCCTGAGACACCAGATATTCATAGAGCCATTTATAAACATTTTTATCATTCTCACATTTTAAAAGTAAAATTATTGTATACCTGACATATCTATTAGCATTGTCTACATCACGACACACATTTTAAACCTTTGTGTGCCCAATTAGACCAACATTTGATGAAGTTATGGTCCAATGAACTCATCCAATATAACTGAAGGGATACTTCAAAGACAGGGCTGATCTGTTAATCAACCATGTTCAACACAAAATGCAATAAAGAAAAACTTGTCTTAAAACCTATAGGCTACATGAAAACAAACCCACAACCACACGGCAGGTCACAACACTCCAATATAAGATTCCCGTGCGACTATACCCCCAAACACTAAATATTAAATAAATGCCACCCCAAGATAGTTTTTGTATGTAAAAAGTTGTGCTGGGCGGTGGATAGCGTGGCGGTCTAATGCACCACACTTTGGCTGGTCCGGTATGGTGTGCGCTGCCTGTCAGGGAAGCGGTTCGAAATCCCATTCATGAATAACTGCTTAAAAAGAAAAACAGCAATGCATTGCAAAGAAAGAAAACCTGGTCTGTCTCACCGGGTTGAAGTGAAGAGCTGAAGTAACAATCGGTATAGCTGTTAAATCCGCGCCTCCAGTTCCTTGGCGTTCATTCCGAACTCCCCTCGGCAGAGTTCGATAACAGCATCTAATACTATCTCCACATAAAACGAGCATTTCGCCTTTCACTAACTTGCGTTACTTTTGGAATACATGATCGCCAAAAAAACATGGCATTGCCGCCATGAAGGTTTGAATGGATTCCATCTTTCCACGAGTTCACAGAACACACCTGCACAGAACAGCGTCACGAAGGTGCGCGTGATATTACGAGCGCCTCTGAGGCGCGGATTCGAAGTAATTGAGGGAAATCTCATTTTCACAACCGTCACCCGCCAGTCTGCCACTGTACAGCAAAGCTTTCAAAAGTACAACTATTCACAACCACAACTTATGAGCATCAATTCCAACGTCATTGTCATTTGTATTCATTGCTTTTTAATAATTTGGGAGTCGCTGTCTTTGTAGTGACGTTATTCATTTAAGTAATTTATTACTGAAAGTTCACGTGTTGTCTAACATGACGGTAGCTTGCTAAGCTAAGTAGCGTTAATCAGCTAACGTTAGCCATTTTTAATTTAATTTGGTTCGTCCAAAAGAGAGAGCGGGTTGTTAGCGCTGGAAGACCTCACAATCGAATTAGGAGACAATTTGGGGTGTTTCATTGAAGCATTTATTTCATATCTTTAAATATATATATTTTTTATCTCAGCTAACGTTAGTTTACCACTTGTGTTACAGTGCTAGCTAGCAGCATTTTATTTAGTTGAGGAAAATAATAGCTTTTCTATACTGCTATTTCAGTTTGTAAAACTGTTTAAGTAACGTAACTTAATTGTAGCTCATAATATTGTATGTATTTCACTGTCTTTTCATATAAACTGATAAATCAGCAATGAACTGAGTTGAACTGTTAGCTAATTGCCATTATTTGGTTCGTTGAGAGAGGAAAGGCTTTTGCTATTGAGCTCCGTTTATTTCAGTTTGTAAAATTGGCAAGTTGACAGCACTTAATTAATAGTAGCTCTCATATTGTACATTGCAATGTTTGTAATATGTTGCCGTTTGTTCACTGTATATTTAATAATTCCATTATTGTTTTCTTTCGGCAGATTACAGTGAGAGGACAGCGTTAAGAGCAGTGAAAACTATTGGAGAATGAGACAAACTGTGTCCTGTTCAGAGTGAGAACATTCGACAGTAGGGGATCTCAAAGAGGTCCGTCATTACATAGCGAGGGTTTAGTGTGTAAGGGGCCTAAGTGACATTTTGGTCAAAAATGAGTTATATATATCAATGGAAAGCTCTTGATGAGCTCCATATAATGGTAAAAGGACACATGCATCATGCTTTGCTGTATTGAAATAAAGCTCTAACCATAAAGACACATTTCAAACCTTGGGTTAAGTTTGGTGTGAAAAGGGCGTAAATGTACACAGTTTGGTGTAAAAAGGGCGTAAGTGCGCATTTACGCCCTTTTCACACTAAACTAACCATTTTCCCACTGATGCATTATGGACCTGCCCACTTGACAGCAGTTAGGACAAAATGGCTGACAAGAGACAGCCACAAACACAACACAACAAAAATGATGAGGTTAAGTGCATTAAGAATAAGGAAGGAACTTTGGTTTACAATAATAAGGATATTGCTAAAACACAACAGTTTCTTTGTTGAAAGCTTTAAATATGCTTAAATGTATATAACCAATTTACATAATGTTTTGGAGGACTTTGAGATAAGGGACATAAAAGTACTAGAAAAACTACAAAAACTTAAAACAAATAAGGCAGCAGGCCCTGATATTTTATGCAATCCATAAACACTGGAGAAATACCAGATGACTGGAAGCAGGGTAGTATAATTCCAATATATATGACCATACTGATCCAGGGACTATACTAAGTTAGTTTAACTTGCATCTCATGTAAAATACTGGAATGTACTATTATTATAAATTGGAATCATTCTTGAAAAATAATAGTATTTTAAGGGAGAGCCAACGTGGTTTTCTCAAGGTGACCTTTCATGCCTAACAAACCTGGACTTTTTTGAAGAGGCTACAAAGTGTGTTGACCTGAACCAGGCTTATGATATTATATATTTGGACGTTCAAAAAACATTTGACAAGGTACCACACGAGAGGCTCATTGTTAAAATGAATTCATTGGAAAACAGTAGGAGGGGTCGTATCTGACCTAGGTGCTGTTGGCAGTGAAGTCCATTAAGACATTAGTAGCAAAATGAGCAACATTTGCAGATGCAACACTAAACTGAAAGAGGTGGTTTGGCAAACAGCTTGGACCCCTGGACTAAAGTAATAAAGATGATTTAAAGAAAATCCAAGAATGGGCAGAAACGTGGCAGATGACATTCAATATTGCTAAATGTAAAGTTATACATGTGGGAAATAAAACATAAGACAGGAGTATTTTATGGGAGGAGAAAAATGAGTAGGTGTTAAATTTCAAAAAGGCTTAGGAAATGTAGTCTGATCAAAGTCTATCTGCATCTAAGCAGTGTGCTACAGCAGTGAAAAAGGCCAACAGGATGCTGGGGTACATAGCAAAAACTATTGAGTATAAATCAAAGGACGTTATATTAATGTTATATAATGCCTTTGTCAGACCTCACTTAGAGTACTGTGTGTAGTTCCAGGCACCACACTACAAGAAAGATATAGAAGCTCTTGAAAAAGTTGCTTTTAGAAAAACTAAATTCATATGAAAGGTAAAAGTTATGAGGATAGACTTAAGGCGCTCAATCTATTTAAGTTTAGCAAACGGAGACTTGATTTGATTGAGTTTTTCAATTCCTAAAAGGGATTAACAAAGTTAACTACTAAAGATTTTTAAAGATAAGTTCAGTTAGCAGAACAAAGAGGTTGAAATTAGTTAAAGGCAATTTTGGCATGGATATTTAGTTTTAGAGATTACGTTTTTCTTTATACAGAGAGTTGTCAATACCTGGAACAGTTTAGTAGAGGCAGAAACACTTGGGCTATTCAAGTCCAAGCAGTACTAGATACTCTTTAGATTAGGACATGATGAGCCTAGATGGGCTGAACGGCCCATTCTCGTCATTATGTATTCTTACGTTCTTATGTTCTAAAAGGAAGCATACCACAAGCTTATGAGCAGGCCTACCACTCTCTTATCATTGAAAATTAGGCCTAATAGGCTCACACAGTTCACTTAAGACAGTTACAACAAGTAGTTGAGCAAAGTAAGATGAACTCAAAGGAAAAAAAAGCATTTTGCAATTGCAATAAGCTGGATGACAAAGTTGCAGATTGCAATGAAAGAATTAATGTTTTTACCGTTTCATGATACTGTACTTAAAGCACTGTATACTCGACTCTAACTTCAAAACATTACCTTTGAATGCCTGTACTGCTGAAAATATGAAATTAATATACATTTTAATGTTCTTTTTGTTATATAAATATTTCTGATGGTTAGAATGAAATTACTTCACTCCACATGTCAAACTGTGCACACTGCATACTAGGACTATTGAAAGATTTTTTGAATTAAATAGTATGTAGTAGTACTCGAAAAAGGCGTAAGTGCTTTTTTACATAAAAACGTAATGTTAAAATGTCTTTTTTTCATTCTTTTAAAAAACAGTGAAATAATAAAAGGTAATCTTTTTAAAAACATGAGTGGTTTGCATATGGTGTTATAAATGAAATAAATACAATCATGCAAATTTTGTTTTTGCTCTCCTGTAAAATTATGAAAATGGCACTTACGCCCCTTACACACTAAACCCTCGATAGTTATGGAAGTAAGCTTTTTCAATATTTTTTCTAATTGCATTATTTGTGGCATATACAATAGGCTCCATTTTTATTCACACCCTTGATAAAGATGAACAAAAGAGATCATATAAAATAAACTATATAAGTAATGAGGTATATTTTATGCTCTTCAATTCAGAATTAGAATTCAGAAAATTATATTCTTTAATAATAATGCATTGGCACAAACCACAATCGAACGGTTTACAAATTATAATTTTTTCCCCGAAAAATCCAGAATCACAAATATTCACACCCCTGTTATCAGTTCTTTGTGGTTCCTCCCTTGGCCATTATAACAGCAAGTAGTCGCCTTCTGTAGTGTCTTACGAGGTTATGATACTTTTTTGGGGGGGATTCTCAACCATTCATCCATGCAGAATGGTTCTAGTTCCTTCAGATTCTTGGGTTGATGTTTGTGAACTGCTTTTTTGAGTTCAAACCACAAATATTCAATTGGATTCAGGTCTGGAGACTGAGATGGCCACCTCAGGACATTGATCTTGTGCTCTGTCAACCATTTCTTTGTTCATTTGGACGCATGTTTGGGATCGTTGTCTTGTTGAAAGGTCCATCTGTGGCCAAGGTGTAGCTTCCTGCAGAGGGAACGTTTTTGGACAAAATTGTTGTTTTGGAGATCTTGAACTGTGCCCCTTGGACCTCATTTTGCCTCTCGAACCATCCGTCTCACTACACGTGGGGGCAAGATAGACTTGCGTCCTCTACCTGGCAGGTTAGCCACTGTTCCAATGGCCTTAAACTTACTACATTTTAAGCATTTACATTTCACATTTTTTACTAATAATTGACACAACAGTGGAAAGCGGTATCTTTTAACTTTTTAGTTTTTTGTAGCCATCCGATTTGTAGAGGTCAATAACCTTTTGTCTGATGCTTTCAGGGAGTTCTTCACCTTTCACCATGATGATGGCTGACCACAGTATTTCAAACGTGTGTTCCCTCCTTTTTATAACCTAGGGAAACAGGAAACCATTGTAGGCCACTGTATAATTTCATAACCTTCCAATGAACTTCAAATAAGTTGTATATTTATTTATTTTTTGTTATCAAGTGTTTTCTTTATTGTAAAATTATATAAACAAGACAAAACAAAAATCGATGCCTACACAGAGTAGGAATCAAACATAACTGGCTGGCATTGTTAGACTATAATTATTATAATTATTATATTTTTTTCTGTTTTGAGGCCTAGACAATACACCACCATTTCAAAGCACCTCCGTTGAAAAGCAAACATATTTGCTGGAACGTAATACAGCAACAGTTAGATAGCCCAAGCAAAATATAATACAGTTATCATATTCGAATCCCCTTAACAGATACCAAATTTCTCACCAAGACAACCAAAATACACGATTAAAAATAAATTTAAAAAACGGGCCTACTCATAATGATGAGAACGGGCCGTTCGGCCCATCTAGGCTCATCATGTCCTAATCTATAGAGTATCTAGTACTACATCTAGCCTGGACTTGAATAGCCCAAGCGTTTCTGCCTCTTTATATTGGTCTTTATAGTTCAGTAGGTAAATCAGTGTGATCTAGTTAATGATTTGTGTATTGTTAATCAACAGGTGTGCTGAGTGTACAGAGTTCAAGGCAAAGAGAGGCGTTACTGAGGAGCAGCCCAGTATAGACTCATTCCTCAAGGCAGGGACCATTCAGGTGTACAGCCAGGGCCACCCTCGTCAACAAGCAGTCACAGAAGCAGTGATTCAGGACCTTATCACTGACAGCAGCCTCCCTCTGTCCCTGGTGGAAAAGAGGAGCTTCAGACATTTCATGTCTGCCCTGGACCCGCGATACAACCCTGTCAGCCGAGGGAAAGTGACTACGCAGTTGACTCATCTAGTGCTAGAAAAAGAATCCATCATCAAAAACAAGCAGGCTGAAACCAACTATGTGTTCGTAACTGTAGACATCTGGTCTGATAGAACCATGAGGGGCTTCCTGGACGTTACAGCCCATTACATGGATTTGGGAAGGAGAAATCTTGTCAAAATATGAGTAGTAGTTTTGAAAATATTAACATGTACATAAAAAATCTGAAAACAAGATGGCCGACTGCTCAAATTAATTAACTTTTTTCTTTGTAACCAAAAAACATTTTCACAAAACAATGTTCAAATTCCATCTATCTACCATCTACCATCTTGTGAAGTGACGCCAAGATCTGTGACCGATGGTGTCGAAACCTCCCCTTGGTTGTTTTGGCGTGGACTGACTACAATAATCATCCAAAAAGTGCATCTATTGTCAAAAGGGACTGGTATAGAGATGATTTAGACTCGTACATATAAACTTGAGACTTGACTTGAACTTGCACGAAGTGACTTAATGACGTAAAGTCTGATTCACACACACACATATACAGTATGTGTGTGTTTTACATACTCTATACATTTGACAATATCTACAATTGGATCATTTGAAGAAATAATCCACACAAAAAAACTCAACCATAGACATTTAGAAAGGTATTTCAAGGAAAATCATAAAAAAATGTAATCAATAGAGGGTACCATCGGCCGCCAAATTAGGAGAATATACTTCTATATCTTTCTTGTAGTGTGGTGCCCAGTACTGCACACGGCACTCTAAATGAGGTCTGACAAATGCATTATATAACATCAATATAATCTCCTAAGGTTTTTCAATTGTTTACCAGTAACTGAAACACTCTTTTAACCTATTAAGATAAAACAGTATAAGTATAAATAAATACAATAATTACACTTTAAAAGATTTTCAAAATGCAACACTTTTAACACATTACAAGTGAATACATGTGTAAATGCATGCAAGGGTTAACCTTTAAAAATGTATATGATGGTTGCACTTAAATAAAAATCTATATTTATGCCAATTTACTAAAGGTTTACACTGAAAATAGGCAAATTGTTGTAACGTTGTTAGAGGCCTGTGGTATGTGAGCTGTTTGCAGTTAAATGGTGCAATATGGTAACTGTTTTCTTGACAACAGACACATATGCCACAACTCATGCAATTAGAAAAAATATTTAAAATGCTTACTAGGGGGCGTGGCTATGGCGCGGAGCTGAACGGTCGCATTTCTACTCTCTCCGTCAAAATCGGTTAAATGTAGCAATTTTCCTGTGCTAAAAACGAACTAATTCCTTTATTAAACTATGTTTGAGTGTATCTGGGATCTAGTCATGTCGAACAAACCGCCTAAATCTGCCTCGAAAAAGGCTCAGAACAAGGCCGACCGGCTTGAAGAAACCCTACACCCCTCCCAGACCCCTCCGCTCCGCCTCCTCTGGTAAACTGACTGTCCCTTCCCTCCGGGCGCCTGGCAGCCGCTCCTCGCGATCTCGCCTCTTCTCTGTCCTGATCCCTCGCTGGTGGAACGACCTCCCGCAATCGGTCAGGACCGCGGAATCACTTGCGATCTTCCGCAAGAGACTCAAAACCCACCTCTTCAGACTCCACTACCACTGAACTCTGTCCATCTAGCTAAATTGTCTTCACCACTGTTTACTTGTTCAACACTATACTCTTAAATTATTTTAATTTTTTTTAATTACACTAACCTTTTCCTTCCCGGTGTTACAGGTATGGTACGCAGATGCCTGCAATGATGTCTATTGCTGTATTACTGCACTGATCTCGTGTGCTAACTATGATTGTTCCTACCATGTATTAATGCACATCTTGTAAGTCGCTCTGGATAAGAGCGTCTGCCAAATGCTTAAAATGTTAAATGTAAATGTAAGAAACGGGGAGGAAGCTAGCATGCTAACTACCCATGCACAATCTCTGGAAACAGCAGGGATTTTAGAAGCAATTACAGCCCTGAAAGACGACTTCGGCTCCAAATTCGATGGAGTTCTGGCTGCAGTAAATGGGATCAAATCGGACTTCAAAGATTTCTCAGGGAGACTGGGGCAGGCGGGGGATCGGATCGGTGGTGTAGAGGACGATGTTGCCGGCCATAAGACCAAAATCGAGGCCCTGGAGAAAAAGGTGTCTGAACATACCTCCAAAATGGACGATCTGGAGAACAGGAATCCCCGCTCAAATCTCAGACTGGTGAATCTCCTGGAGAGGGTCAAAAAGGGCAATGCAGTTGCTTTTCTGGAAAAGTGGCTGCCCGACGCCCTGGGTCCGGAGACCTTCCCTGCTCCGTTGATTATCGAAAGAGCACCGATCTCACAGATTACTGGGCGCGCAGCATTCCTCTGCTCCACGAGTCATGATAATGAAGTTCTTACATTTTCAAGACAAGGCCTCCCGTGTGGCCCAGTGGTTACAACGTTCAACGCTGGCCACGGAGACCGGGGAGCGGAGAAGAAGGAAAGAGACACTTTCACAGAGCAGGAAGTACTCAAACCCTGATCCCTCAGCAAGGAGAGGACTCGTCTTGCTGTGCTTTGTGTCATTAGCTATGCTGTGCACTTGTCCGTCATATCTATAAACTTTGCTGAATTTTAACAAAATTGAACTTAACTGTGTACAGAAATACCAGGCTTGGCTTTATTCGTCATTCACAGGGAGATTCCGTTTGATCAATATTTAATTTGTTAGATCTGATGGCCATGCAGCAATGCATTACAATCAAACATTGCTTGTAATGCTTGAGAAGGCCCCTAGATGGGACCATTGTAAGATAATTGCAGTTTCTCTGTGACCCCGGTAGAGTTTGTTTTTCTTTTCACCTCGGTGTTAAACCCTAACTGACCTCATCAAATCTGAATAACTTTTTTATTAGATTACTGGAGGTTTAGGGCACAAAAGTGCAACAAAAAAAACTGCTGGCCTATTTTCCCTGTATGTTTGAGTTTAGTGATCAGTGATTCTTTCTCTATCCCACCATTCACCTGCAGGGTCAGGGAATAATTTTCCAGTTCTTCCCTGACATCGGCTGAAATCGTTTTTTTCTGTTTTTAAATAGTTTTAATTACCATGTCCATTGTGAAGGGCTGTAAGACAACCTGTTTGTAAATGGCGCTATACAAACTAAATGTTGATTGATTAGGTGATTAAGTGTAAAACGCCTGCAATATGTAAAAATACTGAAAGGAAAGCCAGTGTGAACTGAGGCCGTGCAAACAGACTTGTTCCTGAGGGAACCCTGTCATGACACACTGCTGAGGCGAAAGTGCACTCCCGCCATTCTCACAGCTAACGCGCATGCGTGGTTTTCAACAGTGTGACAGACCCTGTACGTCCTGCAGGTGTACGTGGCCTCAGGGGGGGAATGTCAGAAGTGCTTCTTTTAGGTGGGTCTTCAGGGGCTTGCTGATTTGCAAAAGCAGTCTGTAATTATTATACAAAACAATGCTGATGTGACTCAAGCTAAAGAATCAGAATTGTTTTTATATATTCCTTCAGCATCAACAAAAAAGTCCAAGGCACATTTGACAAAAAATAAGGTCAGTGGACTTCAGTTTCTTTAAATTTCCCTGGTTTTAACCCCCCATATTGCGATTGCGCTATAGCATGCTGATGTGGTAGTGGTCCAAAGACCCTCAGATTCCCCCAAGACCTGGAGAGAGAGATGAGGAGACGCAGCCATGAGTAGTGTAGTGTAGTGTAGAGTAGTGTCACCAACTGGGCGTGTTGGGCAAAGACTTTAGGGTGTTAAGTTGCCACCCCTCGTCTCTGTGTTTGTTTTATGAAATCACTATTTTAAGTGAGGCAGACAGGACTGCTCTACTGGGGAAATGTGAGTCTTGTCTGCCATGTCTTATCTTGTCTTGTCTAACACACACCCTCTCTCCAGGAAAGCGATCTTGAGCGTTCCCACAGGATTGGTATACTGGGGAAAACTGCTAAACCAAGAGTAGTAATTTGTCGTCTACACCACTTCCATAAGAAAGTGGAGATTCAGAAGGCTGCCAGATCCATCCAGGGATTAGATGTCGCAGATAACTCCATTCGTATCGTTTCCGATCTTTCATTCAAGATCAGAAAACGTAGAGACAAATTCTGGTCTCCGTGAAAAACTGCACGCGAAGCGAATCAAAACCTACATGAGAGAGCACGCAACCATGCGAATAGTACAACATGGAGAGTGGCAGGATTTCGTTTCTCCATCTACTGCTACCGAAGCAATGAAACTAAGATTTCCTGATCTCAAAGTTTGACATTTTCCTAGTGGGATCAACGACAGAGGTGCCATTTTCTTATTTTTATTTTTCTGTCTAATCCGATGCGTGCCTCTGTCTGATGTGATCTATTTTCGGAGCGACTCATGTGCTACGTGGGAAAGTTTTTGTTTAAAACGGCTAGATGCTTCAGATTATATGACATGTATATATTAAATAGAGAGCTGCTGCAGGGCAATCTTAAACCTTAAAAATGTTCTGTTCATAATTGTTATAGCTACCTTGCATAGGCAAGCTCCGGCAGCACAATAAACTTGACTGTTTCGGCCTAAACCGACAGGTACTATTGACTTTATGAACTGTGCGCCTGGGTGATTCAATGCTCTCCACTGTGCACAGGGGATGCTAAACAAGTGTTGAGATTGCACATTGAGATTGACATCTTTTATTTTGGTGAAATGGTACTGGCATATACCTAATATTCGCTACAGTCCAAGGCGATAAAGGGATAGCCCACTAGTTACTATAATCTTTTCTTCCCTATCAATTGATCTATCAATTAAATGTTTAGCTATCCTGGTTTTGCCTATAATGAAGTGCAATGGAAATATTCTTCTTTCTAAAAAATTAAATATAATGGCCGTTACTATGTGTGGGTGTTTGTGTGTATGTATTTGTGTGTGTATATGTGTGTGTGTGTGTGTTTGTGGATGTCAGTATAGGTATATACTGTATACACAGCTATGAGTATAAAAGTGGTGCCTGCTTCCTACCTTTTCTCCCACCCCCTACCTCCTCACAGCTCACTCAATTGCTTTGATACTTTATTGATAACCGTCCAAGCTAGGGTGAGGGGGGTTTATGGCCCTTAGAAGGATGGGGATCAGTGCACCTCAAATACGGCACTGGGATGGGATTCTGACACATGAGTACGGTGCGTGATGCGCCCTCCTATTTTATTTTCTTCGAAGAAATGCAGGGGAACTTTGACTCTCCCCTCCTTTCTTATTTTTGTTTTTTTAATGTTTTATTTTATATGTGTTTTGCTGGGTGGGAATATGTGGGGATCTATGGACATTATTGCCTTTTTTTCACAAGACTCAACTCCTTCTGCATCACTCAAATGTCAGTTGATGGTCTCTGATACATGACTGACCTCAAGTTTTTAAGTTTTAATGTGAAGGGATTGAATATTCCTCACAAGCGAACAAGTGTCCTGGATCTCCTCCACAGGAAGGGCATCGACTTGGCGTTTACCCAAGAATCCCACTTGCTGCGTAATGATATTAAGCGACCCAATACATTTTATCATACAATTGCTTCATCCTCTGATAACACCAAAACAAAGGATGTGGCTATACTCTGTAGACGCAAATTAAAATGTGATCTTTTGGACTCTTGGTCTGATGATAAGGGGAGGATCACTATCGCTAAGATCTGTATACAAGGTAAAAATATTGCATTAGTATCAGCATATGCTCCCAATAAATATGACACGACGTTCTATAGCCTTTTAACTAAAACCCTTCTGGAATTAACTGATTTTAGATTCGTAGTGGGCGCTGATTTCAACGCCGTATGGGATCAGAGGATGGATAGGACCCGGGTGATTGAGGGCAGAGACCAAAGTTTGGCCTCTGAAGCGCTACGTGCTTGAGCAAATAGCACAGGTGTGGTTGATCTCTGGCGAATGATAAACCAATCTTCGAAGGACTTTTCATTTCTCTCTGCTAGACATGGCACCTTTTCAAGAATAGATTTTATTTTTGCGATATAAAAAATGTGACCCTTCTTCCCATGGCTCTTTGGGATCACAAGGCGGTGTTTTGTACTGCCTTTATTCACTCAGCCTTAGCTAGGGCGCCTAGATGGCGTTTTAACTCTACCCTCCTTGATAATGAATCATTTAAGATTTGAAAGGAATCTACACAAATTCTTAGAAATCAATAAGGGTTCAGTTGATCCAAGAGTGTTATGGGATACTGTGAAGGGCTGTGAAGGGACACCACACTTTTTTTCTTCCACCTTAAGTAAAACATGTATAGTTAAACTAAAAAATCTAGAGACGAAACTTGCAGCATTAGATGCTTCTTTACAGGTCAATTTCAATGACAGCATAGCACTCCAACTGGTCAAAAAAGACTCACTACTCACTACTCAAACGGTCAGAATTCCTTATCCACAGGACAAGACAACACTACTATTTCAACAGCTCTAAACCCAGTCATCTGCTGGCAATGAAACTCAGATCTGACGAGCACTTTGCTGATATTCCATCCATTAGGTCCAAAGAAGGGACTGTCCATTTAAATCCACTGCAAATTAACTCAACCTTCTGTTTACTTTATGCTGAGCTCTACAACTCTGAAATCTTACACCAAACTAATACTTGTAACACATTCTTAAATAATATTCAACTTCCTCAATTCTCAAAGGATGAGTCAAAGCTTATGGGCTCTCGTACTACTATCGATGAACTTAAAGAGATGGTTCAGGATATGCACAAAGGGAGATCACCAGGTCTTGATGGGATACCTCCAGAGCTTTATTTAACCTTCTGGCATGTCCTGGGCCCCCTCCTTCTTGATATGATTAATTTTGCTATAGAAAAGGGTTCCTTCTCAAGGGACGTTAATATAGCTATAATTAAACCCCCTCGTATCAAACTGACTACAATACAACGGGAGAGAAGAGATGGAGGCCTCTCTCTCCCTAATTTTAAATTTTACAATTGGGCTTTTACCCTACGACCACTTGTTACATGGTTTGACACGGCTGCAGCTGTATCATGGAGACCTATTGCAGAAAGCAGGGTTCATCCGCTTGAATTACGCGATTTGCTGTACTCTAAAATCACCACTAAACAATGTAAATTCTGCTTTGGCACAATGATTTCGCACTTGGTGATGGTATGGAGAATGGCAGAGAAGCAATGTGGGATTTCTTCTAGGTGGAATCCTTGTTCTCCTATATTCAGTACTTTTGGGCTCTTGATAGGGGGTCGCCCTATAGATTTTCCTAATTGGAGTGATAAAGGAGTTCATTCATTAGGCAATATTTATGGTGAGGAAGGCCTGCTTTCGTTCCAAGAACTTCATATGCAGTTTAATCTGCCAAGTTCCTCTTTTTTTGTCTATTTGCAGTTGAGGTCAGCTTTGAAGGCCCATGGTGTTCCTTGGCATACAGCCCTCACAGTGCACCCTTTGCACAAGTTATTAAGCAGACACAAGGGCACAAGTGGACTGATCTCCATTTTATATAATTGAAAAAGTCCTATAAACCTTTATCTGTTGATGCAATATAGAGGAAAGATCTCCCTGAACTGGATCCAGACTTTGACTGGAACAAGGTCTGGTCCACCATTCTTTTAGCCTCAAGAAACCCCGATCACCAACAGATTCATTATAATTTTGTACATAGAGTATATATGACACCACGCAAACTCTATTCCATGAAATTCATTCATGATCCCCCCATGCTCTTTCTTCCACAATGGATTCTCTCCTTTTTGGATATAGTTGGGATGGAGCTGTCGACAGCGAGAATGCATGGGGCTAATGAGAGTAGTGTAAATCTATGGTCAGAGATATCTGGGAAACTAAATGACCTGATATTTTGAGTGTTGTTGCTGAGTTGAGTATATGAGTATGTTTATTTTCCTTTAGGTCCCCAGAGTGGGTGGGAGGGTGGCAGGGTGTTTCTTCTGTCTTTGTGCGTTTGTTTGTTCTTTTGTTTGTTTTTGATTGGGGTTGCATTGTTGTTGAACTGCTGACTTGTGTTATGCTTCCTTTTAGAACATAAGAACGTAAGAATACATAATGACGAGAATGGGCCGTTCAGCCCATCTAGGCTCATCATGTCCTAATCTAAAGAGTATCTAGTACTGCTTGGACTTGAATAGCCCAAGTGTTTCTGCCTCTACTAAACTGTTCCAGGTATTGACAACTCTCTGTATAAAGAAAAACGTAATCTCTAAAACTAAATATCCATGCCAAAATTGCCTTTAACTAATTTCAACCTCTTGTTCTGCTAACTGAACTTATCTTTAAAAATCTTTAGTAGTTAACTTTGTTAATCCCTTTTAGGAATTGAAAAACTAAATCAAATCAAGTCTCCGTTTGCTACATTTAAATAGATTGAGTGCCTTAAGTCTATCCTCATAACTTTTACCTTTCATACGAATTTAGTTTTTCTAAAAGCAACTTTTTCAATAGCTTCTATATCTTTCTTGTAGTGTGGTGCCTGGAACTACACACAGTACTCTAAGTGAGGTCTGACAAAGGCATGATATAACATTAATATAACATCCTTTGATTTATTCTCAATAGTTTTTGCTATGTACCCAAGCATCCTATTGGCCTTTTTCACTGCTGTAGCACACTGCTTAGATGCAGATAGACTTTGATCAGACTACATTTCCTAAGCCTTTTTGAAATTTAACACCTACTCATTTTTCTCCTCTCATAAAATACTCCTGTCTTATGTTTTATTTCCCACATGTATAACTTTACATTTAGCAATATTAAATGTCATCTGCCACGTTTCTGCCCATTCTTGAATTTTCTTTAAACCATCTTGGATTACTTTAGTCGATTCCAAGCTGTTTGCCAAACCACCAAGTTTAGTATCATCTGCAAATTTAACTATTTTGCTACTGATGTCTTAATGGACTTCACTGCCAACAGCACCTAGGTCAGATATGACCCCTGCTACTGTTTTCCAATGAATTCATTTTAACAATGAGCCTCTCGTGTGGTACCTTGTCAAATGTTTTTTGAACGTCCAAATATATAATATCATAAGCCTGGTTCAGGTCAACACACTTTGTAGCCTCTTCAAAAAAGTCCAGGTTTGTTAGGCATGAAAAGTCACCTTGAGAAAACCATGTTGGCTCTCCCTTAAAATACTATTATTTTTCAAGAATGATTCCAACTTATAATAATAATACATTCCAGTATTTTACATGAGATGCAAGTTAAACTAACTTAGTATAGTCCCTGGATCAGTACGGTCCCCCTTCTTATATATTGGAATTATACTACCCTGCTTCCAGTCATCTGGTATTTCTCCAGTGTTTATGGATTGCATAAAATATCGGGGCCTGCTGCCTTATTTGTCTTAAGTTTTTGTAGTTTTTCTCGTACTTCTATGTCCCTGATCTCAAAGTCCTCCAAAACATTATGTAAATTGGCTATATACATTTAAGCATATTTATAACCTCTTCCCTGGTAAAGCTCTCAACAAAGAAACCTTTGTGTTTTAGCAATATCCTTATTATTGTAAACCAAAGTACCTTCCTTATTCTTAATGCACTTAACCTCATCATTTTTGTTGTGTTGTGTTTGTTCCCTTCTTGTCAGCCATTTTGTCCTAACTGCTGTCAAGTGGGCAGGTCCATAATGCATCAGTGGGGAAATGGCTAGTTTAGTGTGAAAAGGGCGTAAATGCGCACTTACGCCCTTTTCACACCAAACTGTGTACAATTACGCCCTTTTTGCACAAAACTTAACCCAAGGTTTGAAATATGTCTTTATGGTTAGAGCTTTATTTCAATACAGTAAAGCATGATGCATGTGTCCTTTTACCATTATATGGAGCTCATCAAGAGCTTTCCATTGATATATATAACTCATTTTTGACCAAAATGTCACTTACACCCCTTACCAAGGCCGAACCGACCATATATATTGGGGGGGACACATCCCCCCCAATATTCAGATATGCTCAAAATGTCCCCCCCAATATATAGCCTAGCTGATTTTTTTTAAATGTCCCCCCAATGTTGACTCCATGGAACACTAAACCCTCGCTATGACGGACCTCTTTGAGATTCCCTACTGTTGAATGTTCTCACTCTGAACAGGACGCAGTTTGTCTCATTCTCCAATAGTTTTTCCTGCTCTGAACGCTGTCCTCTCACTGTAATCTGCCGAAAGAAACCAATAATGGAATTATTAAATATACAGTGAACACATGACAACATATTCCAAACATTGCAATGTACAATATGAGAGCTACTATTAATTAAGTGCTGTCAACTTAAATTAAGTGCTGCTAATTTTACAAACTGAAATAAACGGAGCTCAATAGCAAAAGCCTTTCCTCTCTCAACGAACCAAATAATGGCAATTAGCTAACAGTTCAACTCAGTTCATTGGTGATTTATCAGTTTATATGAAAAGAGAGTGAAATACATACAATATTATGAGCTACAATTAAGTTATGTTACTTAAGTTATGTTCAGTTTTACAAACTGAAATAGCAGTATAGAAAAGCTATTATTTTCCTCAACTAAATAAAATGCTGCTAGCTAGCACTGTAACACAAGTGGTAAACTAACGTTAGCTGAGATTAAAAATATATATATTTAAAGATATGAAATGAATGCTTCAATGAAACACCCCAAGTTGTCTCCTAATTCGATAGTGAGGTCTTCCAGCGCTAACAACCCGCTCTCTCTTTTTGACGAACCAAATTAAATTAAAAATGTCTAACGTTAGCTGATTAACGCTACTTAGCTTAGCAAGCTACCGTCACGTTGGACAACACGTGAACTTTCAGTAATGAATTACATGAATGAATAACGTCACTACAAAGACAGCGACTCCCAAATTATGAAAAAGAAATGTATACAAATGACAATGACCTTGGAATTGATGCTCAGAAGTTGTGGTTGTGAATGTTGTATTGGAAAGCTTTGCTGTACAGTGGCAGACTGGCGGGGTGACGGTTGTGAAAATGAGATTTCCCTCAATGTTCGTTACTTTTGAATCCGTAATGTCACGCGCACCTTCGTGACGCTGTTCTGTGCAGGTGTGTTCTGTGAACTCGTGGAAAGATGGAATCCATTCAAACCTTCATGGCGGCAATGCCATGTTTTTTTGGCGATCATTTATTCCAAAAGTAACGCAAGTTAGTGAAAGGCGAAATGCTCGTTTTATGTGGAGATAGTATTAGATGCTGTTATCTAACTCTGCCGAGGCGAGTTCGGAATGAACGCCAAGGAACTGGAGGCGCGGATTTAACAGCTATACCGATTGTTACTTCAGCTCTTCACTTCAACCCGGTGAGACAGACCAGGTTTTCTTTCTTTGCAATGCATTGCTGTTTTTCTTTTTAAGCAGTTATTCATGAATGGGATTTCGAACCGCTTCCCTGACAGGCAGCGCACACCATACCGGACCAGCCAAAGTGTGGTGCATTTGACCGCTACGCTATCCACCGCCCAGCACAACTTTTTACATAAAAACTATCTTGGGGTGGCATTTATTGAATATTTAGTGTTTGGGGGTATAGTCGCACGGGAATCGTACTGTATATTGGAGTGTTGTGACCTGCCCTGTGGTTGTGGGTTTGTTTTCATGTAGCCTATAGGTTTTAAGACAAGTTTTTCTTTATTGCATTTTGTGTTGAGCATAATCTATGGTTCATTAACAGACCAGGCCTGTCTTCGAAGGATCCCTTTAGTTCATTGGACCATAACTTCATCAAATGTTGGTCTAATTGGGCACACAAAGGTTTAAAATGTGTCGTGATGTAGACAATGCTAATAGATATGTCAGGTATACAATCATTTTACTGTTTAAAATGTGAGAATGATAAAAATGTTTATAAATGGCTCTATGAATATGTGGTGTCTCAGGATATTTTGATCATTGGTTTTATTACTTCTCAGGATACTCTCCATGATGTAAAGGTCATTCCTGTAGGCTAAACACGATTTTAAATGCATTTATCCCTTACAATATTAATGGACCTCTGTTGGAATGCCAGCAGTGGGTTATTGCCATGGACTGAGAATATTCTGGGAAAGATCCACTAAATAGACAGCAGTGGGTAGTAGTAGTATGGGCCAAAATGAAAGTTTGAATCAAAAAACTCAAAAGGGGCCTTTAGGTGAGACTCTCCCAGTAGCGACCTCACTGAATGTGGAAGTGTCTCGAGAGACTGTTGAACAGTCAGCTGTGGCAGCACCTCCAATGGCATGGAGGAGGCGGCCAGTCCATCTCAGAATTAATCTGCTAGCAGCAAAGTAGGACTGGTTCAGGCCAGATCTGGACCAAAGGATAACGGCCTCAACCTTGTTACAGCCTGTAAGCATCTGCACACTCCTCTGCAACCCTTTTCACACTTGCACTTTATACGTTCTCTACAAGCCTTGCAAGCTTGTGGTAGTGATGTCCCAATTTCTAGGTATTAAACCACTTGGCTCCACACGTCTCCACAGGTCTTTGCTAGCGGTGGGCATTTCAGTTATTTTCAGGGACTCAAATCCTCTGAATGAGTTCACTATAAAGGTCACTGATTCACACGCCTGGGAGAGATGCTGGTGACCATTGAGGAAGAGAGCAGCAGACTGGAGTTATTCCACTGGTGAATTTATTACAGCTCAACTGATTACATTTACATTTTACATTTACATTTTAAGCATTTAGCAGACGCTCTTATCCAGAGCGACGTACAAGATGTGCATTAATACATGGTAAGAACAATCATAGTTGGCGCAAGAGATCAGTGCAGTAATACAGCGATAGACATCATTGCAGGCATCTGCGTACCAAACAGAATTTTTATTTATTTATTTTTTAAATTTTTTATTATGGAGTAAGCAGGGATATAGTGTTGAACAAGTAGGCAGTGGTGATGACAATTAGCTAGAATGCTTTAGTCACAATATTAACAACATGAGGTTATGTCAAAGAAATTACATTCATCATGAATCAATGTAGATGTAGATTTATATTTTTCAAAGGATGAATTAAAATATTGTTTCATTTGTATCCACAAATGTTTTCCTTAACCTGGTCAGCAGTGACTCTATAGAATCTTTTTCACCTGATCATTACGCTCAACCCACAGTGGTATTTCACTGTTACGTCCTCTGGACAAATCTTCAGAAAACACCCTCTCGGTAAACAAGTATTTATAAGTGTAGGATAGGGGCCTCGGATATCATAGCGGTCTAACGCACTCGCATTGACTGGTGATTTGCAAGTTTGAGCTACTTATTGCGGTCGCAGTTTGAAACCCGACTGTGCCGGGAGCCCTGAACGGGGGCAGCATTTGGCTGTCTGCCCCAGGGGGAGAGGAGACGGTGAGCCGGCTCGGGTTCGCCATGTAGCACGTAAGGAGTCTCCAGAACATGGGGGGGCAAATTCCGTCACAAAGGAAGCGGAGTTCGCTGCCCATGGAGAATTAGCTTGCCTCGTAGAGACGAGCGGCGGACCCGTGTGGGGAGGGTAAAATCAAAAAATAAATAGAGCTGGCTGCTGACGTGTAATCATTATAATTTCCACTGTTCACTTTCGAACAGTGTTCTGAGATCTTTAGCAAGCGCCACCTGTACCACATCATCAATGACACCAAGCCACTGCTCATGCCATCAGCTTTCCAACAACACCAAACATGATTATACCGTACATGTAAATGATTACGTTACAGTATACCACATTAAACTCAGTGATGTGGTCAGCAGTCCTGAGAGCAGCCCCCTCCATGTCCTGTTTCGCCAGAGACAGCAGGACTGCCTTTATTAGTGTGGGGGTTGTAAGGCATTTGGGCCAATATCATTTTTTACGCATCTTGCCTGTTGGCTCCCTGCTGGCATCATAAACACAGTTCACATTCTTTTGGGTTACTTCAGGGCATAGTTATGTGAACTGCCCTACACCATTAAATCCCATATAATCTATGACTGGCCACAGATGGGACCATGCTAAATGGTCAAAAGAGAGACTAGAAATAAGAATGAGATATATATATATATATTTAAAAAGGTCTTAAAGAACATAATTCTATGCCAGTGTTAGAGACACCTTCAGTGGACAGATCTGGAGAGGAGAAGGGGAGTGCCAACTTATCCACAGCCTGCCAAAGCCGAAGAATGGAAACACCCTCTCAGTGAACGAGTGTTTAAAAGTGTAGAGATGAGTGTTGTCACTGGGGTCAGAGAAGGACAGCTCCCCCCTGTCCCAGTCCAGCTGCACTCTGATCCTCTGGGGTTTCCTCTTCACAGTGAGGCTTGTAATTGGGGAGGTCATGGCTTTGTATTGCTGATTGACCTGTGATATACACCACATTCCTCCTGCTGGGATCAGAGCAAAGTCCCCTTTCCTACTGAAGGACTCTTTAACCACACCCACCATCCAGCAACGGATATCCCCCACTTCAGCATCCCAGCAGTGTCTCCCTGAGCTGAATCCCTCAGAGCCCAGCACACATTCCCACTGATCAAACCTCTCTAAATTATCAGGAACCTGTTGTCTCTCCTGTCTCCAGCTCACACTGGTCAGATCCTCAGACAGGGAGAGATTGGGATGTGCTGTGTTTGGGTCCAGAGTCACAGGAGCTGAAGGTGCAGAGAATGAGACATCAGCACTGATCTGTATACTGTCGGATACTGTCACACACAATGGACTCCTATTTATATAAACTGGGTTGTCAGAAAAATAACCATTATAATACCAAATTCATGTGTGAAAGAAATGCCAGGATGAAAAGCTAGCAATATTTAATATGACTTCAAAAGTGATATAATCACTGGAAGAAGGAACAAAGCCTGTCAGTATTTGTGTAGCTCCTCCCCTTCCCCTTAAATACAGTAATCACTCTTAAAGCAGCATCTTATTATGAGCACCAGTGAGATTAAGGACTCTCTCCACTCCAGGACTCTTACACAGACAGGCCCAATATGACTCTGACTTGGAGGATGCTGAAGATTCTCTCTGTACAGTGAGAATGTGGAACTCCCTGCCCCCAGTACTCACTGTATTGAACAGTCCCCAGCATCTTCTCCCGCACTCTGTACTTCAGATTGCCCAGGTGCTTGGCCACATCAACCAGCGCTCCTGAGACCTCTGGATCCTGCAGTGTGCACTGGGCTCTGCAATAATATTCAGGAGTCACTTGTGCTGTGGGGTCAGGTTCATTACAATAGAAGATTATCAGCACCAACATGAGATCTTCATTCTATAAGTAAAATGGCTCCATTCCTCCCAGCGTTGTGCCACACAGCCCCACTGGCTGCCAGATATGAAGCAGCCCGACCCCACTGAGGGACACACATTCACAGGAGCATTTATACATTGAATCATTGATTACATATTTTATAAGGTTCCCTCTAAATATATTTATAAATATAATATTTAGAGGGAAATGTATTTATTATATGTATTTATTTCCCCATTCCCCATTTGTCTTTTCAGTTTGAATGAAATTGAGCATTTTTCTGTGAGAAGACATCCATATTAGTTGATATATGTCATTGATAGTTTATTAGCATTGTAGTGTTCTATTTTAGATTTTTAACCTGATGAGACAGAGACATGTTTTGGAGTTTACAGACCTTTTCACTGTATCCTTGTAGCTCTGAAATATAGAGAGTGAATTTTTATTACTGTACTCAATCCATTAATATTGTGTTAATAACCATAATAATATCTGACTGTTGATTGATAAATATGATTCATCTGGAAATATGACAATCAAAATGTACTTCTAAAAGTTAGCATCAAAATGTTCTAAACCTGAAAATAGGAAAGCACAATTTTAATGGAAATATACTCCTTTATAAAGATCTTAGTAATTTGATTTGAAAATATACATGAATATACAGTATGGATTAAAGAATAATGTATGAAATCAATTCATGTGTGTTAACAATGATGCCTGTTTATAATGATTCCTACAGCCAGAGTGAACAGGTCTTACCTGCAGGAATGAGACGTCTTCAGCTCCCAGCTCCTGTTCTATGGCTCTGATTTGTTCTGAAAGGGAGGATATCTCTTCTGTCATCTTCTCAATCTTCTCCTTCATCATCTGACTCTTCTGCTCCTCTTCCTCCCTCAGTGCAGCTATCCTGGCTGCCTCTTCATCTTTTAGGAACTGATGAAGTTTCTCAAACTCCATCCTTATCTGCCTTTCGGTGTGCTGGGCCTGGCTCTGGAATTAATATTATTCACCATCATTTCAGCACAATCCAATGCTGCATTTTCAACACTATGATTTAAAAGCATTGGTTCAGTACCTTGATGTGATTACAGATTAGTTTCACTTCCTTAAAGGCTTTCACCTTCTCCTGCAGTGGTGCCAGTGCAGCCCTGAGTTTCTCCTGGAATGAAATGAGTCCACACTTTACTGAGGGAAGACAACGACCATAAACTTCACTGCCTGCACAGACAGCACAAGAGCCCCTGCTCAGACAGAGGAGAGCCAGAATGGAGACTCAGGTCCCAGCTTGTGTGTCTGATTAAGACTCACTGCTGGGGTCTGTGTTCCTTAGAGAAATGAGGGATCTACAGCGCCCCTTATTGGCCTTAATGACCTCTGCACCTGCGCCCCCTGTGGTTGATGCTCACTTGTGCCCCCTGCAGGTCTAATCTAATGAAACACCTCCAGTGAAGAACATTTGCTTGCATATTACCATTTCCCATGTTTTTATCAAACTTACACCCACAGTGAAAAGCACTTGTTTAGAATTTGTAACAATTGTATGCTGAACTCAGATTACATAAATGTACAGTCAAATTTAAACCAGTAGAAAGCTCAGACTAAGCTGCCCTCTGGTGGTGAGTGTGGGGCAGGACAGGTGAGCAACAATGTGGTCTCTAACACACAGTGTACCACCTCTCTGACAGAACACGGCAGGTAAAAAGGTACAACTGCACAAAATTACAGCACTAATTTAGCTTCTTTAATTATTAATTAAAGTGTTATTATTATTTAGTTTTAAAAATAAGTGTTGAGGGTCTCGGATGGTGTAACGGTCAGAACACTCATCCAGAGAGCAGGTTGCTCTGGCCAGGAGCCCCGCTCGGTGGCAGCGATTGGCTGTCCGCCCCAGAGGGAGAGGGGAGGGACAGCCGGCACGAGCTCGTCCAGAAGCACGAAGGGCATCCCTGTAAGACAGGTGGGCGAGTTCCTTCTCGTAGGAGGCGGATCATTGCCGGCCTTGGGGTATTAGCTTGTCCCGAATTGAGGAAATAGAGGGTACAATTGGCCACCATATTGGGAGAAAATTTTTATAAAAATAAGTGTTTAGCATCAATTTACAGACAATTGAACAATTTTCTGCTATAAAATTGAAAAGCCTTGGATGCTTTAATGATAAAAACTAAACTAATTAGTGATAGGGATGAAAAAATATGTTATCATAATTATGATATGTCCTATAAATTAAGACGGATTCAGATTTGGCAAAAGTGATGAAATTGGAATATTACAACTGAGAATTGTAAAACATACAAAATTTGATACTGTTGGTTGGCCAAAATTGGACTTCTCTGAGATTCTTAAACGGCAAGTGGAGCTACATTTTTTTAAAGAGGCTTTTTCCTGTTTTTGACTTCATGCCATTCAGCTGCACCTTTTTGGAAAACACTTTTGCAAATACTTTTTTTTCCCTTACTTGTTTGTCCGTTTCTCCCTGTGTATTTTTCTTAAGCACTTTTGATAGCTAGGGAAGCGTAGAGTAGGGGAAGCAGTCTGCGGAAGAGAACGCCCTTTTTTTGATCTGCATCGGGAGGAAGTTTAGAACCTATTCTTTCTACTGCTAGGGCTTAATCACACTGTATTATTGATTTGTATTATATCCCTTCGTTGTCATGTGAGTATGTCCACTATCTGTCCTGTGTCATAAATAAATCCTGTAACTCATTGACTCGGAGGAATATTTGTTTGTCGTGTCCCGTTTGGTTCACCACCCGGCTATTGGAGTGCGGGCTTTTTTATGGGTGCGTAACAATACTGATTACACGCAATAAAGAATTTGATGTAAAAGAAAACAACCCTCTGAATTTGGTTATCATTGAATTACCCTATACTCTTCTGCTGCCTCCTGAACTGGTTGCAGTTTGTGGTTTTCATGTTTTTCTGAAGTGTGGCAGGTAACACAGATGAGGGTTTGATCCTCCAAACAGAAGAGTTTGAGTTCCTCATTGTGCAGACTGCAGAGCTCTTCAGATCCTGCTGTAGAGAGACTTCTCTCCTTTAAGGATGAAAAAATATGTCATCATAATTATGATATGTCCTATAAATGAAACGTATTGATAAAACAAAAAATTTAGAACTAAAACTGTTCAAATATAAAAAGTCAATTTGATATTTATTACATGTAATAAATAATTTAATTAAGAAAAACTGTTGTCTTATCAGGGAATTACCTTATACTCTTCTGATGCCTCCTGAACTGGGAGCACTTTGTGGTTTTTATGTTTTTTTGAAGTGTGGCAGATAACACAGATGAGGGCTTGATCCTCCAAACAGAAGAGATTGAGTTTCTCATTGTGCAGTCTGCAGAGCTCTTTAGATCCTGCTGTAGCTCTCAGACTTCTATCCTTTAAGAACGCCTCACAGGTATTCCTCAGAGACAGGTTAGGTTGAAAGATGTCCATAGAAGATATTTTCCTGCAAACTGGGCACTCCTGAGATCCCTTCTGTTCCCAGTACTTCTGCAGACAGGCTTTACAGAGGCTGTGGCTGCACTCCAGGACAACAGGATCCGTGAAGATTTCCTTGCACACAGGACAGGAAAGCTCCACTTGCAGGTGAGAAAATTTGCCCGCCATTCTGTCTCAGTCGGTTTTGAGCTCAGTAATGCAGTCTACTAAAATGGTGGTTTAGTTTCACTTTTAATTACTGCTGTTACTCAAAATGCAGTAAAAAAAAAAAAAAGGGTCCTAAAAACAACTCAAATCCTCCTCACGGATCAGAGGAGCTCCTCTCCCAGGAGAGAAAATCCAGACTTCACCCCTTCTCAATTACACTGATATGGGCCTGTAATGGCTTCTGATCAAAGTCCACAGTTTAGTTGAACCCCACTGACTATTTTACTCCAACTGCTTTTGCTCTTCGTGTATTCTGCTATTTTGTTAGTCACGTGATCCAAGTCTCTACTTTCTCAAAAATATCACCCTTTGAAATAATTGTACACGGCCTCCACTGTAACTAAATCAGTCTTATAGTGAGCACCGTTCTCCCGTTCACGTTAAGACACCTGTACAGTACCTGTGACACGCCTGTAACAGCTTCTGATGAAAGTCTTCAAATTAATTTCACTTTTGCTGGATACTCAAACTGCAGATATAATCTCCATAGATGTTCAAGAATCATGCGGTGTTAGTTCTCCATCTGATCAGCGCGTCGCTCTCCCAGTTTATGCGCTTGATCTGGCCCCCACTCCAACAAAAGCAGTCCCACTGTTGCCACGCCTGAGACACACCTACGAGATTAATGTTCAGGGTTCACTCAAAGATAGAACATATTTTATGATATAAGCTTTATCTTCACTGGAACACTGGGCCGGTTCCAGCTTGTGTTGTGTGGGTGAGCGGGCGGTAGAATGACTTCGTCTGAAGAAGACGTGACTTGTTACAGGGAAGGGGCTCATGCATTTGATTTAGAATGTCTGTCATCTTTAAGGGTAATGAAAGCAATGCATATGACAAAACTGCATGTCATTATGCAAGACAATGCATACAATTCTAAGTGTATCTTTTGAGAAAACTAGGTGATCAAATGAGCAAGTTAATCATAATAGATGTCTCTCCCAATAATCCTCTGAGTTGTTAGTAAAATAATTGTCACATCAAAAAAAAGTTAGATGAACTCCCGAGTCAAATGACTGCTTTAGCAACTTGTTTTCTGTGCATGCCTTCCAGCCTTCATGATTTCATATGACTCTGTTCTTAATTTTCATTTCCACTGCAGCCTATATCCATTTACACTTTGTTTTACATTTTTAAGCATTTAGCAGACACTTATCCAGAGCGACTTACACAGTTTACATACACTCCATTTATACAGCTGGATATTTTATTGATGCAATTCAGGTTAAGTACCTTGCTCATGGGTACAACGGCAGTGCCCCCACCTGGGAGTCGAACCAGCAACCTCTGAGTCACAAACCCAGTTCCCTAACCATTACACTACACTGCCACCCTATATCACTTTTGATGCAAAACCCAGTCGAATCTGTCTGCTCATATTTTGCTTTGATTTCTCTCAGCAATATCATACACAGTGTATCGATCACTTCATTTTGCACACCTTTAGAAGTGTACTTTGCATTTAGTGGCATATTCTTGGTGATCTCTGCTAGTTTGGCACCCTTAGCTAAAGAGTACTCAAAGAGCAAAAATACCAGCGGATACATCATCAGTGGTACTTTCAGTAGTGCCACGGAGAGGGAGTTCAATGACAACAAGAAACTGCACGACTTCACTGATGCATTGTACATAGCACCTGTTCTTTTCGACCCGAGTATTCCCCAACAAGGACAAAATCCTTTCCCCTGTTGTGTGTCTCTGTGTAAATTCTGCCCATGCAGCTGCAGCTAGTGTGTGACACTGACTAGATGCCATGCCATTTTCCAGTTATTTAAACCTCGATTGATAAAGACAGAATCTTTTTCATGTGCGATCCCGAAAACCCGACAAGTGAAACAAAAGCACGCATCGCCTTTGACAGAGTACTCCAGCCACGGTCGGGACTGATACCAACTGGCATTAACGGCTCTCGCTGCCTGACTGGTGAGCATTAAAATCAGCTGTGCTCCTGTAAAGGATCCTATGGCTCCATCAGGTGGCGGCATCGTGCCACATACCTCACTTGGCCCCTCGGTTCACTACTATACACACCAGAGTTGGGCTTGTGGACATTGCTACAATGAACAAATGGCTCAAACTGAGCATTTTTTTTGTAACACGCATCCCAATTCTCTGGTTTGATTGAGCCTTGTCATGGGCGGACTCTGTCTCCGCTGACATCACCTCGCCTCACAGCGAGCGAACAGAGAGACAGTTTGAGTCTATGGTCGTGATGGGTAGCTGCCGAATGCTAAGTGACAAGAACAAGGATGACAACTCCTCCGTTCGTCGTAGCATTTGGCTACACTGAGTTTAATAACATCGACAACGGTGATTAAAGGGTTACTCGCTGCAAAACCTGTGGCACAACCATAAAAGATGCCGCGAACACCACGCCAAATTATTTTGCGCCATTTAAGAACTCACAGACACATTAGTCAGTCTGAAGATATTAGCTCGCTATCTAGCTAGCAGTTAGCTAATGTGGCTAAGTATGTAACAGTAGATGGCTACCGGTAAATTGGATAACGCTAGGTTGCTGAAACTATTTCTAAGAAAAATAGTCTCGACCGTCAATTCTGTACAGCAACAGGTAGCTAATGGACCCAGCGTCATCATGTGATGTTATGGGCTTATCACAGCTAGCTAGATAACGAAGTTAGCTATTATTATTTGGGACGTTAACATCAGCTAGCTAACTTGTATGAATAAATTGGTGATCTGATCAAAAGGATTGTGCTGTGGATAACGTTTTGGCGAACTTCCCTTCCTCGGGCATTTCAGAGAACAGTCCGGTACCCAAAATGAGCAGGTGAGCAGTAACACACCCCTTGTTGCAGTTATCTGCTGTAGAATCAAATCAAATCAAGTTTATTTGTATAGCGCTTTTCACAATAGAATTGTCACAAAACGCTTAACAGAGGGGGAACCCAGGCCTAGACCCCCCCAAAAGCAAGCCTAACGGCAACAGTGGCAAGGAAAAACTCCCTTGGTTGGGAGGAACCAGACTAAAAAGGGGGGGAGCCCATCCTCTTCTGGCCGGCACAGGGTATGTCCAAAAAAAGACCATGTCATGGTCAGTCCAAGGTGGCTCAGGGCTGAAGGACTTTGCCCCTCCTGAGTTAGGCTCACACTTCTCGCAGGATCTAGGGCTCGGGGGCAGGTGCCCCCGAGTCAGAGGCCGAGGCAGAGAAGAGAGCATGCAGTCAGAAAAAGCAGTGCTATAGCCAGTAGCATTATGTAAGAGCAGGGGAGCACAAGCATAGGAACTATACAGATAGCCCCAACAGGTGTAAGCTATGGCAGCATACCTATTAGGAGAGGGACAGAGAAAACACGCAGCCATGAGAGAGTTCCAAACAATCCACACCTGATCAAGGATAACCAGCATAACAGTGGTGGTAACACATTGAGGAGGTGACAGTATGGAAAGTTTCTCACTCCATAAGACACTAGGGCACGGCCTTCTCCATCTCTCCACCTAGACTATGTTTGGCAGTAGGCTAGGCTGAAAAGATATGTTTTTAATCTACACTTAAAAATTTAAACTGTGTCCGAATCCCTAACATGCCTTGGTAAACCATTCCACAACAGAGGAGCTCTAAAAGAGAAGGCTCTACCACCAGCTGTGCTTTTCAAAATTCTAGGGAGAAATAGATGGCCGGCTTCTTGTGAACGAAGCAGTCGTGTCGGTTTATAGGGGGCAATCATTTCGGTCAGATATAAAGGTGCAAGTCCGTTTACTGCTTTAAAAGTTAGCAACAGTACTTTATAATCAGCCCGATATTTAATAGGAAGCCAATGTAGTGATGCTAACACTGGAGTAATGTGCTCATACTTTTTGGATCTAGTCAAAATACGTGCTGCTGTATTCTGTACTAGTTGAAGACTCTTTAGAGAGCTACTAAAGGAGCCGGATAATAAGGCATTACAATAGTCTAGCCTCGATGCGGCAAAAGCATGCAACAAGGTTTTAGCATCCTCTAATGACAGAATGTGCCGAATTTTAGCTATGTTTCTTAGGTGAAAGAAAGCTACTCTGGAAGTGTTTTTAATATGAGTGTCAAATGTAAGGTCCTGATCAATAATAAAACCAAGGTTCTTAACCATAAGACTTGATGTAACTATGCAATCACCTGCATTTAACTGCAGATCCAACTTGTTCCTTAATTTTTTGGGGCCCAAAACCATCATCTCTGTTTTATCTGAATTTAAAAGCAGGAAATGTACTGTCATCCAGTTCTTTATATCAGAGATACAAGCCTCTAATTGAGTGAGTTTAAGTGTTTCACCTGGTTTCATTGATATGTACAGCTGTGTATCATCTGCATAGCAATGGAAATTCACACCATGTTTACGAATAACATTACCCAGTGGTAGCAAGTATAATTACTGTAATGGTCCCAGCACTGAGCCTTGTGGAATACCATATTTAACCTGAGAGTAGTCAGATAACTCTTGATCTAATTGCACAAATTGAAACCGGTCTAATAAGTATGATTTAAACCATGAGAGTGCCCGTCCACGCAAACCAACCAGGTTTTCTAGCCTATGAAGGAGAATCTGGTGGTCAGTAGTGTCAAAAGCAGCACTTATGTCAAGGAGCACTAGAATAGAAACACAACCAGCGTCCAATGCTAACAGTAAGTCATTTACAACTTTAATAAGTGCTGTCTCAGTGCTATGGTTTGGTCTAAAACCTGATTGTAGTGTTTCATACAGATTATTCGTTTTTAGGAAAGCAGTTAATTGTTGAGCTACAGATTTCTCTAAAATTTTTGACAAAAAGGGCAGATTAGTTCTTCAGATTAACAGGATCAAGATTTGGTTTCTTTAGAAGAGGCTTGATTACTGCCACTTTTAAAGACCTAGGTATGCAACCCAATAATAGGGATGTATTTATGATATCTAACATGGGCTGGCCTAGCACAGGCAAAAGCTCTTTAATAAGCTTTGTTGGTATGGGGTCTAACAGACATGTAGATGATTTGGAGGACATAACCAGTTTACTGAATTTGTCCAGATCCAAGGGAGTGAAAAACTCAAGGGTCTCTACGCAACCCTGCTCCTGATAGCCCTGTGCTATCTCGGGAGTTGGAGTGCTAGATATTGGAGTCATTTTCATAATTTGTTCTCTGATTGTCTCAATCTTATCAGTAAACGAGTTCATAAAGTCATTGGAATTATAGTTAGAAGGATAACTGATGGAAACTGAAGACTGTTTTTTTGTCAGTTTAGCTACCGTGTTAAATATAAATCTTGGGTTGTTTTTATTCTGGTCAATTAATTTTGAGAAGTACGATGACCTAGCTGTAGTAAGGGCGTGCTTGTATTCTATGAGGCTGTCCTTCCAAGCAGAGCGAAAAACCTCTAAATTGGTAGAGCGCCATCTGCGTTCTAATTTCCTGGAAACTTGTTTAAGGGCACGGGTATGGTCAGTAAACCAGGGTGCAAGTTTCTTCTCACTGCATTTTTTCCTCTTGAGGGGTGCGACCGCATCAAGTGTATTCCGTAAAATGTGATTTAGCGCATCTGTTTGATGATCAATTGACAAAAAGCTATTTGGGTCCTGCCTTGATACTAAGGATTCGGGAAGTAAGTTTATAAATTTTGAAGCCGTCAATGAATTTATAGAGCAGCTGGAATAGTATCTAGGTTCCGATTTAATAGGAATATTTACCTGAATTTCAAAAGTAATCAAAAAGTGATCCGATAGTACAGGATTATGGGGAGACACAATGATATTCTCGACATCGATACCATAGGATAAGACTAAATCTAAGGTATGATTGTGGCGGTGGGTTGGTTCAGATATATTTAGAATAAAACCAACAGAGTCAATAATAGCTGCAAAAGCCAGTCCTAAAGGGTCACTGTCATTATCAACATGTATGTTGAAATCTCCGACAATCACAACTTTATCTGCCATAGTTGCCAAGCTCGATAAAAACTCTGCAAACTCAGAAATAAAGACAGTATACGGTCCAGGTGGTCTATAAATAGTTATTAAGAGGAAGGATTGCACTGAGGTAACTAGATCTTTTGACCGTCCAGAAAGCATAGCAAGCGATTCAAAAGAGGAGAACTTATCCCCACATTTAGGTGTAAAACTAAATTTTGTCGAAAAAATCACAGCAACACCGCCGCCTCTACCGGACAGACGCGGCGCTTGGCAGCTGGCATAACCATCAGGGGATGCCTCATTAAGTGCACTGTATTCGTAAGGCCTAAGCCAGGTTTCAGTGAAACTAATCAGGTCAGGTATAAATACGATTATGTACACAAATGCCACGACAGCCAGTGTGCTCAGATAGCTTTTTACTTCTAAAACCATTTCCAAAACGAGGGACAGACACAGTCTCAATAGCTAAGCTAGTCACAGGTTTTGGAAGCTAGCAGACAGTGGTTTAGGACCAGAAGTCTGCTGCCTGGCTAGCGCTCTGAGAGGTCATACATTTTGCGAATTTATACTACGGGAAAAATTTCTAGATAATAGAAGAGCACCTCTCCAGTTCGGATGGAGTCCGTCTCTCTTCAGTAAGCCAGGCTTTCCCCAAAAAGTGGGCCAATTGTTTATGAAGCCCAAGTCGTTGTCAGTACACCAGTTAGCCATCCAGCGATTTAGCGACGTGAGTCTACTGTAGACTTCGTCACTCCTACGGGCTGGGATAGGGCCAGAGATAATTACTTCCCGACTGAGTGTTTTGTTTGTTTTGTTTGTAGAAGAGGCCTTGTTTCACACATGGCACACATTTCCATAGCAGGTTATTCCATCCAGAAGAAACAGACAAGCATCGCCTTGTTTAAATGATTTAATACACTTTCCCCCGTGTCTTATTGACTAGCAGAGTCTACTCTTGGTCTTGCAGGGGAAACTTCCACCCTGCCAGCTTGAGGCAGTAGCAGTCAGAGGGAGTTGCTGGTGATGAACTTTGACCTTGACGGGGGGTGAAATCTGCAGACAACCCCACAGTGGATTGCTGCATCTGAGCTGGGTCTGCGGACAAGGTAGGCCTCCTCATCCCCCACACTAGAGTATCCCCAACGGCCGTGTTGGGCTGAGACTCTGCCTTTAAGGTGTTAAGTTGCCGTCCCCCTCTTTGTGTTGATTTTATGACATCGCAATTTTAAGTGTGGCAGACAAGACTGTTGTGCATTTCCCCAGTGGAACAACGTGCAACAGTCTTGGAAAATTGTGATGTGATAAAATGTACAGAAAGAAGACGGGGGAGGCAACTGAACATCTTAAAGGCAGAGTCTCAGCCCAACACGGCCGGGTGGTGACCCTGGGACCCCAATAAACAATTATTACCCCCCCAAAAAAATTGAAATGTAAAACTCAGTAGTGGCATAAGCCCAGTTTTCAGCTCTGCAAAGTTTCGGAGGGGACCGCAGCGTCCACACCCCCTTCTTTCACGGCACTCACACATCTCCCCCCACCCTGGGGACCTCCTATTGCTCAGGACGGGAACATGGATTTGAACTGTCAACCTTCTGCATCGTAATCTGGAGCTCTACCACCTGCACCACAGAGTCCTTCACAAGCATCTTCTGTCTTTCAGCCAACTTAAACGCTACACCTGACAAAATCTGAGCAAAGAGAAAGGAGGCAGTCGGGGGCTTGAACTCCAAACATCAGCTTTAGGAGACAGCTATCATTCTCCTGCACCATGGCTCCTTTACCTGTGTTCGCTGCTCCTTCTCATGTATTATAGGGAATTAAGGCCAGACCTTATAAAAACAAGATAAAGAAAATGGAAGTGACGGGGCTTGAACCCCAAACATCAGCTTCAGGAGACAGCTGTAATTCTCCTGCACCACAGCCCCTTCTGCTCTTTGGCATGTCTAACAGTGAAGGTAAGGCGAGACCTCATATACACAACATAAATAGAAGGGAAGTGTTGGGGCTTGAACACCAAACATCAGCTTTGGGAGAGGGCGATCATTCACCTACACCACAATCATCTCCTTCCTGCTCTCTGTCTCTTAGCAAGGTTAAGGCCAGACCTCATGAACGCAAGTAAAATAGAACAGAAAGGCCAGGGATAGAACCCAGTACTTGCAGGTCAAAAAATAGAGATCATAACCCACACCACATCATCTCCACACATGAGAATACGTAACAGCAAATTTAAGGCGAGACCTCATAAATACAAGATTTAAAAAAACAGGGAGTCTGGGCTCAATCTCCAAACTTTGACTCCATGAAACAGCGACCATTCCCCCACACCAAGAGCACCTCAGGTTTTTTGTGTATCACATAGTGAAGTTAAGGTGAGACCTCATTAATGTAAGAAAAACAGAATGGAAGGGTTGGGGTTTCAAACCCAGTCCCTCTGGTTTGGGTGACCAAGAGCATTCTCCCCCACTATTTCCCGGATTATAGAAAAAGTAAGATGAGACCTCATAAACACAAGAGAAGGAGAACAGAAGCACCTGGGCTCTAACCCCGAACGTCAGCCTGGGGAGACGGTGCTCATTCACCCATGGCACAGCCGTCTCAAAGATAAGGCGAGAGGACACTAACGCAAGACAAACATAAAGGAAGTTCCGGCGCTTGAACCTCCAACATTCATCAATGCCACAGGTATCTCTGCTCTTTCAGGTTTCTCATAGCGAAGTTAAGGTGAGACCTCATAAATGCAATAAAAGCAGAAACAAGGTGCTGGGGCTTGAACCCCTAACTAAAGCTTGAGGATACAGTAATCATTCCCCCACACCACAGCCAGGTCCTCTCTGTTACGTGTCTTAGAGCGAAGTGAATGGCAGTGAAGTCAATTCCTCGACACCAACAACAACTTATTTGTGATTTTATGCAAGGCAGCAGACAAATGGTGAGTAAGATTTTGTAAAAGCTGGAAATGGATAACATGAAAATGATGACTATAAAATGGAAGTATCCTTAAGAGTGACCGATGCTCTAAAGTTTAATGACGATCAAATCAAAAGATGAATGAAATGCTTTGTGACTGTAAAGACAAGTGTATTATGGACCCTTATAGGAGACCCTTTTTGTAACCCTTAGCATGTGTGATACTTAGTACGTGTGTGTGTATGTAGAATTGACTAACTGTTTACTACTAAAAGCAGATTCAAAAATGCAAAAACAGGCAGTCACCCAAAAAACGGGTCATACACAAGAATACAGTACTATCTCTCCAACTCAACCACTCCTCTCACACAACCAACACTTCTCCTCCTACCCCCCACACTCTGCTCAGGTGTGGGAACTCTTTAATTAGGCCTTAACCAGGTGATTGAAGCCAGGTGTGGGCACTCTTTAATTAAGCCTTAACCATGTGATTGAAGCCAGGTGTGGGAACTCTTTAATTAGGCCTTAATCAGGTGATTGAAGCCAGGTGTGGGAACTCTTTAATTAAGCCTTAACCTGGTGATTGAAGCCAGGTGTGGGAACTCTTTAATTGGGCCTTAACCAGGTGATTGAAGCCAGGTGTGGGCACTCTTTAATTAAGCCTTAACCAGGTGATTTAAGCCAGGTGTGGGAACTCTTTAATTAAGCCTTAACCAGGTGATTGAAGCCAGGTGTGGGAACTCTTTAATTGGGCCTTAACCAGGTGATTGAAGCCAGGTGTGGGAACTCTTTAATTAAGCCTTAACCTGGTGATTGAAGCCAGGTGTGGGCACTCTTTAATTAGGCCTTAACCAGGTGATTTAAGCCAGGTGTGGGCACGTGGCTTGGTTCCAGTGGAAAGGGGGGGAGCCATTGGGAGATGAAGTTCACTCTGTGTCCTGGAGCTTCTTCACCAATCAAAACACAGCACACCAGTAGCAGTAAAAACAAAATACTTCTCTTTAATATCTGCAGCAAGAACATTAGGACATGATACAAGGTATTTCTGAATTACCAAATTAATTCAGGTGGACCAGGGTTCAAGTCCCCGTCTTTCAGTTTGTCCACTTGTTTGGGCTTTTTTCCAATTGGTGCTCAAAAGCGGAGGTTCATCTGTGATGGGCAAGCAGTGTTCCTCACTATTTAATTAGCTCACGTAGTTATGGTACCTCTCTCCCGTCAGAACGATCTGGGCTCAAATCCCTGCTTTGCTAAATATGGAATGCTTTTTCAGCAAAGCAGAGCCTTGAACCCAGATCTTTCTGACAGGAGACAGGACACATGGATTCAAACCACCCACCTCCAGCATCATAATCTGGAGCTTTACCCTCTGTGCTGGAGAGACTTGGGCATCAGGAGACAGAGATCATTCACAATCGCCACCACCATCTCTACTCTACTATACGTGCCATAGCGAATTTAAGGTGAGACCTTGTAAACGCAAGAGAAACAGAAGGGAAGAGCAGGCGTTTGAACCCAGGATGTACAGGTCAGGAGATGGAGATCATAAGCCTGTGCCACATCATCATCTCCACACATTGGCACGTCTAACAGGAAACTTAAGGCCAGACCTCAGAAGTGCCGGGGCTCAATCCATCATTCGCCTGTGCCACAGACATCTCTCTTTCAAGTGTCTTATAGTGATGTTAAAGTGAAACCTCATTAAGATACACTATATGGCCAAAAGTCAGTGGACACCCTACTAATTATTGAGTTCAGGTGTTTCAGCCACACCCATTGCCAACAGGTGCATAAAATCCAGCACATAGCCACAGACAAACATTTCGAATTCAGAATGGTTTGTAAAGAGCTCAGTGACTTTAAACGCGGCACTGTCATAGGATGCCACCTTTGCCACAAGTCAGTTTGTGAAATTTCTGCCCTACTAGATGTGCCCCTGCACATAGCCCTGATCTCAACCCCATTGAACACCTTTGGGAGGAATTAGAACGCCGATTGCAAGCCAGGCCTTCTCGTCCAACATCAGTGCCTGACCTCACAGATGCTCTTTTGGCTGAATGGGCACAAATTCCCACAGACACACTCCAAAATCTTGTGCAAAGCCTTCCCAGAAGATTGGCAGCTGTCATAGCCGCAAAGGGGGGTCCAACTCCATATTAATGGCCATGGTTTTAGAATGGGATGTCCAACAAGCTCATATAGGTGTGATGGTCAGGTGTCCACTGACTTTTGGCCATATAGTGTAAGAAATACAGACGGGCCGGCGATCAAGGCCAGTACCTCCAGGACGGGAGACCGAGAGCATTCTCCACCACCCTTCCCTTAGCTGTGGTGTAGTGTAATTAAGGTAGGACTTCATAAACGCAAGTGCTAAGCCTCTAACCTCAAACATCAGCTTCAGGAGACAGCGATCATTCCCCCGCTACACAGGCATCTGCCCGGTGTTTCTGTGTTTCATAGCAAAGGTAAGGTGAGACCTCATAAACGCAAGATAAATAGAAACCCCAGGGATTGAACCCAGTTCAAGTTCAAGTTTCATTTGTCATATGTATAGGTACAAGTACACAGTACAACAAAATTCTTACTTGCTGTGCTCAATGTCAATAAAAAAGAATTAAAAGTCAAATAATAAAAACAGTACAAGAATTAAAGAGAGCACAATAATAAATGATCTAAAAACGTACAAAAAAAGAGGGGGATGCTTTTAAAGTGCAAAAGTGACGTAGTGCAATGAAGCTTCAAGTGTAGGCACGTGTCTCTAATCCGTGCAGTCTGCAAGACTATGGGGGAGAGGGGAGATCAGGATGAGGACAGTTTAGGAGCCTGATGGCTGTGGGGTAGAAAGTGTCTCTGAATCTGGTGGTCCAGGTCTTTATACTCCTGTATGGTTTCCCTGATGGCAAGAGCGTGAGCAGTCCTTGGTTAGGGTGGGTGGGGTCATGGATAATGTTGTTGGCCCTGTTGATGACACGTGTGGTGTAGATGTCCCCCATGGATGGGAGTGGCCCTCTGATGAACCCAGCACCTCAAGCTTGGGAGATGGAGATCATAAGCCCACATCAGGGCCATTTCATATCACTTTTGTGTCTCATAGCAAAGATAAGGAGAGACCTCATTAACGTAAGCGGCCGAGAGCATTCTCCCCCACCACTCCTTTTATATTATAGCACAATGAAGGCAGGACCTCATAAACACATGAATGCAAGAGAAACAGAAAGCAACCCCAGCACTTTGAACCCTCGAGCCACTCTACAGCACTGGGATCAGCCACTCATCCATCATGGGTAACTCCACAATCAAATATTGCTTGTAATGCTTGAGAAGGCCCCTACATGGCACCATTGTAAGCTAATTGCAGGTTTTCTGTGACCCCAGTAGAGGTTGTTTTTCTTTTCCCCTCAGTGTTAAAACCTAATTTACCTACTAAAACCTGAATAACTTTCTTATTAGATTCCTTGATGTTTGGGGCACAAAAGAACAAAAACAATTAAAGAAGTGCTGGCCTATTTCCCCTGTATGTTTGAGTTCAGTGATCAGTGAGTCTTTCTCAGTGATTCTTTCTCTATCCCACCATTCACCTGCACTTGTTTGTAAATGGCGCTATACAAACAAAATGTTGATTGATTGGGTGATTGAGTGTAAAACGCTTGCAGTAGGAAAAACACTGAAAGGAAAGCCAGTGTGAACTGAGGCCGTGCAAAAAGACTTGGTCCTGAGGGAACCCTGTCATGACGCACGTCTCAACCTGCTGAGGTGAAAGTGCACTCCCGCCATCGTCACAGCTAACGCGCACGCTGTGGTCTCCACCAGTGTGCCAGACCCTGTACGTCCTGCAGGTGTACGGGGCCTCAGGTGGGGAATGTGCCCCCACCCTGCCGGACCCGTCTCACGCACAGAGTGGCGGAATGTGCCACGCACACGAGCGGTGAATCTGGGCCGGGGCCGGCACGTGAGGCTGGCAGGGGTGAAGAATGCGTCAGCCGTTTCACACCAACACTTCCTCCTGTAGCCCCCGCTCCTCAGCGACGCAGTCATACACACATGTGAGGTTCCTCTTCTCTCTTCCTTATCCTTACTGCAGGGTCAGGAATCTCCAGCCTCCAGACTGAAGTGAGAGGGAGGCAACGCCCAAACACTGGGAGGTTTCTACAGCAGAATCAGCAAACCCACTCTACAGCAGAGACCAGCAAACTCACTCTACAGCAGAGACCAGCAAGCTCACTACAGCAGAGACCAGCAAACCCACTCTACAGCAGAGACCAGCAAACTCACTCTACAGCAGAGACCAGCAAACTCACTCTACAGCAGGGAGCAGCAAACTCACTCTACAGCAGGGACCAGCAAACTCACTCTACAGCAGACACCAGCAAACTCACTCTACAGCAGGGACCAGCAAACTCACTCTACAGCAGAGACCAGCAAACTCACTCTACAGCAGGAACCAGCAAACTCACTCTACAGCAGGAACCAGCAAACTCACTCTACAGCAGGGACCAGCAAACTCACTCTACAGCAGGGACCAGCAAACTCACTCTACAGCAGGGACCAGCAAACTCACTCTACAGCAGGGACCAGCAAACTCACTCTACAGCAGAGACCAGCAAACTCACTCTACAGCAGAGACCAGCAATCTCACTCTACAGCAGAGACCAGCAAACTCACTCTACAGCAGGGAACCTCCTCAATTAAATGTTTAACGTTTGACACCTTAATCCAACACCCACTACAGGCTGCTCTAAAGTAGCTATTTAACACTAGTACATAGGAGCAATTCTAATTCATGATGTCATGATGTTATGGCTCAATAATGTAAAATGTAGCTATTCAGTACAATATAAGTAGTCTAATAATTACAATGATCACAATATTATTAGGGATGTGTAAACCAGGCAAGGTTTCTTAAATGTATAAGATCTCTGGAACTCATTCAAGGACCGGACCCCAGTTTGGGCACCCCCTGCTCAATGGAACGCCCCTCTTTTCTCTCTGCAGAAGAAGAGCCTCATCGCTGCCCCCTAGCAACAACATCACATCACTGCAGCCTGCAGCATCCATCAGGAGTCCGTCTGCTCTCTCCGCACGGCTGACCCACGCAACCAGACCTTTCTTTTCTTTTCTTTATCATTTCAGTTGTTAAACTGCTGCTTCTTTGTGATTCATTGGTGGGCCACAAAAAACAATCCTACACACCGCCACCTGGTGTTCTGGAGTGTGGAACAGATTAAGGGTCCTGATTGTAATTCCTTAGCCAGTTACAAACAGAAATGGCAAAAACTGACCGACAGTGCCCCACTAAGATAAGAGCAATTTATGCCTCACAAAGTGAACCCTTACACCAATGCCCCACCCCACACTCCATTCATCCACATATGTTCTAAAAAATATTAAATATGCTTGACAGTTTTGGTGTCAAACTGCAGAAAATGTCTGCAGTGTACTGTGATAAATCCACCAGCGCAAAAAGACAAACAGAGCCCCACTGACACTGACCTGACCTCAAGGTGAAGTGTAGCGGAGTGACAAGCTGGTGCCAGAGTTACACATTTACACATTGCCTTATTTCTTCACAGGGAACAATATTTATGTATGAATGATCTTTGTACAGTCCTCTGCACAGACCAACAATCAGAGCTGAAGGTTGGAAACTATAACCAGGAAGAGCCCATGCAATTGCGGATGAACCCTTTTGCCAAAAATGATCAATGTTATACTTGACAATTCTGTTACCATGCATGAACACTTATGATTATTCAACATTTAGTAATAATGTTTTCTTCCTTGAACTCTGGCAATAAAATCTCAAATAAATTAAATTACATTTTGGATTCCAACAACTGAGATTGTTCTAATTAAGGGCCCCAATGAAAGAAACATTTTTTTTAACTTTTTTATTTTCTTTAATTTGGGTTTATTACAAAAAGGGTAATACAGCACTGCAGCAAAACCTTGAGTGTGTCCTGGTCTGTCTGTATGTCCATTACAATTTGTATTGCTGATGAACCCATCCTGACATAATTCCCATTAAATCCCATATAATGTAGGACTGGCCACAGATGGGCCCATTCTAAATGGTCAAAAGAGAGAGCAGAGACAAGAATGAGAAATACATGATTTATAAAATAGCTCTTAAAAAACTGTGTGTTAGAGACGCCTTCAGTGGACAGATCTGGAGAGGAGAATAACCTGACCAGCCAAGCCTGAAGAATGGAAACAGCCTCTCAGTGAACGAGTGTTTAAAGGTGTAGAGAGGAGTGTTGTCACTGGGGTCAGAGAATGACAGCTTGCCCCTGTCCCAGTCCAGCCTCACTCTGATCCTCTGGGGTTTCCTCTTCACAATGAGGCCTATACGTGAGGAGGTCACGACTGTGTATTCCCCATCGATCTGCATTATACTCCACACTCCTGTTTCTGACCTCAGAGAGAGGTGCCCTTTCCTACTGAAGGACTCTTTAGCCACACCCACCATCCAGCAATGGACATCCCCCATTTCAACATCCCAGCAGTGTCTCCCTGAGCTGAATCCCTCAGAGCCCAGCACACAATACCCCCAATCAAACCTCTCTGGATTATCAGGAACCTGTTGTCTCTCATGTCTGCGTCTCACACTGGTCAGATCCTCAGACAGGGAGAGAATGGGATGTGCTGTGTTTGGGTCCAGAGTCACAGGAGCTGAAGGTGCAGAGAATGAGACATCAGCACTGATCTGCACAAAGGGATACTGTCACACACAATGGACTCTTATTTATATAAACTGGGTTTCAGAATAACTACCATTATAATGCCAAATTCATGTATAGTGGCTTCTCTTAACAAAAAACTATTTCAGCCACCGTCCAAGTCGGAGCGGGGTTCCTGACGCACAAATCCTCCACAATCCAGAAAATAACAAGCAGAGATCCAGCGGTAAAATTCCAACAAAGGTTGCATTTATTTGCGTTCAAACTAAATATATTCTCTGCAGTTTCAACAGAAATCCAATACGATTAATCCAATAAAACAATACCTTTTGTTTGCGTGAGTGAGTGTGTGGTCAAAAACTGTTTCGCTCCCCGTCTGACTAGGACTCTCTCCAGGTGAGCCGCATTTCATTGATTACCCAGATTTGTATACTAACAGGATTAACTGAATAGGGAGCCATCCAGAGGTCCGCGTAAGATAACTAAGGTAAGTAATATACACATAATTCCATATCCTATAGAATGCATCAAACCATAACTACGGTAAGTGATTCATATAAACATATTGTTTGATACTTGTTTACATTCATATTTTTATGTTCCTTTTCCACAGGTCAAATTAACCAAATCAACTTAAAGGTCAATTGTGGCTCCAACATCATGTGTGAGAGAAATGCCAGTATGAAAAGCTAGGAATATTTCATAAGTCTTCAAAAGTTCTATAATCACTGGAAGAAGGAACAAAGCCTGTCAGTATTTGTGTAGCTCCTGTCCTTCCCCTTAAATACAGTAATCACTCTTAAAGCAGCATCTTATTATGAGCACCAGTGAGATTAAGGACTGGTGCTCAGTCTCTCCACTCCAGGGCTCACAGACAGGACCAATATGACTCTGACTGGGTTTATCAGCTTGTGGAGAGGATGCTGAAGATTCTCTCTGTACAGTGAGAATGTGGAACTCCCTGCCCCCAGTACTCACTGTATTGAACAGTCCCCAGCATCTTCTCCCACACTCTGTACTTCAGATTGCCCAGGTGCTTGGCCACATCAACCAGCGCTCCTGAGACCTTCTCTGGATCCTGCAGTGTGCACTGGGCTCTGCAATAATATTCAGGAGTTACTTGTGCTGTGGGGTGGGGTTCATTACAATAGAAGATTATCAGCACCAACATGAGATCTTCATTCTGTAAGGAAATGGCTCCATCCCTCCCAGCGTTGTGCCACACAGCCCCACTGGCTGCCAGATATGAAGCAGCCCAACCCCACTGAGGGACACACATTCACAGGAGCGTGGGGGGAAGGGGGATTTATATTAGATGGGAAATATCTATTCATCATTGATGACATATTTTATAGGGTTCCCTCTAAATATATTTATTAATATACAGTATGTAGTTATTTCACCATTCCCCATTTGTCTTTTCAGTTTGAATGAAATATGGCATTTTTCTGTGAGAAGACATTCCATATTATTCCATATAAAAATTCCTAAAAATTAAGGAACAAGTTGGATCTGCAGTTAAATGCAGGTGATTGCCTGGTTGCATCAAGTCTAATGGTCAAGAACCTTGGTTTTATTATTGATCAGGATCTTACATTTGACGCTCATATTAAAAACACTTCCAGAGTGGCCTTCTTTCACCTAAAATTAGGCACTTTCTGTCATTAGAGGATGAAAAAACCTTGATGCATGCTTTTGTTGCATCAAGGCTAGACTATATAACTAAAGCTAATGCCTTATTATCTGGCTGCTCTAGTGGCTCTCTTAAGAAATCTTCAACTAGTACAGAATACAGCGGCATGTATTTTGACTAGTATGAGACTAGTATTTAGAAGTATGAGCACTTGTTAGCATTACTCCTGTGTTAGCATCGCTACATTGGCTTCCTGTTAAATACGGGCTGATTATAAAGTACTGCTGCTAACTTTTAAAGCACCTATATATCGGACCGACATGATTGCCCCAAGAAGCCGGCCATCTATTACTCCCTAGAATTTTGCACAGCTGGTGGTAGTCTTCTCTTATAGAGCTCCTCTGTTATGGAACAGTTTACCAAAACATGTTAGGGATTCGGACACAGTTTCAATTTTTAAGTCTAGATTAAAAACATATATTTTCAGCCTAGCCTACTGCCAAACATGCACTACTGGTCAAAAGTTTTAGAACACCCCCATTTCCTAACCTGAAATGGTACAAAGTTAAGCGGTAAACTGCCAGAGGTCCAAAAAAAAATGTAGGTTACCAAAAACTGAAAAATAATGTAAAATTCAGAATTATTAAAAAAGGCCCTTTTCAGGGAACAAGTAATGGGTTAACGTGGGTTAACAGTCACTCTGTGCAAATCACCGACTCTGGATCCAGCAAAAGAGCCCCAGAACATCAAGCTTCCTCCTCCATGTTTGACAGTTGGTGTCACACACTGAGGAACTATCCTTTCGCCTACTCGACGGCCTACTAAGACCCTGCGTGATGAACCGAAGATTTCAAGACCTTCTTCCAGTCTTCAGTAGTCCACTGGCGGTGCTTCATGGCCCAGGCAAGCCTCTTTTTCTTATTTTGCTATCTTAGCAATGGCTTTCTTATTGCCACTCAACCTGTCAAAACTGCAGATCGAAGTCTTCTCTTCACAGTTGAACCTGAGACTTCCTTACCAGTGTTAAGCTGTGCTTGAAGCTGTTGTCCTGTGAGCCGCCTATCACGCAAGCTGTTGACTCTCAGAAACTTGTCTTCTGATTTTGTTGTGGCTTTGGGTCTGCCAGACCTCTTCCTGACAGAATTTCCTCCAGTTTCCATGTGCCTTCATTGCCCAAAAATGTACATTATTTTTCAGTTTTTGGTAACCTAAACCTCTGGCAGTTTACCGCTTACCTTTATCTCATTTCAGGTTATTCACTGGACTGCTTAAATTTGAGTAAAAACTGGAAAATGGGGGTGCTCTAAAACTTTTGACCGGTAGTGTAGTCTACGTGAAGAGATAGAGAAGGCCATGCCCTAGTGTCTTATTGAGTGAGAAACTTTCCATACTGTCACCTCCTCAACGTGTCACCACCACTGTTAAGCTGGTTATCCTTGATCAGGTGTGGATGGTTTGGAACTCTCTCATGGCTGCGTGTTTTCTCTGTCCCTCTCCTAATAGGTATGCTGCCATAGCTTACACCTGTCGGAGCTATCTGTATATTTCCTATGCTTGTGCTCCCCTGCTCTTACATAATGCTACTGGCTATAGCACTGCTTCTTTTCTGACTGCATGTTCTCTTCTCTGCCTCGGCCTCTGATCCTGCGAGAAGTGTGAGCTGCCCCCTCAACCATCACCCCCACGCCTACCCCAGTCCCTGGATCTGGACCCCCTTCACCTGGTTTAGCCCCCCACTGACTACCTAACTCAGAGGCACAAAGTCAGCCAGCCCTGCGTCACCTTTGGACTGACCATGATACAGTCTTTTTTGGACACACCCTGTGCCGGGCAGAGAAGGATATAAATAAATGTGATTTGATTTGATATATGTCATTGATAGTTTATTAGCATTGTCGCATTCTACTTTTGATATTGAACCTGATGAGACAGACATGAGGCTGGAGTTTACATACCTTTTCACTGTATCCTTGTAGCTCTGAAATAGAGTGAAGTATTATAACTGTAGCCCAAACTCAATCCATTAATATTGTATGAATAACTATATTAATATCTGACTTTTAATTGATAAATATGATTTATATGGAAATATGACAAACAAAATGTACTTATAAAGGTTAGCATCACATTTTCCTAAATCTGTAAATAGGAAAGCACAATTTTAATGGAAATATACTCGTCTATAAAGGTTCTTGTAATAATATTTGAAAATATACATGAATATATGGATTAAAGAATAATGTATTAAATCAATGAATGTGTGTTAACAATGATGCCTGTTTATAGAGATTCCTACAGCCAGAGTGAACAGGTCTTACCTGCAGGAATGAGACGTCTTCAGCTCCCAGCTCCTGTTCTATGGCTCTGATTTGTTCTGAAAGGGAGGATATCTCTTCTGTCATCTTCTCAATCTTCTCCTTCATCATCTGACTCTTCTGCTCCTCTTCCTCCCTCAGGGCAGATATCCTGGCTGCCTCTTCATCTTTTAGGAACTGCTGAAGTTTCTCAAACTCCATCTTTATCTGCCTCTCTGTGCGCTGGGCCTGGCTCTGGAATAAACATTATTCACCATCATTTCAGCACAATCCAATGCTGCATTTTCAACACTGTGATTTAAAGGCATCAGTTCAGTACCTTGATGTGCTCTGCTGTTTGATCACAGATTAGTTTCACTTCATTAAAGGCTTTCAGCTTCTCTTGCAGTGGTGCCAGTACAGTCCTGAGTTTCTCCTGGAATGAAATGAGTCCACACTTTACTTAGGAAACAGACCGACAGTAAACTTCACTGCCTGCACAGACAGCACAAGAGCCCCTGCTCAGACAGAGGGGAGCCAGAATGGAGACTCAGGTCCCAGCTTGTGTCTCTGATTAAGACTCACTGCAGGGGTCTGTGTTCCTTAGAGAAATGAGGGATCTACAGCGCCCCTTATTGGCCTTACTGACCTCTGCACCTGCGCCCCCTGTGGTTGATGCTCACTTGTGCCCCCTGCAGGTCTAATCTAGAAACACCTCCAGTTAAGAACATCTGCTGGCACATTACCATTTCCCATGTTTTTATAACACTTAGTCCAAATTCTGTAATGGTACAATAAATATATGATGGTTATTTTCAACAGCCTTAAAAATCATATTCCTCTGAACACCCACAGTGAAAGGGACTTGTTTAGTATTTATAACAATTGTATGCTCAACTCAGATTACATAATATACGCCATTTAGCAGACGCTTTTATCCAAAGCCACATAAATGTCAGTAAAATTTAAACCAGTGGAAAGCTCAGAGTATGCCTAGGACAAAGAGGTATGGCGTCTGGTGATTGAAAACTCGGTGGAGTTTTTGTTTCAAATTTGATTAAACAGATCTCCATAAAATAAAAAGTTATGTTTAATATTGGTGAGGCAACTTTGTGTATCCAGCTGCCCTCTGGTGGTGAGTGTGGGACAGGACAGGTGAGCAACAATGTGGTCTCTGACACACAGTGCAGCACCTCTCTGACAGAACACGGCAGGTAAAAAGGTGCGACTGCACACAATTACAGCACTAATTTAGTTTCTTTAATTATGAATGAATGTGTCATTATTTTAGTGTCAAAAATAAGTGTTTAGTGTCAATTTACAATTTAATAATTTTTTGCTTTAAATTGAAAAACATTTATCCTTGGATATGTTCATGATAAAAACTAAAATAATTAGTGACAAGTGATAGGGATGAAAAAAAGAATAATAATTATGATATGTCCTATAAATTAAAACATACTGATAAGACTGAATCTGACTGATAAGAGTTTTCTCCATTTGGCAAAAGTGAGGAAATTGGTGAAGACCAAGGAACCAGGGTGCAAAATACACTGAATAGGTTGAAGATCATGGAAAATTACCCAGTTTGCAATATAATATCCACTGGAATGTGGAATACATGTTTTATGGTTTACAGTATTTATAATACATATTGATATATTTTGCCAGTAATCATTTAAACCAAGGCTTCCCAGACTTGGTCCTGGACTCGCCTGTGTGAGCTGGGTTTCACTCCAACTGAAAGCACAATGTCCAAGTTCAATGGGCTGTTCTGATAGCGTATCTTTAGTCTGTAGTGACACATTAACAATGACCTGCCCTCTAAGACCACATTGTGTCAGACACACATATCTGAGTCATGAACTTTGACCCCTACTCTACCATGCTGTCCACTGATCACAGCTGAAAAGCTGAACTTTTTAAGGATTTTATTTATTTGGAATCTCAAAGAATTTACAACTGGAAATTTTAAAACTTGATACTTATTACGCGCAATGAAGAATTTTATTTTTAAAAAACAGAAACTCTGTTCTGTTATCAAAGAATTACCTTATACTCTTCTGCTGCCTCCTGAACTGGTCGCAGTTTGTGATTTTCATGTTTTTTTGAAGTTTGGCAGATAGCACAGATGGGTATTTGATCCTCCAAACAGAAGAGTTTGAGTTTCTCACTGTGCAGACTGCAGAGCTCTTCAGATCCTGCTGTATCTCTCTGACTTCTCTCCTTTAAGAACGCCTCACAGGTATTCCTCAGAGTAAGGTTACAGGGAGGCTGATCCATAGATGATTTTTTCCTGCAAACTGGGCACTCCCGAGATCCCTTCTGTTCCCAGTACTTCTGCAGACAGGCTTTACAGAAGCTGTGGCTGCACTTCAGGACAACAGGATCCCTGAAGATTTCAGTGCACACAGGACAGGAGAGCTCCTCTTCCAGGACAGAAAATATGCCCGCCATTCTGCCTGTCTGTTTTGAGCTCAGTAATGGCTTCTGATTCAACTGTAGTTCAGTTTCACTTTTACTTAAAGCTTTTTCTCAAACTGCAGCTAAAAAAGAAATGTCTCAAAAACTAGACTCTAATTCCTCTTCTTCTCAGACTTTGTTCTTTGATAGTTTTAATTAATTTATTAGAGTATTACACATTGGAGGCATGTTGTATAGTCCCCACTGTAACTAAAGCGTCTGTCTGTGAGCAGGGCTGTGCTTCTCTCTTCCTGTTAGACACAAGTCATCAGAGACATCCCTTCCTGCAGGGGTCAGCATTGTAGCACTGAGGTTAGAGTGTGGCTGATCTGTCAGCACTTTCACATCAGGTAAACTCTGGTACCACATCCAGCCGTATCATCGACTGATTTTGTTCAATCGAAACATTTTATTTACACTGCATCGCTATTAAGAAGAATGAGTACTATTATTTGTGAAGTAGTGCAAGTAGTTACTTGGGTATAATGTATTCAATTCTCACACACACACTCACATTGTGGAAAATGTTAACAATATAAGAGTCAAACCTAATACGTTACTGAGGCTTTGTGAAAGAAAAATGTATTAACTAAATAAAACCGAAAATAAAGCGCAACTCCATTTTGGGGTGTAACTTGACTTGTTTCTTTTATTAATCCCTCCCTATACTTGGACTGCTAAGCAATGTACCAGGGCAAAGACTTTCTCAAAGTAACGTCATGAATCCAGTTCCAGTTTCAACACAAATCCAGGCCAGGTCATCAGCCATACACTGGCCAGTTCCAAAATCACATTCTCCATCAAAGAGAGGTTTCATGCTGCATAAATACAAGTTTCAGAGACTCATAAACCTTTTGAGTGGCCCTCCCAGTCATAATTACTAGTGGAAATCTAATAACTGATTTACTATCTCAAGTAACTGACTTGGTTAACTTTGACCTTTGACTCGTGACCTTCTGGAACAATGTCTGCGGTCTCATGACTAAAATGGTTTAAAAACAAATTCACCTAAAAATGTAAACTTTTTGTAAACTTTGATCAACAAAAAATGATAAAACCCACTGTATTCAACAGCTCGTCCATCATAGTTAACTCTACAATCTGAAAAGCCAAAGAAGAAAAGCATTCCCTTCCAGATTCAGCAAAGCAGAGTCTTGAACCCCGGTCCTTCTGACAGCAGCCAGGTACCTTAACTCTGTGAGCTACCTCTCCATTGAAGATAGGTGCTTTCCCATCATAGAGGAACCTCCTCGTTTGAGCACCAATTAGAAAAAAGCCCAAACAAGTGGACAAAACAGAAGACAGGGACTTGAACCCTGGTCCGTCCGATGGAAACTGGCACCTTAACTCTGTGAGCTACTACTCCAGAACTGAAGGAAAGCAGCTCACCCATCATACATTAACCCAAGGCCGAAATTACCATATATATTGGGGGGGACACATCCCCCCAATATTCAGATATGCTCAAAATGTCTCCCCCAATATATAGCCTAGCTGATATAAAAAATAGAAATAAATTGATTTGGTCCCCCCCAATGTTGACTCCATGGTTACGGCCTTGCATTAACCTCATCTTCCTAACCCCAAATGGAAATAAACATTCAAACTTGGATGACTGAGGGGTTAAGATGACTCAAATGATTTGAGTAGAATCAGCCAAGCAGGTGATCCCAGTGCATTTACCCCTTGAGCCAGCACTAGATTCAGGCACCCATCCATCATAGGTATATCTACAATCTGAAAAAACTAATGAAAACAATCTTCACTGGAAAACAACTGCACAGCAAGGGTTTGCTAGAGTTTGTTAAAATAAAATAAAAGGCTAAGTGAAGAGAGAGGCTGTGGTTTCAGAAGGTTTTTAGAAACCTTGGGTTTTGTGGACTTTGCAAAGTTCATTCGGGGACACCCCTCAAGAGTGGAGGTTTTCTGGTCATGCTATTGTCGTTTTGGATATTTTTCCTTTATTCTTTTGGTCGCGGTATTACTCACGAGGAATTGTGAACTTTTACTGAACATAACAAGGAGTATGCAAAGAAGCCACGCCGAACTTTGCTGGGTCTGGAGACCGCGCTAGCTGTGAAAGCAGACGGGCAGGTAGAAACGTCAGATTGGATGAGTCGTCTACCCCATTTTGCATTTTGGGATTGGGACTGCCTCACCGTAAATGCCTGCGGGGTGTTTTTGTTTACATGCACATCCATACAGCTACACAATACCAGGTTAGGCTCACCTCAACCTTAAAACAAGAGTTAAGAACAAGTTGACGGGTAACAAATGGGGGCTCGCGTCAGGGATCTCGTTTGTATTGTGTATCGTGTGACTGAATATTGTATTTTGTTCGGAATATCCTGATCGCGATTGCCGTTTTGCCATAATATATTTCGGTGGGAGGTACTGTAAGCAGTTTAATAATTCCAGTGTTGAGTGCATACTTTGGCTGTTGACTATTTTTGTTTGATTGTATTTATGTCGGACATTGAGATAATTCTGAGTGAATTCCAGTCCGCTAACTTCCTCAAAAGTGAGCTGACACTTACGACTGGTATCAGTTTTTAAAAAAACTGAATTGCGCCAGTTCGCCGAAGTTTTTCTACTTGCTGGGCTAAAAAAGGCGGACACCATGGGAAAAACTTCCAGGTTGTAGTAAAACGGAACCGTAGCTATTTGACAATGAGACGCGAATCGCTGTGGCGAAAACATAGATGGAGAAAGAGCGTAAAAACGGTTAAAGGTATGAGGATTATTCCTGAGGTTTATCGGCAACGTTTCCGCACTCTCGAAATTAACCACTAAGAATGACGAGGAAAAACAAAACTGCGTTTGATCGTTCAGCAGATAAAATTGGTTGGGATTTTGAGCGCTTAAGACCGATTATTCTTTTGGAAGAGTTTAAAGATTGTGTTTTGCTGGACATTAAAACTCATTTAGACGTATATAAAATCATCAATCTGAGGAGAGCTTCCGCTATTGCTGATGACTATAAATTGACCCACAAATCGGTTTTGCCCGAGATAAATACTTAATCCCTGAGCTGAGTGAGAAATTGCCCTATTGCTGCTGTGTCTCCTGGAAAACGTTCCAGGCGTGCTATCACCAGACCCGAATGGTTCCACGGTGTGGGAGGTAGCCCGGTGTGCCATTATTGTAAGAGAAGAGGGCACCTAAAAAGTGCTGGAGGCTGCAGGAAAGAAGCCAAAGTAAACCTGTTGCTCTTAGTCATTGGGTGAAGTCTGTTATCCTTGTAGGCAGGTGAGCAGTTGATGCCTAAATGAGCAGGTGAACAGTAACACACCCCTTGCAGCAGTTATCTGCTGTAGAAGAGGCCTTGTTTCAAACATTGTTTGCATTTCCACAGCATGTTATTCCACCCTGCCTGCACTTTGTGCTTGAGAATCTTTAATACACTTTCCCCGTGTCTTACTGACTAGCTCAGTCTACTCTTGGTCTTGCAGAGAAAACTTCCACCCTGCCAGCTTGAGGCAGTAGCAGTCAGAGGGAGTTGCTGGTGATGAACTTTGACCTTGACGGGGGGTGCGTGGACTGATGGTGCGTTCCAAGCAACTCGTAACTCGTGTTTTTCCCACTTCTACGTGTAAAATGACGCGGAACGCGTAGTCAAACTCGTAACTTCCCACCTGTGAACTCGTACGAGATCGATGTACTCCCAACTCACGACTTTGACGTCACACAGCGTCACACAGCATCACACAGCATCACACAGCATCAAAACGAATATGGCATCTACAGTAACTGAGGTTCTTGTGAATGGTAAGAAATCGACAAAAGATAACTTTAGGGCAACATTAAGTAAATTTGCACGTTGTAATCAAAATTACATACACACGATTATGTACTGCAATCTGATGTGTATGAAATATGGCACGATAAGAAATAGCTAGTGCTAGCTAGCTAGATATCATTAGCTACTACGGTAAACCTGAACTTGACCTAGCCCCCGAAAAGGGGCTAAACATGACTGTGCAAACGGCGAAATATTGATCATGTCAATAAATAAAATTATGTAATATACAATTTATTACCATTGTAGCTCCCTCCAGTACGAGTTCATGAGTGGGAAGTTACGGGTTTGACTACCGTTCCAAGTCACTTTCACGGGCTGGCGTCCAGTCCCACACAGGCCCCAGTGCAGCAGCCCCAGCAGCACAGTCAAGTACCACCAGCCCCAGCAGTCCGTCAGGGTCAGGGCAGGAGACGGCGTTCTCTCTGGAGAGTACTCGATTTCTTATCGAGCTGATGAGGCATGTAATAGATAAGATAAGAACACAGTGTAGGACAGTGAAGTCGCAGTGAACTAGTTTTCATCTGCTGTCCCTGGCCAGATTTTAAAAGGCAAACTAAATGATAAACTCAAATTATTTATTCAAGTCAGACTTTGTAATTGTTTCAATGATTTTCCTCACACAGGGCACACCTGGAAAATGATAGCGCTGGGCTCCCCCAGAGCCTGCAGGAGCTCAATGCAAGGATCAAGAGGGGGAAGGGGGCAAAAAAAATCTGTGGGAGGACATGGCCAGGAGGCTGATGGCCCAATTTGGCCAGGTTTTCTGTCCGGCTAAAGTGGCCCGGAAATGGCAGACGCTTGTAGATGGGTACAAAACTGTAAAGGATAACAACAATAGCACAGGTAGGGGGGATAATTCGTTTTAAATTTTTGACCAAATGGATTCATTGTTGGGAGGGCATCACGACATTGAATTTGCCGTTGTGGGGACAACGAGAGGGGCCTAGATGTCCGTAGGCCGGAGGTGCTGGACGCAGGGGATAGTGGCGCAGGGGGGGTCAGTCCAGAGTATAGTGGAGGGGCCGGCAGAGGGGACACCACACGCACACTACACACACACACACCATACCCACGCAGAGTGAGGGGGCAAGGGGACCGGCAAACCCCCTTATTAATCTCATCCGGGGAGTCAGAACAGGCTAGCCAGAGGAGACACGATGAGATGCTTGAGGAAATGAGAGCTCAGCGGAGCACGTTTGAGAATTTAATGAGAGAGTATCTCAGCAAGCAGTAGAGTTGGTTATTGCTCAAATTATTATTATCTGTTCTGATTGGTTTGATAGGTGTGTGTGCCTGACTCAATATGATTGCTGAGATACTCTCTCATTAAATTCTGTGTGTGTGTGTGCGTGCGTTTGTGTGTGTGCTTAATAATTTTAAGTCAATTCAATTGACCCAGTTAGCTTAGTGTAACAGTCTTCCTTTTTATGTGTTGTTGTAGTTGTTGACCAAATTAATATAAAATTGTGATGTGTACTGTACACAGTGTTTACAGGTTGGCTGTAACTTTAATGCAGGTCTCTTATGTTGTTATGCTGGATTTTTATGTGAAGAAAACACAGACTATATGTGAATAAAAAAGCTGTGCTGTGCCATTTTGTACTACATGCTTGTGTGGTGGATTTCATTTTATTATGTGACTTTACATTCCCAGTGATGTATATTTGCTAAAGCCTGAAAAGGTCTTGAGTGTAGTTTGTCTTCAGAAAATAAATAATGGGTCCCACATACACTTTTTGCTTGAGGATTTATTGATAAACTCAAGGCAAACTCAAGGAATGTTTGTAAAATAAAATTATAAGTTGATTGATTGAAACCTTTTTCAACAATTAAGGCATTAAAAAAAAATAAAGAATTTCAAATGTTCTCATCCTCATGGCGAGGGCAACCGGCGGGATGTTCCTGGCACATGTCAGCAGGTCCGGTGCAGAGGTTGTGGAGCATGCAGGCTGACATGATCAGCATGACCACCACATCCAGCCTGGTGTTCTGCAGATCCCGCATCCTCCTCCACTTGCATTTGACCCTGCCAAAAGAAAAAGTGTCACGCCCGAGAACATGTTCTCAAATGAGCTACTGACCTGCCAAACGCTTGTTCCACCACAACGCGTCCTCTGCAGATGTTGGTGTTCCTCTGCTGGTCCTGCAAGGTCAGGGCACCATTGTCCCGCTTTGGCGTGACAATAAATGTGTGGTCGCGACTGATGTACGCGCTGTCGCCAAGTAGCATGTACCTGAAGATAAGAGGATAGATTTTATTCATCCCAGGGTGGGAAATTTCGGTTTTTCAGAGCAGCGAGGTACAGAACAGATTGAAACAAGGTGTTCTCCAAGATGCTACAAAATACTAACCTCCCCATTTTTCCCCCCATTTTTCAAAGAAGGTGGATTTCCTGAGGATCCTGGAGTCATGAACCCTGCCTGAATCAATATTAGAAGTGCTTTATTACTGTGTATGCTATGCCTACAAAGAATCTGTTTGGGGTATATTGGTGCATGGCAGTTACAGAACAGTTACAAGATTTAATAAACAATGGTGCTCCGACATAGATGTCCCGGAACCTCCCTCTTTCATCCACAATCCCCTGGAGGACTACAGAATAGTAGCCTTTCCTGTTGAGGTAGTCCCCTCCTCTGACGGGTGGCCGCTGCAGTTTTATATGGCATCCATCTATGGCACCTGCAATGCACAATGCACAGTTTATGACAGAGATAAACAATGACTAGTGGTATTGATTTTTTTATTTGATTTTTTACTTTGGTCTGCACCTTGCAGTTGTGAAAGCTTTCCTGATCCCCCTGGGGATGAGTAAAAGCTATCGTAACGTACCTATGATGCCGTCAATGCCACACACCGCCCTGAAGGCAGCAGAGGTTGCCATTTTTTCGCAATTGGTGAACCAGCTGATAAAAGTTGGAACCATTTTGCAAAAGGTCCTCAGTACATCAACCACGCACCTGTGGAATAGAATAGAATAGAATAGAGACTTAAAATCTGAGGTTTTTTTATGACCATAACACAAGCCAATATGGACCCTTTTCATGTAATGTTCATATTCAAAAACAGGAAGCCTTGGAATGCATGCGAAGTGACTACATGGAATGTTCATATTCAAAACAGTATGCTCAGTTGCTAGGGTGACTAGACCAGTTTATCAATCAGGTAATTTCAAAGAATTTATTCTTTACATTCTAGCAGCAGTCTGTTAATCAGTTTTCTAGCATCATTGTACCATCTAAACCTTCTACCTGTGTGCAGATGACTGGGATACGTTGAACTTGTCCGACATTTCCCTGAAGCTATTCTGGTTCGCCATATACCAGAGGAAGAGTGCAACCTGAAAACAGAGAATGTATCCCAGGCATTCAACAAGTTATAAACAAAGGCAGAAATGTATTTAATTGTGGTATTACATGTTTCAAAAACCAGTCTTTATCAGGGCATAGGCCTACCTTTTGCCTGACAGGGATCTCAAGACCGCCGTCATGCTGGTCCCCTTGAGACCCTGATGCCCCAGGACCTCAACAAGGTGGTCAAACTGGGCAAGGGTGACGCGGAGATGGCGGTAGAAAGTGTGCTCATCCATGTGGAAGAGCAGCTCCCCTCTATGCCCGTCTTCACTATCGTCTGTGGCAGGACGACAGATAGAGCAATTGCATTTCTGAAAAGTAAGGTGAGACAGACTTAATGAACGAAGATATTTTTATATTATAAAATAATTGGTCTTCACTGTTGGCTGTTGAACTGTGTGCAGGCTATTGGGTGTGTGTGTGTGTGTGAAATATCAACAGTTGAACAGTTGAAGCAGACTATCACAACTAGGCTAACTTACAAGTGTAAACTTCTAGTCTACTGTTCACATTTGGCGGACTGGGTCATGCTCAATCAGATGCCTTCAGATGGCTGGTGTGGTCTTCTAACGTTAAAGAAGGGCAAAATCGTTTATTACAGCAAGTTAAATCTGCTAGTGTTAACGCACTATTGGCAGCAGCTAGCTCGTTTTCAAAAATCAAAATGTAAAACTCAGTAGTGGCATAAGCCCAGTTTTCAGCTCTGCGAAGTTTCGGAGGGGACCGCAGCGTCCACACCCCCTTCTTTCACACCCATTTCATTCACGCCACTCACACATCTGCCCCCACCCTGGGGACCTCCTGTTGCTCAGGACGGGCACGTGGATTCTAACCGCCAACCACCTGCATCGTAATCTGGAGCTCTACCACCTGCACCACAGAGTCCTTCACAAGCATCCTCTGTCTTTCAGCGACTTAAACGCTACACCTGACAAAATCTGAGCAAAGAGAAAGGAGGCAGTCAGGGGCTTGAACCCCAAACATCAGCTTTAGGGAGACAGCGATCATTCCCCTGCACCACAGCTCCTTTACCTGTGTTCTCTGCTCCTTCTCATGTATTATAGGGAATTAAGGCCAGACCTTATAAATACAAGATAAAGAGAATGGAAGTGACGGGGCTTGAACCCCAAACATCAGCTTCAGGAGACAGCTGTAATTCTCCTGCACCACAGCCCTTCTGCTCTTTGGCATGTCTAACAGTGAAGGTAAGGCGAGACCTCGTATACACAACATAAATAGAAGGAAGTGCTGGGAGTGGGCGATCATTCACCTACACCACAGGTATCTCCTTCCTGCTCTCTGTCTCTTAGCAAGGTTAAGGTCAGACCTTATGAACGCAAGTAAAATAGAACAGAAAGGCCAGGGATAGAACCCAGTACTTGCAGGTAAAAAAATAGAGATCATAACCCACACCACATC